>CM063313.1:3313041-3413041 GCA_032173965.1 Sitta carolinensis | reverse complement strand
CAAAGGTGAGGTCCTGGATTTTTTGCAGCATGGGAAGAGGCCAGGCTGCCTTGCATGAAGGAGCCCATGGAGATGGTGAATTATAATTTATGCCTTGGTGGCTGGGCAGAAAATTCCTGATTTTTCCACCTCTACAAAATGCCACTGCAAGGCACAAAGAGCACAGAGAGGGGTGACAAAGGAGTGATGAGATGGCTGGAGCTGCATTTCTTAACCTTTGCTCTCCCCTGGTTTGATTCCCCACCACCTAACCCTGGTGTCAGGTGATACAAAAGGTCTACCTGATGTTTTCTCACCCCAAAAAGCAGTGAGGAAAGGGGCTGAAGCTCTGGCTCCTCCTGGGGGATGACACCTGGACAGTGGTGGCTGCAGGGAGGGTTTGTGCAAAGATGGTGAATTCTGATTTATTCCTACCTCTGGAGCTCAGAGGCAGGCATGTGAACCCCACCCCAGCAGCCACAAAAGGGTGCTTAGAAATCCACTTTGTTCTAAAAAAGCTGCACCAAATCCAGTCCTGCCTGCTTGGTGTGGCCACCCAACCCTCTGTGCTCTGACCCTCGATTGTGTCCAGGGCTCCCTGCATGTGCCCACAGAAACCATCAGAAATCTGATCTGTGTTTTCAGGAGCCTCCTTTATCCTCCTAAAGCCTTAATTAATTTTCTCTGTCTGCTCTTGCTGGGCCTAACATCACTTGAATGTCTCACTCATGTGAATTATCTTGATTAATGGCAGCACCCCGACACAAAGCTCCTCAGCCTGCTCCTGCTCTTCACAGGAACGTTTCCAATCTCCTGCTCTCCACTGCCAAGGCCAAGCTCTAACCTCAGCTGGTGGGAGCAGCAGCCCACAAACACACAGAGAATGCACAGAGTTCCTCAGATGAGATAAATTTGCCCCAGATGAAAACATCAGATTATGGATTAATCTGTTGGGCATATAGAAAAATACATAGGTGTAGTGTGTTTAACAGCCTGAATAGATGTATAATGGGGTTTTTTTGGAATTTAGGTGTAGTGTGTTTAACAGCCTGAATAGATGTATAATGGGGTTTTTTGGAATTTAGGTGCAGTGTGTTTCAGCTGCCTGAATAGATGTATAATGGGGTTTTTTTGGAATTTAGGTGTAGTGTGTTTAGCTGCCTGAATAGATGTATAATGGGGTTTTTTGGAATTTAGGTGTAGTGTGTTTAGCTGCCTGAATAGATGTATAATGGGGTTTTTTGGAATTTAGGTGTAGTGTGTTTAACTGCCTGAATAGATGTATAATGGGGTTTTTTGGAATTTAGGTGCAGTGTGTTTAACTGCCTGAATAGATGTATAATGGGGTTTTTTGGAATTTAGGTGTAGTGTGTTTAGCTGCCTGAATAGATCACTTCCAGGAGAGGCCCAAGGGACTCTCAGCATCCACTGCCTGTGGAAAAGAGACCCAAGCCCAAATCCAAAGATGAGAAGAACCCAATAAAAGTGGAACTGTGCCTGACAGACCCAAGGAGTGTCCATGCAGAACAGCTCCTGGAAAATCTGAATATCCATAAATCCATGCATGAAGAACAGGATAAAAGGGGGGGTTCCAAGACACCAGCCTGCTCTTGGCACCTGGCCCTATTTATCCTTTGCTTTATTTATTATGTCTCTTATTGTCTCCATTAGATATTTTTAAATTTTACCAGGAAAGTGAACCCTGTTTTTCACACTGTGGGGCACAGAGAGGAGCCACCAGGAGAAGACAGCAGGGAGGTGTGAGCAGGGGAGTGAGCAGTGTCCTCCACGTGCCTTTTGGACAACTCCTCCAGCAAAATCCAGCTCCAGGGACCTGTGGGAAGGAGGAGACTGGGACAGCTCTCTGCCCCATGTAGCATACCTGATTTTGGGGCTGCTGGACTCCCTGGAAGGGCGAGCTGCTGGAATGGAACTCCTACGGCTCCTAAATGCTCATGGTTGAAAGGAACTGCAAAATCAGAAAGCCCACAAAAAAAACTCCCGAAGTTTGATTAGCAAATCACACACCTGGCATGGAAATGGTTGTGCTGGTCCCCTGATTCCCAGAATAAGCACACAGCAGAGGGGTTGGAGAAAGGCACAGGGGTGGATGTGAGGCATTTCCATGTCCTCAGCCTGGGGTGGAAGAGAGCAGCTCGGCATCACTGCCTGCCTTGCCCTCGTGAACCTCGGACTCCAGGAAAGGCACAGCAGCAATAATTAAAAGCTCATTTCCCAAGCTTCCTTGGGCATTATCTCAAACATTCTCCCCACGGGACATTCAGATGCTGCTCAGAGTGTTGGGTTGGGGAGCTCCTCTGCAGGTCAGTGCCAGCTCCTCCACCCTTTTGCACTCCCAGCTTTCAGGGTTGAGCTGTGAATTCCCCCCTCCCAAAAAGCTCATGCTCAAAAGGATACAGCTCAGCTTCAGTATGTCTTGGCATCAGGAAGGCTGGACAGCTTCCACCACCCCCAAAACAGGCTCTTAAGCTTCAAACCACTATTTGCAACTCGAACAGCAGTGCAGGAAAGTGGCCAGTCTTGGGGGAGTTTAAAAAAAACAAAATTAAAAATTATCTCGCTGTGCATTTGGCGCTGGCGGTTTCTGGCTCTGGAATCCTCCCAAGGAGTTGGATCTGGAGCACAGAGGGCTGGAGGATGGCTCCTCTGGGCTGTTCTTGGAGGAGACAGCATCTCCTGGCACACACAGGACAGGCACTGGGGAGCTCCTCCATTCCCCAGCCCAGCCCCTGGGATACCCACGGAGCCTGTGCAAAGCCATCCTGCTGAACTGGGACCTCGGGAGGCAATTCCCATCCTCTGTTTTAATTAATGTGTAAAATAATCTATGAATAAATGGGAAGGCCGTGGCTAACTCCTGTTTTGGTTTCTCCTCTGCTTCCCAAGCTTCCCCCGGGTACTTTGGAGCAACACCTCATGGAATACTCTGGCTGCTTGTTTTCTGCAGGCTCAGTCCTGCAATCAGCCAGGAATGCAGGTGTTGGGAGCTGGCAGAGCACATGAATCCCCAGGGGAGCTGTTCCTGGGATAGCTCCTTGGTTAAAGCTCAGCTGGGATCCAGGAATTGCCAGGGATTCACTCCTAAAAGTGGGGGAACAGCAGTTTTGAGGTGGTGCTGTTGGACCTGGGCATCATCTGCATCTGACAGCCATGGCCAAAAAAAGGCCTCTGCTTCCAGAGAGAAGAGCACCACTTTTGAAATAAAGCTGTCCATTTTCCTCCTTGGCTGGATTTCTGTTGTGGGTACAGTCAGGAATTCTGTTGATCCGGGCACCTGCACCCTCTGTGGTGCCTTCCTGCCACCCTGAAATTCAAACCTTTTTCATATTTGTAATGCACATTCCCACAGACTGGACAAAGGCAGCTAACTGCTTTAACACTCTTCTCTAAAGGATGTTGTTTAATAAACTCTGAGATTAACCAGAAGGGCTGGAGAAGTAACAACCTTATTCTCCAACGGCTATAAAAAGTGAAGTCAAAAATAAACTACCCTTATTTTGTGTGTATGTGTCGATCTTTTCGTGTTCTACAGCACCTTCCTGCCGTGGTTTCAGTGTCCAGGGCTAAACCAGGAGCTGTGGGGGTTATGGAGCAGGCAGAGGCTGTGCTTTTAGTCAGGATTGTTATAAATGCATATTTTGGTTTTGGCTTTTCGCAAATTTTGGAATGAATGCTTTAAATATGATGGTTTTTAACTGTAGTTTTTAGTGTGTTTCAGCTGCCTCAATAGATGTATATTGGGGGTTTTTTTGGTGTAGTTTGGAATTTAGGTGCAGTGTGTTTAGCTGCCTGAATAGATGTATAATGGGTTTTTTTGGAATTTAGGTGTAGTGTGTTTCAGCTGCCTGAATAGATGTATAATGGGGTTTTTTTGGAATTTAGGTGCAGTGTGTTTAGCTGCCTGAATAGATGTATAATGGGGTTTTTTGGAATTTAGGTGTAGTGTGTTTCAGCTGCCTGAATAGATGTATAATGGGGTTTTTTTGGAATTTAGGTGTAGTGTGTTTAGCTGCCTGAATAGATGTATAATGGGGTTTTTTGGAATTTAGGTGTAGTGTGTTTAAACTGCCTGAATAGATGTTATGGGTTTTTTGAATTTAGGTGTAGGTGTTTCAACTGCCTGATAGATGTATAATGGGTTTTTGGAATTTAGGTGCAGTGTGTTAGCTGCCTGAAGATGTATAATGGGTTTTTTGGAATTAGGTGTAGTGTGTTTCAGCTGCTGAATAGATGTATAATGGGTTTTTTTGGAATTTAGGTGTAGTGTTTAGCTGCTGAATAGATGTATAATGGGTTTTTTTGGAATTTAGGTGTAGTGTGTTTAGCTGCCTGAATAGATGTATAATGGGTTTTTTGGATTTAGGTGTATGTGTTTTGCTGCCTGAATAGATGTATAATGGGTTTTTTGGAATTTAGGTGAGTGTGTTTAGCTGCCTGAATAGATGTATAATGGGGTTTTTTGGAATTTAGGTGCAGTGTGTTTAGCTGCCTGAATAGATGTATAATGGGGTTTTTTTGAATTTAGGTGCAGTGTGTTTAGCTGCCTGAATAGATGTATAATGGGGTTTTTTGGAATTTAGGTGCAGTGTGTTTAGCTGCCTGAATAGATGTATAATGGGGTTTTTTGGAATTTAGGTGCAGTGTGTTTAGCTGCCTGAATAGATCACTTCCAGGAGAGGCCCAAGGGACTCTCAGCATTCACTGCCTGTGGAAAAGAGACCCAAGCCCAAATCCAAAGATGAGAAGAACCCATAAAAGTGGGACTGTGCTTGATGGACCCAAGGAGTGGCCATGCAGAACAGCTCCTGGAAAATCTGAATATCCATAAATCCATGCATGAAGAACAGGATAAAAGGGGGGGTTCCAAGACACCAGCCTGCTCTTGGCACCTGGGCCTATTTAACCTTTGCTTTATTTATTATGTCTCTTCTTGTCTCTATTAAACATTTTTAAATTTTACCAGGAAATTGAACTTCATTTTTCACAGAACCTTCATTAACGAGCGGCGTGCTGGGATGAATGGCTTGTGTGGCGAGCAGGGAAGGATGCAGGGTGAGGAAGGGATGCTGTGCCATCAGGCAGCCCCTCCTGCCCGGCACAAAAGGCTCCTGGCTCTGTCTCCAGGCTGGGACAGCAGCTGTGGAAAAACCTGGGAGCCCCTGGAGCCCCCAGCATGAGGAGCTGGGAGCTGTCACCACGGAGGAGCTCTGGGCTGGTTACAGAGCACCTGAAAAACAACAGCAGCAGGTGAAAAGTGTTGGGGAATGTGGGTGGGCACCCCTGAGCTGCTCTGGCAGTGCCCCAGGGCTGGGGAGCTGTGACAAGCTCGTTCCCAAGGATTTACAAGGGTGGCTGTCTACCACGAGAGAGAGACTTCAGCTTTTTCCCTCTCCTTGGCAGTTTTGGGTCAGTGTAATAGAACAGAAGGAAGGGGAAATCCAAGGAAGTTGATGCTGAATTGGTGACAGTTTGGAAATCAACAGCTTTGCTCTTGTGGAAAATGAGGTTTGCTTTCATTGGTAAAATTTAAAAATGTTTAATAGAGACAATGAGAGAAATAAAATAAAGCGAAGAAATACGGACGAACGGGTGTCTTGGTGCTCTGCCACCCCTTTTATCCTGTTCTTCATGCATGGATTTATGCATATTCAGATTTTCCAGGAGCTGTTCTGCATGGACACTCCTTGGGTCCATCAAGCACAGTTCCACTTTTATTGGGTTCTTCTCATCTTTGGATTTGGGCTTGGGTCTCTTTTCCACAGGCAGTGGATGCTGAGAGTCCCTTGGGCCTCTTCTGGAAGTGATCTATTCAGGCAGTTAAACACACTACACCTAAATTCCAAAAAACCCCATTATACATCTATTCAGGCAGCTAAACACACTACACCTAAATTCCAAAAAACCCCATTATACATCTATTCAGGCAGCTAAACACACTACACCTAAATTCCAAAAAAACCCATTGTACATCTATTCAGGCAGTTAAACACACTACACCTAAATTCCAAAAAAACCCATTATACATCTATTCAGGCAGTTAAACACACTACACCTAAATTCCAAAAAACCCCATTATACATCTATTCAGGCAGTTAAACACACTACACCTAAATTCCAAAAAAACCCCATTATACATCTATTCAGGCAGCTAAACACACTACACCTAAATTCCAAAAAAACCCCATTATACATCTATTCAGGCAGCTAAACACACTACACCTAAATTCCAAAAAAACCCATTGTACATCTATTCAGGCAGTTAAACACACTACACCTAAATTCCAAAAAACCCCATTGTACATCTATTCAGGCAGTTAAACACACTGCACCTAAATTCCAAACTACAGCAAAAAACTTTATGCATTTATTCAGGCAGTTAAAACACACTAAAAACTACAGAAAAAAAAAAATCATACTTATAAAATTCATTCCAAAATTAGCGAAAAGCCGAGGCCAAAATATGCATTTAAAGCACTCTTGGGTGGTTCTGCTGCCAGGGAGGTGGAAGGGCTGGGTGCCTCGCAGCTGGTGAGAGGCAGTGCTCTCCACTCCTGCCGTGGCACGGCGACGCCAGCATTAAACCAAACACCACGTGGGAAGATTCGGGGAGAAGAGATTTGTGACCCCAGAATTGCCCAAAGTCTCTGGGTTTTTTTTCCCAGCTGAAGGACAGCCCGAGACCTCTCCATTCTCATGTTCAAGGATTGTTTGTTGATTGTTATCTAGAATATTGTGACCCTGGCCTGCAAAGATCTGTGTTGCAGGCTGAGATGGAGCTGACTGACACCCTCTGAGTGGTGTTCATATTTTCTTTCATTTTAAATTATTTAATTATTAATTTATTTTAAAATATTTAAATTCTTTTAAAGTATTTAATTATTAATTTATTTTAAATTATTTGAATTATTTAATTATTAATTTATTTTAAATTCTTTGAATTATTTAATTATTAATTTATTTTAAATTATTTAAATTGTTTTAAATTGTTTTTATTATAATTATAAATAATTGTAATAAATTATAATAAATAAATTAATAATTAAATATTATAGTTTATTATATTATCTATATTATATATACATTTTATATTTTAATATATAATATATTTTGTTATATTAAATTAATTATAAATTATTATAATAAATATATTAAAATATTATATTTTATTATATAATTTATATTTTACATATATTTTTATATTCTAAAATATATAATATTTTTATTATATAAAATAATAATAAATTATATCAAAAATAAAAATTAATTATTTTTATTTTTAATAATTTTCCAATACCTATCTACTTAATTAGACAGCATACCCTTACTCTAAACCAATCAAAAAGTGCCACCACCACAGCAGAAGCTGGAGGCTGAAAAACCAAGAAAACCCTTAAACCCCCATCATTAAACCCCCAAAAGCTGCTCTGTGGGCCCCAATATTTGTGCATCAATCTGATTTACCACACCTAGGGGAGAAATCAGAGCGTGGGTGAAGCACTGAGCAGGGTGCATGGTGGGTGGGAGCGCTTTTATTTCCCCAGACTGACTCTCACAGCCTTCCCCTGTCCTGCTGTTTTTAATTTCCACTTTGTTCTTGTATATTAACGCTGCTCTGGGGCGGGCGGTCGCATGTTGCTGTCACACATTTCCCTGGAGAAATTCCTCTTTTCCAGCGTTTCAGAGGTGTGGCTGACCCAGGGCTGATGCAACGGGGCCACTCACGGTGCCCCGATGTGCAAACCACCCCCAGGGCTGGGCCATGCACCGATTAGTAACAGCTAGGGCAAGAGAGGGATGCCCATTTCTGACTGGCATTCTCATCCCGTGTGCTGGAATTACAAGCTGGAATGTGAAACACGGGCACGGGCAGCTCGCTCTGCTCCCACCATCAGTCACCCTCTCCTTCGGTATTCCTGCACGTCCTTTTACTGCAGGGAAGGTTGGGAAGTTAAAAGAGGTTTTTTTAGATGTTTCACGCTGTCCTTTTTCCCCGGCCTCTGTTCAGGGAGCTGCTCACCCGGAGCGGTTGGAGGATCAGGCAGGTGCTGCACCAGCTCTCTGTGCAGCTCTGTGAGGCAGCTGGGATGAAACACAAGGATCACGGAATCCTTTAGGCTGGAAAAGCCCTCACAGCATCGAGTCCAAGCATTCCCCCAGCTCTGCCCAGGTCACCACTGATCCTGTCCCCGAGTGCCACAGCCACAGGGCTTTTAAATCCCTCCAGGGATGGGGACTCCAACACTGCCCTGGGCAGCTCTGCCAGCCCTGGACAACCCTTTCCATGGAGAATTTCCCCCCAATATCCAAACTAACCTTCCCCCTGTCCCATCCTGTGGCCGTTCCCTCTCCTGCTGTCCCTGTTCCCTGGAGCACAGCCCGACCCCCCCGGCTGTCCCCTCCTCTCAGGGAGTTGTGCAGAGCCACAAGGGCCCCCTGAGCCTCCTCTGCTCCAGCCTGAGCCCCTGCCCAGCTCCCTCAGCCCCTGCTGGGGCTCCATTCCCTTCCCCAGCTCCCTCAGCCCCTGCTGGGGCTCCATTCCCTTCCCCAGCTCCCTCAGCCCTGCTGGGGCTCCATTCCCTTCCCCAGCTCCCTCAGCCCCTGCTGGGGCTCCATTCCCTTCCCCAGCTCCCTCAGCCCCTGCTGGGGCTCCATTCCCTTCCCCAGCTCCCTCAGCCCCTGCTGGGGCTCCATTCCCTTCCCCAGCTCCCTCAGCCCCTGCTGGGGCTCCATTCCCTTCCCCAGCTCCCTCAGCCCCTGCTGGGGCTCCATTCCCTTCCCCAGCTCCCTCAGCCCCTGCTGGGCTCCATTCCCTTCCCCAGCTCCCTCAGCCCTGCTGGGCTCCATTCCCTTCCCCAGCTCCTCACCCCTCTGGAGCTCATTCCCTCCAGCCCTCAGCCTGGGGCTCCAGACCTTCCACTCCCTGTCCCAGCTCCTTCCAGCTCCTCGCTTCCTGGGGCTCCAGACCCTTCCCAGCTCCCTCAGCTTCTCTGGCCATTCCCTTCCAGCTCCTCCTTCCTGGGGCTCCAGACCCTGCCCAGCTCCCTCAGCTTTTCCTGGGACCCAGTTCCCTTCCCAGCTCCCTCAGGAATTCTCCAACCCCTTCTCATCTCCATTCCCTTCCCTGGACACTGCCTGTTGGAGCCCAGGACATCCCTTTGGGAGTCCAGAGCTGCTGAGATCCCTGCCAGGGGGCTCAGAGACCCTGGCACACAGCCCAGAACACCAGTGGGCTCCATTACAAACCCTGGAGCAAATTACCACCTTTACACGAAGAGATGAAAGCCACAGCAGTTTGAATAGTGTAATGATTAGTATATCACAGGGTGTAAATGGAGATTTTAGGATTCTTTGTATAAGGGTTTTTGGGGACAAGATGGAGGAATTTGGGCATGTCTAGCCTTTCTTCTTCTTCTTCTCTACCTCCATCTGCTCTGATGATGCTGGCACTTTTGGATTGGTTTAGAGCAGAAGCTCACTGTCTAACATAGGCGATGGGTATTAGGGAATAATTGTAAATATGTCACACGTAGTTTTCTGTATATAAAGCTAACACCGCCCTGGGGGCAGGCAGAGTGCCTCTGACTGTCCTGCTGAGCACACCTGGGCTGGGCAGGAAGAAAATTTTATAGATAAGAAACAATAAACAGCCTTGAGACAAAAGACCGAGAGGTGTTGTCTCATCCTTTGAACGCACGGGCAGAAGTAAAGACTTAAACCAACAAATCGGGGTCCCAAACCTTGTCAAGACCCTGACAACTGCCCAGCCCCTCAATGTCTTTCCAGCCTGGACAGGGTGGTCTCCCATCTGCCCTGGCCCCAGACTCCCCACATCTCCCCTGGCCCAGCTGCCTGCTGCTCCCAGAACGCTGGGATTTGTTTACTAGGCGCCAATTTATTTCGTTTTCAATTTAAAATATAAGAAGTGCGTGGGTTACAGCAACATAATTTGCAGCCTGCTGATTAATAATACAGCTGACAGAACGAAATTGGGCTCGAAGTGCTGAGGAAAGCTGAAATTTGGTGAGCAGTGCGTGGATGTGGGGCAGGCAGCCCGCAGCTGGGAGAGGAGGCTGCCGAGGCCAGAGACACTGTTGGCTTTTTTTATCTGCCTCACACACAAAACCCAGCTCTTACATCCCACTCACCCCACCGTGTGATCTTCCATGCCTGGAGATGGTCAGCACTCAGCTGGAAAACCCTGTGAGGAAACTGACACGAGGAGAGCAAATCCTAAGGGCTTCCCTTAGAGAGAAGGCAACACACACACACACTGTTGATTTATAATGTGGTTTTTTGGGGTTTTTTCCCCCCCCAGGATTTATAACGAGTTTTTGAGATTCTGCCCAGCAGACAGGCCTCAGCACCTCTGGAAATGTGGCCAGTTTTTACACCAGTTCTTCACTTTATAGAATTTGTTGTGGAAAGAAGAGCCTTTATTCTCTGCCTGTTGTTGTCTGGGCCTGTGGGAGCTTTGAGAATTCTTCCCGGGGTGTGCTGCTGCAGGTAGGAGCAGCTCCAAGGGCTGGTGAAGCACCAGGTGTTATAAATACATATTTTGGTATTGGCTTTTTGGAAGTATTGGAATGAATGTTTTAAGTATGATGGTTTTTTTAGTGTGTTTAGCTGCCTGAATAGATGTATAATGGGGTTTTTTGGAATTTAGGTGTAGTGTGTTTAGCTGCCTGAATAGATAACTCCCGAAAAAAGCCCAAGTGACCATCAGCATTCACTGCCTGTGAAAAAAAGGACCAAAGCCCAAACCAAAAAGATGATAACCAAATACAAGTGGGATTACGCTTGACCCAAGGAGCGGCCGGAGAAGTTCCCGGAAAAGTGAATGTGCATTAAGTCCATGCATGAAGAACAGGATAAAAAGGGGTGATTCCAAGACACCCTGCCGACCGTTTAACCTTTGCTTCATTTTATTTCTCTTATTGTCCCTATTACACATTTTTGAATTTTACCAGGAAAGTGAACCTCGTTTTCCAGTTATCTCTAGCCGGGCTCCGCGGTGTTTAATTGAGTTTTTTTTGTCGAGCTCCGCCCTCCCTGGCACCCACCTCCCTGCGGTAGCGGCTCCGGGGCACTCGAGGATGCTCGGCGGCGATGAGGGGTTAATGATGCTCGGCACAGAGCTCCTTTGTGCTGGACGCTGGGCGCTGACCCTGCCAAGCCTCCTGGCTGCTGCCAGGGCGGTGTGAGAGCCCCGGGCACTGCCAGGGTTTGTTGCTCAGGGCGCTGGGAGCGGCTGCCAAGGTCCTGCGAGGTGCTGCCCTGGTTTCCTGCGGCGCGGGTGACAAACTCCCAAATACCCGGGCTCTTCACCCAAACCAAGCTCGGACCAGCCAAACCAGCGCCCGCCCCGAAAAGAAAATATAAATGTGTGTCTGTGACATTATTGCTAAATGCGAGAGGGAATCACAGTCACAGAATGCCCCTTGAAGACCATCTTCTCCCAGCAGGGACACCTCCCACCATCCCAGGGTGCTTCCAGCCCGGTCCAGCCTGGTCTTGGGCACTGCCAGGGATGCAGGAGCAGCCACAGCTGCTCTGGGCACCCTGCACACCCTCACACCTGAGAATTCCTTCCCAATATCCCATCCAACGCTGCCCTCTTTGAGTTCGAACCCACTGCTGTTGTCCTGTCACTGCAGCTCTTGTAAATGATCGCTCTCCACCTTTCTGGTCACCCCCAATCTTCCCTCCTCCGGGCTGAACAGCCCCGATTGTCACAGCCTTTCCTCACGGCAGAAGTGCTCCGGCCCTGTGACCATCTCGGTGGCCTCCTCACTCCCCAACTCACTGGCCCAGGTGTTCACAGAGAACAGCGCTGGCCTTGCCACAAGCCGAAGGACCGAGCTGTGGAAGGAGTGCCCTCAAATCCCCGCCTCACTCGGGGTTTGTGCCTCACCCGAGGCGGGGATGGAGAGTCGATTTCCATCTCCACTCTGCCCTTTTCTAGGCCATCCCCTGTGCTGAGCAGAGGAGCAGAGCAGGGTGGTGGCGCCGGAGCCGGCTGTGTGTGCTGCAGTGACACCTCGGAGCGCGGTGCCAGGCAGCAGACCTGTCTGAGAACACCTTTGCCCAAGCACCCCTGTGTTCCGGCACTGGGCTTTGCCAGGAGGGCCCCAGGACTCCCTGAATTTTCCCTGGCTGTGGAAATCTTCCCTAGGGACAGCCACGGATAAACCTCCACGCTTTGCACAGAGAGCACACGGGGGGCAGCTTCCCTGGGAGGTTTTAACAGTGGCTGCTAATGTTCCTATTCCTCGTTCTGCTTTCTGTTTCCACCCTCCCATCAAGCACAAGCTGCTATTAAATACCTTCCTGCTCGCGGGGTAACCAGATGGGAACATTCATTTTGATCCTAGACAGCAAAAACAGTACAGTTACAGATTACTACGCCACCAAAAATTGCTTACACACCTTCGTTTCCTCCCATGTAATTCCCTGGGAGTTTTAATTTACGGGACCATTTTTTATTTTTCCCTCGCCACTTCCCTTGCATCAGGCAGGGTTCCTTCAGCTCCAACAAAGCAGCATGCCTGTCTGGAGGGGATCAATAACTATTGAGCTATCGCGCTTCCTCCACTTAGACTGTTGAAGCAGCTTCCTCTAATTGCTCTTTCACACTGTAAATACAGCGCACGGTGATTTTTTTTTTATTTATTTATTTTTTTTCCCTTTGAGGCTGCTCAGTGGGCGAGGGCACTCGCGGGTAGGAAGAGCTCAGCTGCCTCACCTGTGATCCATCACACCTCCGGGGCGCAGGGACACGAGGACGCCGCCGAGCTCCAGGGGCCAAAGGGGGGCCCGGAATGATCCCACAGGGACGATTCTTGGTGCAGACGCGGCAACCCACAGGTTAAAACCCATAACCGAGCGCACGCTGGGTACGGGCAGGGGAAAGGGCAGAAAGGAGGAGGGCTGCGAGGGATGCCCCGAGGTGGGGTCCCCCTCCCTGGGCTCTCCCCGGGGGCTCCGGCAGAACGGGGGAAGCGGATCCGGGCGGGCGGAGCCCCTGGGGAGCGGGGAGCCGATCCCGGGGTGGCTCCTCCCGGGATGGCGAGTGATGACCGGACTCATGGAGCTCCCCCCGGGAATGGCCAGGGAGGAGCGGAGGGACTGGATCGCCTTCGGCAGATCCCCCTGGCGATGGCCAGGGGGGTCCGGATCCCGGGGGCGGCTTTTCCCGGGGATGACTGGATGGACCCCTGGGTGGTTCCCCCCGGGAGGAACCTCGCACCCCCCTCGCACCCCTCCGGGGGTTTTTCCCGGGGATGGCGAGGGATGACCGGACCCCCGGGCGGTTCCTCCCCGGAATTGGGTGGGGGGTTCCCGATGCCGGGGGCGGCTTTTCCAGGGGATGGCGAGGGGAGGAGGGGACCCCCGGGCGGCTCCTCCCGCGGATGGCCGGTGGGGAGCCGACCTCTCCAGCGTCTTTCCGCGGGGATGGCGAGGGATGCCCGGGGGTCCCTGCCGGGGATGGGGGGGTTGGCGGCTGCCGGCCCCGCCCCCCGCAGGTGCCGGCGCGGCGGGGGCCGGGGGTGACGTCAGGCGGGGCGGGCGCGGTGCCGGTGCCGGTCGGGCCATGGCGGAGCCGAGCGCGGCGGCCCCGGTGAGTGCGGCGGCCCCGGCGCTGCCCCCGAGCCCCGCCGGGCGCTGCCGCCGAGCGGGGCCGGGCGGGGGGAGCCGGGCGGGGGCGGGGGGCGAGGGGCGGGAGCGCCCCTGGGAGCGGCGCCGGTGTCGCCTCGTCCTTCCCGTGCCCCGGACCCCCTTCCCGGGAACGGAGGGATTCGAACCGGCGGCAGGGAGCCGGCTCGCCGCCTGCGAGGGCGAGCGGGGACGGCGGCGTGGCTCCTCCGCGGTTCCGCACGGGCTCGGTGGGTCTTTGTGTGCCCGGTGGGTTCGTTCGGGCGCCGTGCGCCCCTGTGCGCCCTGTCCGTGTGTCCGTGCCCCGCGGGTCTGTCCGTGCCCGTGTGTCTGTCTGTGTGTGCTCTGTCTGTCTGTCCGGGCTGTGTGTGTCTGTATGTCCCCTGTCTGTCCGGGCTGTGCGTGTCTCTCTGTGTGCCCTGTCTGTCTGTATGTCTGTCCGTGTGTGCCTTGTCTGTCTGTCTATCCGGGCGGTGCGTGTCTGCATGTGCCCCATTTGACCACATGTGCCCTCTGTGTCCGTATGTGCCCGGCGAGTCCTCATGTGCTGTGTGTGCCCACGGTCCCTGTGTGTCCGTACCTGCTCTCTGGGTCTATTCCTGCCCTCTGGGTCTATTCCTGCCCTCTGGGTCTATTCCTGCCCTGTGTGTCCGTACCTGCTCTCTGGGTCTATTCCTGCCCTCTGGGTCCATTCCTGCCCTCTGGTCCATTCCTGCCTCTGGGTCTATTCCTGCCTCTGGGTCTTCCTGCCCTCTGGGTCTATTCCTGCCCTCTGGGTCCATTCCTGCTCTCTGGGTCCATTCCTGCCCTCTGGGTCTATTCCTGCCCTGTGTGTCCGTACCTGCTCTCTGGGTCCATTCCTGCCCTCTGGGTCTATTCCTGCCCTCTGGGTCTATTCTGCCCTGTGTGTCCGTACCTGCTCTCTGGGTCCATTCCTGCCCTCTGGGTCTATTCCTGCCCTCTGGGTCTATTCTGCCTGTGTGTCCGTACCTGCTCTCTGGGTCCATTCCTGCCCTCTGGGTCTATTCCTGCTCTCTGGGTCTATTCCTGCCTCTGGGTCTATTCCTGCCCTCTGGGTCTATTCCTGCCCTGTGTGTCCTACCTGCTCTCTGGGTCCATTCCTGCCCTCTGGGTCTATTCCTGCCCTCTGGGTCTATTCCTGCCCTGTGTGTCCGTACCTGCTCTCTGGTCATTCCTGCCCTCTGGTCTATTCCTGCTCTCTGGGTCCATTCCTGCCCTCTGGGTCTATTCCTGCTCTCTGGGTCTATTCCTGCCTCTGGTCCATCCTGCCCTCTGGGTCTATTCCTGCCCTCTGGGTCCATTCCTGCCCTCTGGGTCTATTCCTGCCCTCTGGGTCTATTCCTGCCCTCTGGGTCCATTCCTGCCCTCTGGGTCTATTCCTGCCCTGTGGGTCCGTACCTGCTCTCTGGGTCCATTCCTGCCCTCTGGTCCGGTGTTCCCGGAATGTCTCCATGAGCTGTACCTGTCTGTCTTTACCTGCCCTGTCGCCTCATCCCCTGTGGATCTGTACAAGCTCTGTGGGTCCGTGCGTGCCCCGCGGGTGTGTAGGTCCTGTGTGAGCCCACATTTGTCCTGTGTGAGCCCACACTTGCCCTGCGTGTCCCTACATGCGGACTCACACACGCAAACGCGGTGTCGCCGTGCCTGGCGGGTCTCCGGACCCCTTCCCTGTGCCCACAGAGAGAAAATTGCTCCTCTCCCTCCCGCCCGCTCCAAGGCAGGCTGCATTTGCTCTCAGTCAGGTTCATTTCCTCTCACCTGAGCCAGACCCTGGGCGGAGGTGGCATTTAGGATCAGGCTTTATGGCACCGGACATGCCGGGCGTGTGGGGAAGGTGAGTGTGGGAGATGCCCCCGGGCTGCTGTGGTGTGAGCAGAAGAAAGGGGGAGGCAAACCTGACCCTGGTGTGGCAGCAGGTCCGGAGATTTGGGGAGCCAAACCTGACCCTGGTGTGGCAGCGGGTCCGGCCAGCTGTCCCCACACGCTGCCCCGAGGAATCCCGCACCCCGAGGAGCGGGGCTGGCCCGGGGAGGGGGTCCCCGGGCTCCAGTGTGCACCCAGAGCTCAGGCTTTGCTGGTGTCGGGGTGTGGGGGTGTCCGTGCCTGCCCGGGCTGCGTGCTGGGGTGGGCACAGCCGGGGATGTGCAGTGTCCAGGCTGTCTCCTGTCCAAGCAGCTGTCTTGGCAGCGGGCACACAGAGCCCGGCTGCTGCCGAGGGGCTCTCGGTCTCTGCGCTCAGCTCCGTGTTGCTTGTCCTCACAGTTAATTAGACACGACTAATCCTATCCGCCGCTGGGAACCTCCCAGCAAACCGGAGTGCTTTTCCCTCTCCTGGTGTGAGCAGGATCCCGGCCTCCTGTAGAACGAGGCCTGGGGACAGGGACGTCTTTTTCAACCCCTTGCACACTGCTGAGGCCTGCAGTGCTGTGTCTGGACAGGTGTCCCTCAGGGGGAAGGTGACAAGCCCGTGGGGGGTTTGTGGGCGAAGGACTGCAGGGTAAGGGAGGTCAGGAATGTGATGAGGATATTGCAGGAATAAGGGCTAGAGCTGAACTTGATATTTTTTGAGGATAAATCTCACACCCAGCAGGTGAGCATCAGCATTCTCCATGCCTACAAAAGAGGAGGGGACAAAGGGACACGGTAATCCCTGTTCCACTGATGTGCTCGGGAGAGCCATCGGTGTGTGCCATGCGCTGGCCTTGGAGCCAGAGAGGAGTCGGGCTCGCTGAGGAAATGAGATAGCGGCGGGCTTATCAGTGCAGGGTTAATGGCTGGTGATCTTGGAGGGCTTTTCCAGCCTGTGACTGTGATTCATCGCAGTCCCTTCCCTCCTCCAGCTGAGCCCAGCCTGTTAGTGAGGACTGATAAACCCTGAAATCCCAAACAAACCACCCGCGTTTGGAAAGAATGACACCGATCTGGGAACATCTCTACCAACCTCACACTGAGGAGGAGTCCGGCATGCAGAGGGCCTTGTCTCTTCTTCACGCCGTGAACAGAGCCGCGAAGACCTGCCTCCAGGAGCTGGATTAGGATCACGCTGCTCCTGCCCCGTGGGTGTTGGGCTGCAAGGCAAAAAATCTCCAGAACCGGCGTTCTGGGCTGAAATCAGCTTTGCGGGTCGCTTGAGCCCACTGGCTTGCAGCTGGAGCTGCTTTAGCGGGCGCTGTTTGTCTGTCCTTGCTCAGGCAGGGTCTAAAAGGGTCTGCTCTGAGCTGCCCCCCGCCGAACAGGGGGACAGGCACCGCCGAAGGAGGCTTGCTTCTCTCTCCGGAGAGCCTCATATGCAGGCCAGGCAAACGCCTTTCAGGGCGCTGCTTCTGATTTGGATATCTGAGCTTGAGAGGTCTAAATTTAAGCGAGATGCATCTCACCCGGCGCTTGCAAACCTTGGTTTTCAGACTTTTCGCCTTGATCTTTCCTTTTTTTAGCACGACCCTGCTGTTCTCCTACCACTCAGGACTCTTCCGAAGCACAGAAAAAATGCTTCTGAAACTTTCCGCCACCACCACCCCCCCAGGTGGGAGGTGTTGCAGGAATGCAACTGCAGGGAAGCATTTGCAGCTCATCCTCCTTGCCGACGCAGAAGCCCGGGTTAAAAAAGCAGCCTGTTAATTTTGTGTTAATGGCTCTGAGCAATGCCGAGTCCCCCCCCCCGCCGCCCGCCCCCTTCCTCCCTACCTTGTGCCAGCATTTAATTGCTCTCACTCTGGAGAGATGCTATCTCATTTCAAGGTTGAACTTACCTAGTTTTGGCTGGCAGGGGGGTGGATGTTGTGATGTCCTTGTCAC
Organism: Sitta carolinensis; assembly: GCA_032173965.1. NCBI lineage: Eukaryota > Metazoa > Chordata > Aves > Passeriformes > Sittidae > Sitta > Sitta carolinensis. The sequence continues at coordinate 3,395,572 of CM063313.1, read as the reverse complement.
AGAGGTGACCCGACACTCCCGCAGCGGCCGGGTCACCTGCGCGCCCGCTCCTCGGGAGCCTGGGGTGCTGTCCCCTGGCACCCAGGGGTTCCTGCTGCTCCTCCTGGGGTTTTTGGGGGGCTGTGGTTGGCGCCCACCCGGTGTGCGCTCGCTTTTTTGACTCCCTGCGGCTGCACTCCCTCAGGGGCTTGGTGCTGATCCCGGACATGCTCCGTGCCCATCCCAAACCTCTCCTGGCTCTGGAGCCTGTCCTGGCTCTTGTATCGCCCTGCAGACACCGAGCCGTGGGCTGTGGCCGCGCTGAGGTGATTTGGGCCACCCACCGGCCATCCCCCATGCGAAAAACGAGGTTCACTTTCCTGGTAAAATTTAAAAATGTTTAATAGAGACAAGAAGAGACATAATAAATAAAGCAAAGGTTAAATAGGCCCAGGTGCCTTGGCTCACACGCTGGTGTCTTGGAACCCCCCCTTTTATCCTGTTCTTCATGCATGGATTTATGCATATTCAAACTTATCCAGGAGCTGTTCTGCATGGACACTCCTTGGGTCTGTCAAGCACAGTTCCACTTTTACTGGGTTCTTCTCATCTTTGGATTTGGGCTTGGGTCTCTTTTCCACAGGCAGTGAATGCTGAGAGTCCCTTGGGCCTCTTCTGGAAGTGATCTATTCAGGCAGCTAAACACACTGCACCTAAATTCCAAAAAATCCCATTATACATCTATTCAGGCAGCTAAACACACTACACCTAAATTCCAAAAAAACCCCATTATACATCTATTCAGGCAGTTAAACACACTACACCTAAATTCCAAACTACAGCAAAAAAAAAAAAATTACACATCTATCCAAGCAGCTGAAACACACTAAAAACTACAGAAAAAAAAATCACAACATTCATTCCAACATTTGCAAAAAGCCAACACTAAAATATGCATTTATAACACCGAGCTACTGCGGGTTTTTGTGCCAGAGATTGACGTTTAATACAATCCCCCCGGAACGAGCCAGGCGTGAGACTGGGCAGTGACAAAAATCCCCGAGGAAGATGCTCGGATGCTGTTTCTACTCTCGGGTGGGTGGGGATGTCTCAGCACACACCTAATGTGTGTGGGGTTGGTTACACCCGCCGTGAGAACCGTCCTCACGGATATTATGTGCTCGGGAGAAATGTGGGCAAACACCGTGTCGAGGCAACAATAATGTCTTTAGATAGATAATAAGTCTTCTAAATAGGTCTAATTCCAGGAAACTCAGCTGGCTGATTGGAAGTGTATTTTTAGTCTCGAGTTCGTGTATTTACCTGAAATTTCTGTCCTGCTGCTCTAGCTGGAGCTGGCCCCGGGTTGCCTGCTGCTTCTGCCTCTTACCCAAATACTGTGACTAAAAAAAAAAGCTTCCCCGTTCCACCAGTTGGTCTGAAAACGCTTTGTTTTGGCCGATGTCTGGCAATACTGGAATTTCTGTCGTGGAGGGGCTTTAGGGAGGGGTCACCAAGGGGTGTTAAGGCAGGGGGTCGGTGGGAAGAGCCCTGCTTTGGCACAAGGGGTGGGTCTGTGGGTTTCTCTGCCCTCTCTGGCAACCGTTTCACCCCTCCTCAGCACGGCACTTGCTTCCAGTTTTACTGATGGTACCTAATAGTGAATCTGGCAGATATCTAATTTTCTATTCCTAGCATGCCTAAAAAGTGCCTTATTTTTCAATTAATTCTGTTGGCTGTACGGATTTAATGGATTCCTTTAGAGGTCCCCATCACTCACCGACACTGGACGTTGCTTTTCCAGTGCCATTTCTCTCTCCTTTCCTGTGCCTAGAAAGATCACGTTTCCACGCATTTTTCACATCTTTTTTTTTGTTTTTTTTTTTTTTTTTTTTTTTTGGCCAGAACGGCTTTTTCATGATTTAAATCCCGCTGCTTTTCCAGGTTTGTGACTGTTGGGGTCTTTGGTAGAAGCTTTAAGCAGGTTCCTTGCTTTCACCGATGCCAGCGACTGCTCTGAGCTTTTTAAAATTTGCCCTTTTAAAGTCATACGCTGCTGCCGTTATTTTGGGCTCGCCGTTCCTGTGAATAGCAGAGAAACAGAAAGAAACTATAACAGAAGAGGACTTGCATTAGACATGGCAGTTTATTTCGGCCTCATCCTTGTCTCGCAGACCTGCAGCCACTCCATGGACAATTAACGCCGAAACCCGACCTGTTCCTTGTCCCAGCAGCGACCTCTCCTCCCAAAGATTTGTGTGCTCCCCGCGTCTGGCATCAGTTACTCACGAGCTGTTTGCAGTGTGGCATTTTTATTTCCACCACGCCCCCGGGTGATGGACGGTGGCAAGATATCCTTGAGCACGTAGAGAGTGAAATTCGAAATACGGTGCTTGCGGTGTTGGAGTGTCTGACACCACCGGGGGAGGAAATCACATGCTCCGGGTGGCTGCGTTATTTTGGCACCCTGAACTCTTCTTTCGTGCCTCCTGCCGCTCTCCCAGGTGGCCACAGCCCCCCTCAGGGCTCGCCAGGTGCTGCCCAGGTAGGCGTGGGAGGCCACCGAGCTCTCCCTCTGCCGAGATTAAACACTGATCTGCTTCCAGGGCTTTCCAGGCGGCAGGATTGCCCGTGAGGATTTACAGGAGCCGATTTCAGCCCAACTGAAAGGTACCAGCGTGACCTTGCCATCACCCCCCGTCCCCGGGGCTGGATCAGGAGAGGGACAAGCGCCCAAATCTCCCCTCTGAAAGCTTCCCCCGGCTGGGAGGCTGCGGGTGGAACTAACGCTGCTCGTTCCCTGCAGCGCTTTCCACCCGAGCTGAGCCTGTCTTTAAAAAGCAGCCGGCGTGGTTGTGCTTGGAACAGGCAGCTCGGTTTCCATATCGCGCACAGCATCCCTCTCCGTGGGAAGCCGGCCAGCCCACGCCGCAGCCGGCGGCTCTTCCCTGCTCCTCGGGGCCTTCCCGGGAGGCAGGGAAGGAGCAGGGAGCTGGGCAGGGAGCCCTGCGGGGCTCTGGGTGTGCTCTCAGTGTCCCGAGCCCCGCAGCCTGAGCATCCCGGCCTCATCTGCCGCCCTCACCTCCGCCCAGCCCCGGCTGCGCTCCCGAACCAGGGCTGGGAGCCTCCGGGCAGCCTCTGATCCTCCAGGGAAGCGGTTTTGGCCGAGCAAACAATCCCCTCCCTGAGCTGAGTGCTGTCGGTGTCCGTCTGTCCCAGCTGTTCGGATTATTCGCACGATTTCATTCTTGGCTACCCCCGATTCTGCAGCAGGATTAATTGCACGGTGGCCGATACACCTGCAACAATTAGCTGTGCAAACCAAGATAAAAGGCCGATCAAACCTCACGTTTTGGAGGGTTGGCTGCTCCCTGAGCTTTTCTGGAATGCCTTCCCAAAGGAAAGGAAGTCGCCTCCACCTGGGTCACCTCCAGCCCTGGGCGAGGCTCACTCCTCCGTGTCAGCGCAGCGGGGCTGGGGGATTTGGCAGTGATTTGAGGGGCTGCTGTCCCTTCCCCACCAGGTGGCTGTGACCCCTGTGGCTGTTCCCAGCCGCAGGAAGGTGCTCCAGCAGCTCTGGAGTCGTGCAGAGAGGTTGGGTTTGTAGCCGGGCTGGAAATCCCCCCCCCGTGCCACAGCGCTGGCTCTGTGCTCCATTAACCGCCCCCGTGGGACACGGAAAGTTCCAAACCATGGCAAAGCGCCTCTGGGTGAAGGTAAATTAAACCCTCCTGCCCGCGGCGAGGGGTGGAAATGCCAATGTGGAAATAGGTCCCGGCTTAAAATGACTTCAAGGACAGAGGGTAGGTGCTGGGCTTCTGGGGATGTGGTCCAGCTGGGACCGGTTCCAATTAAAATGAGATCAAGGAGAGTGGGATGAGGGGGGGAAAAGGAGTTATTTTGCATTTCTGTCGGTGTTGCAGCCTGAAGTGCCGATCTGGGCTCGGTGCTGCCCGTGCTCCCCACGGTGTGCAGAAAGGCTGGTCTGCTCCTGGTTTGATCCAGCGCTGCCGTGTCTGTGACTCCCACCCTGCACCCATGGGGAGGGGGTGTGAGCCAGAGCTGAGCTCCTGGGACTCGATCAGCTGTGCTGGAGCTCCCCAGCGCTGACCAGAGGGATTCTCCATCAGAGGAGAGCACAGAGGTGACCAGAGCATGGCTGGGGGTGCTCAGGGGCACCAGAGAAGGCTGCAGGCAGAGCTGGGAGCCCCTGGCAGGGCCTGCAGGGGCTCCAGGAGAGCTGCAGAGGCCCTGGGGACAAGGGCTGCAGGGACAGCCCCCAGGGAATGGCTGCCAGTGCCAGAGGGCAGGCACAGCTGGGCTCTGGGGCAGGAATTGCTGTGGCTGAGGCTGGGCAGGCCCTGGCACAGGGTGCCCAGAGCAGCTGGGGCTGCCCCTGCATCCCTGGCAGTGCCCAGGGCCAGGCTGCACAGGGCTGGGAGCACCCTGGGATGGTGGAGGTGTCCCTGCACATGGCAGGGGTGGCACTGGATGGGCTCTGAGATCCATTCCACCCTAATCCACTCTGGAATTTTATCACTGGTTTTCACTGGTTTGCATTTCTCTTACAAGCAGTGGATCTGACCTCTCTTCAGGCACCTGTACTCAGGAGACTATTTCAGATGACTTAGTTTAAGAACTGCAAATTTTTTGCTCCCTGGGAATTCTCCTTTCTCCACACCTTTTTGTTTGCTTGTTTTGTTTGGTTTCCTTTATTTTTTTTTAACGTGAGGTTGTACCAAGTTGAGGAAAGCTTGAAATGAGCAGGCCAGGCTCCAACCTCCCAGGCTGAGCGTGGCCACAGGTGCAGGAATGCCATAAATCAGAAATCATGGCATGTTCTTAGCAAGGCAGAGAGCAGGCAAGGCCTGTCCTTGTGCTCGGGGAAGCTGGGAGCAGGGAATGGTGTCCAGGGAGCCAAAAGAAGGAACTCTGGGAGAGCAGGAATGCCTGTGGGATGGAGAGGGCTGTGCTGAAAGGGGTGCTGCAGCCCTGGGGCCAGCTGTGCATCCAGCTGTGCATCCAGCTGTGCTCCCACGGGAGCTGGGATGTGTTCCTCTCTCCCTCATGCCTGTGCCACCAAATCCTAAACTTCAGTGAGCTACATTTCAGTGCTAAATTGTCGTTTCTCCTTTCCCCCCTCCCGCCACACTCACTTCCCAGCTGATGTCATCTTTGGGCTCTTTGGTGGAAGAGCCAAGGAAATGGGAATTTGATGAGACTCCTTTGGGAAAGCCACGTTGGGGTCATGAGTGGTGGCCACGAAGGGACGGAGATGTGCGTGGTGCCACCTCTGAGTCACCTCCTTTCTGCCTGGGCGAGGGAATCTTCTTCAAAGGGCATCTTCTGTGTTTGCCAGAAAATACATTTTCTGTTTGATATTCCTGCCTGGGGGCTGGCCTCACGTTCACAGCTGTGCATGGAGAAGGACTCAGCACCTGCTCTGAGTCCTTAGGAGCATCCCCAAGATCTCTTCTGTTAAAGATAGGTTAAAAAAAAAAAGGTTAAAAAATAAATCAGGGATCTCTGAGCTGGAAGGCTGATTGCTGCCTGCTTCAAACGCAGGGTGTGTTGTGGAAAAAGAGAAGTGGCTGTGAGGAAATCCTGGTTATAGTAATACTGGAAATGTTGTGTGTTTCAGCAGATCCTGGGAGCAGAGGCAGGATTAATGCTGTGGCTGAATGGACAGGGGAAAATGCCTCTGCAAAGTTTGGGGAGCTGCCCTGGAGACACCAAACCTCCCCCTGGTTTGGGCTCACAGCCTGGGATCTAAGCTCGTTTCCGACTCTGACCTCCTTTATCTGAATAAATCTCACGTGCCTGCCACTACTCAGACGGCAAAAATAATCTTTACTGCCGTAATATGTGTGTCAGCTTTTCTTTATCCAAGCAAAGTGCTGTAAGAGCTGCAAAATGCTGTGGAATCATGAGAATTTTTTGAGCAACAGAGGGGGAAAAGTGCGTGTCTGGGGTTTGCAAACCAAACCCCTCAGCCAGGTTTGCTTGGCACGATTCCTTTTGCAAAATGGTCTTGCTGCTGCCCACTGGAGCCAAATGTGAAGGAAAGGATTAAAGCTGTGAAACTGCTCCGTCCTGATGGCTCTTTTTGCAGTTCCTGGGCAGAGCAGAAGGGATGTTTCAGAGCATTATTTAGCTAAATAAATGCTGTGCACCGGGAGTCTAGAGCCTGAGCTTTATTGCATTTCCCTGAGCAAGGCTGTGCTCTAAGCCTGCATTTAAACCATCAGGTCTGGAAACAGAGCAGAGCACCCAAACCACCAGTGAGCACCCAGGATTTGTAGGCTGGAAGGAACAGCAAAAGCTCACAGAGATTTTTAGTAGATGACACCCTCAGCATGGAAATTGGTGTGTTAGTCCATGATCTTGCAGTACAAGCACACAGCAGTGGGGTTTGGATGAAGGGGTGGGATGAAAGGGATGTGAGGAAGAAATAGGTGAATTGAAGAAAAGAGAGAGAGAAAGAAGGAAAAGAGATCACCAGTGTTGTCCCCATGTTGATCCAGCTGATGGGGTGTCCTGGGGCCCTGGGCACCTTTTAAGTCTTCCACTCCCTGGAGAGAGGTTTCTCACTCTTTGTGCAAATCCTTTCTCGTTCACAGTCGTTTCTCTCAGGCCTTTCTGGAAATGTTTTGGAGGTTTGGGGTCCTGGGTGGGTTTGTGCCCCCCTGCAGCCCCCGGCCCCTCTCAGCCCCATCCCTGCGCCGAGCCGGGCTCTGCTTTTCTGCAGGAGCCACAGCCAGGAGGTTTGTCCCACAAAATGCAGTCCTGCCTCCCTTCTCCAGCCACATCCTGCTCTTTCTCTTGGGTGTTTTTACCAGCAGTTCTTGTTTGTTATTCCCAGGAGTCCCTGGTTGGCTCCACGTCATGCAGCTATTGGTGTTTGGGTCAGCACATTAGCCCCTCACCTTCTGGGCTTCTGCAGTGGCTGAGGGGCACAAAAGACATGTGGGATAGAACTTCCAGGGCTCTGGGGGACTCTGGTGCAGCGTTCACCCTCTAAACGTTTTGGCTCAGTCTCCCTTGGCATGAGGAATGTGAGTTTTTGGTCAGCCTGTGTGCAGGCTCCCGTGGTGGAGCAAGCCCAGCAGAACCCGGGCTGGTTCTGGTCCAGCAGGGCAGCTGGAGGGCTGGCTGGATGTGCTCCCTCCCTCTCCACAACCCCATTAAAATTTAAGGGTAAAAGTGGGAGTAATGAAAGAGAATTTTCTATTTAAGGCCTTTAATTCATTTTACCTCCAGCGTTCGCTGGAGTTTGTGCGAACCGCTGGCAAAGCAATTAAAGTGACTTTTTAATGGGTTATTTTTGTCGCTTCACCATGGTGGGAGCTCGAGATCCCAGGCTGTGAGCTGCCTGGGGTAGGGGCCATCCTTTTGCTGTGCTGATGCGATGTTTAACCCCTAAGTGGGTTTTACTCACGGGACACAACGAGAGGGAGAAGGTGCGGGGTTACGGCTGGGTGGAACACGGGGAGCAAAATATCCAGGCTGCACTTCCCCAAGGCTTCCAGGCTGGATCCATCCTGGAAAAGGCAGAGCAGAGGACTTCGGAAAACGAAGTGCACAGTTTGTTTTGGACGGCTGGTGGGTGCTTTGTAGGAGTAAGCTCCAAGGACAGAAAGCAATGAAAAAAACAGATTGCCTGGGAGTTCCTCTTTAATCCTGAGGACTGCTGGGAGAAAATGAGGGTGGGTACATGAGAGTGGGATTTCCCGGGCGAGAATGTGATGCCTGCAGAGCAGACCTGTTCCTCCAGGTGCTGGGCAGGCTGAGTGAAGGCGGGCGTGGGACGGAGCCGCGGGTCCCACCCGGGGCGGGGGATGATGACGGGAACTCTTAATTTCAGACTCCTTTCTGGGGATATTTTCCTGGGAACCATCCTGTGTGAAGCCAGAGAGAGGGCTTGGGGCTCGCCAGCTCTGTCAGGTGCCCCGAGGGGACCCGGCACGAATCCTGGTGTGTTCATCCCGGGTCAGCCTGGCCTCGGTGTCCCTTGTGTCCCGTGTGTCCCGTGCTCCATCCCAGGGCTCAGCACGGCAGGAATGCAGACCTGGGTCCGGCTCAGCCAGTTTTGTTATAGGTAAAACAACCAGATTAGGCCAAATCAATAATTTGAGTACGCCAGATTTAGGAAAAAAAAAATAAAATAAAATAAAAATAAGGATAGATTTTATTTCGCGAATCGAAATACAATCTTTTGCCAACCACAATTTAAGAAGCAGGGTCGGGCCCGGGACCGACGCTGGGTGAAAACACAGTTTTGACCCCCTTTTGCATCAGGACTGGGGTGTTTTCACAGAGTCCGTGTGGTGAGCTGAAGTTTTATACTGTTTTTCTTGACCGGGGCGAGGTGTTCTTTGTCTCTTTTCTCTTTATTTTAGAATATTCATGCAGTCCGGCGTTGGAGAATTCTATCTTTGAGCGTGTCAGTGAAAGATCCGAATATTTATGTAGTCTGGAGTTGTAGGAATCCTGTCTCCAGTTTGGACAAGACTATCTCAAACAAACAATACCTTACCCAGGAACTGATACATGTGAAATACGGGTTACAGGAATAGGGGATTTTCATGCAGGGTGGGTTACAGGAATTGAGTTACTCTCGCTATCAGTGGCCACTATTGGCCGATGATGGCTTGAGAAATTTCGAGGAGACGCCTTCTTGAGTTGCTCATTTAGAACGAATCCCTCTGTACGCTACAAATAAATGAGTTAACCCGTTCCCCAATCCCTGTGCAAGGCTTACAACAGCCTAGGCGCATTTTTGTAACATATCCTCCATTGTGTTCTTATCATATTAATAAGGGCACGAATTTTGATAGATTTATTACAGTTTATTGTGCAGCTCCGCCAAGGGATGCTGGGGATGGATCCTCTCCCCTCCGCCGTGTTGTTCATTCATCCAGCTCCTCTGCTGCCTTGTCATCTCCCTCCGCCCAGGTTATTCAGAGGAAAGATTTCTAAAAATATCCCCCTGGTTTTTCCGGTATTATTCTGTGCAGCTCTAAAAACCTGCCTAGAAAGTCTGTCCAGCTCATTGACGCTTCCTTAAAATACAGCTAATCCATGTAATCTCATTATAGTGGTAGGTGATTACACTGACAGCAAGCCTTAGCAGTGGTCCAGCAGAGCCTTTTATTCCCTGTCTGTTATGTGGGTGGTTAAAAGTCACTGGGAGCACATCGTGGGTTTGGTTGGTCTATTTTAGGAGCAGGGCTTACAATATTTTTGTTGTAATTCCCTGGGAGGTGTCCTGCATCGTTTGTGACCATGCCAGCACCCCATGGCCGTGCAACAGGGTCTCCCGAAAATTACTGGGCAGTGTTAAAGCAGCAGAGATTATTTTTCAGCAGAGATTATTATTTTCATCTCCCGAGCAAGGGGAGATGAGGGGGAGCTTTGCCACAGGTAGTGTGGGATTCCCACTGTCCCTATTTGCAGGTGTGGGTTGTGGGAAATAGGAAAGCCATGAAAAAAGCTCTTGGAAAGCTGTGGGAAAGCAAACCTCAGAATGGAGAAATGTGAGAAAGTTAAAAGAAGCAAGGTCAGGAAATAATAATGCTATGTGCAGTATCAGTATATAATAATAATAGTAATAATAATAATAATAATAATAATAATAATAATAATAGTGATGATGATGCTCTGTGCCGACAGGAGCAATCCTGTGAGTGACTGGAACATTTTCACCAAAGAACTTCCCAAAGCATTATCCAAATAATTAACTGATAATTATAATGGAATAAAAGCTTTGAGACAGCCCCTCCAGCAGTTCTGTCCTGTGCTTTATATATATATATATATATATATGTAAATATAAAAAAAAGAAAAAAATCAACACAGTTCCTACATGGGGTGGCCCCTCTCTCTAGGGAGTCAGTCCAAGGAAAAGGTGGATTTTAGGATGCTGGGTGATCCCTCCCAGCTCTGGGAAGACCTGTCCAGCTTTTCCAGGCAGGCTGTAGGTGTGGGTCAGGCACAGGGCAAGCCGGCTGAGTGAGGAGCAGCAGAGCAGTCCGGGATGGGGAGGGGGCTCCAGCTGCCCTTGAAGAGGGGCACATCCCAGGGACAGGCTCCTTCCTGACCCCCAGTGTGCCCAAGGACTGGATGGACAGTGGCCAAATGCTTCCTGTGCCCCCCTGCACTGGGTCAGGCTGCTGGAGGTCCTGCTGGTTCTCCCAAGCCTGGGCAGCCTTGGCTGGGGAGGGAGGGTCACAGGACACCTGTGCTTGGTTCTGGCTCTGCTTGGGGCTGACCCTGCTCGGTTCTGGCTGTGATGGGTTCTGCCCCTGCTGGTTCTGGCCCTGCTCAGTTCTGTCCTTGCTCCATTCTGACCCTGCTGGTCCTGGTCCTGCTCGGTTCTGACCCTGCTCAGTTCTGGCTATGATGGGTTCTGGCTGTGATGGGTTCTGGCCCTGCTTGGTGCTGGCCCTGCCCAGTTCTGGCCCTGTTTGGTTCTGGCTGTGATGGGTTCTGGCCCTGTTGGTTCTGCCCCTGCCCAGTTCTGGCCCTGCTGGTTCTGACCCTGCTCAGTTCTGGGTGTGATGGGTTCTGGCCCTGTTCAGTTCTGATCCTGCTGGTCCTGGCCCTGCTCAGTTCTGGCTGTGATGGGTTCTGGCCCTGTTTGGTTCTGGCCCTGCCCGGTTCTGGCCCTGCTCAGTTCTGTCCTTGCTCCATTCTGACCCTGCTGGTCCTGGTCCTGCTCGGTTCTGACCCTGCTCAATTCTGGCTATGATGGTTCTGGCTGTGATGGGTTCTGGCCCTCTTTGGTGCTGGCCCTGCTGAATGCTGACCCTGTCAGGTTCTGTCCCCTCTCGGTTCTGACCCTGCCAGGTTCTGTCCCCTCTCGGTTCTGACCGTGCTGGGTGGCCTTGCCCCATCACCATCGAGTCACAGACTATCCCAAGCAGGAAGGGACCCACCAGGATCATCCATTCCAGCTCCTGGCCCTGCACAGACACCCCAACAATCCCACCCTGGCCATCCCTGTCCAAACCCTCCTGGAGCTCTGGCAGCCTCGGGCCGTGCCCATTCCCAGGGCAGTGGAGGAGGAGGAGCCTTTCCCTGATCTCCCACCCAAACCCCCATGGCCGTGTCCCTCCCCTGGACCCTCTCCACATCTCTGTGCAGGGCAGAGTGGCTCCGTGTCCTCCTCCAGGTGTCCCCAGGACAGCGCTGTCCCTCCTGGCTCCCATCCAGCTGGATGCCCAGCTCCCTCCCCAGGTCCAGCGGTGCCTGGCAGCCCCGTGGGCTCAGAGGCGTGTCCCTTTGGCCACCAGCTGCCCTGTCCGAGCCCGGGGCTGCTGGCAGAGGGCACCGGGGCTGCTCCCGGCGGGGCACAGCTCCTCCCTGCCCGGCTTTGCTCCCGTTCCATCCCCTGCGCCCGTGGGGACCTCGCCGTGGGGCTGCAGAGTGAGCATTGAGGGTGGAAACCTCTCACCAGACGGTTCGTGCAGACAAATGCGGGTTTTTCCCCTCGCTGTCTGCCCGAGCTGAGCCTGCAGATCTGCGGGCGATCCTGCCCCCGGAGTAAACCGGGTGAGATTTGTCAGTGAGCAGAAGGATTAGAGGGAGGCACAGACCGGCTCTGTCTGTGCGAGCGCTTTTGTGACATCCCAGAGCAGTGTTTGGAGAGGACACCAATCTCTGATACCTATCTCTGGGGCCCCCGGAGGGTTGGAGGAGCTGCTCTGCCATCCCTCTGCCTGGCTGGCACATGCTGCACATACCTCCTTTGGGGCAAATTCCTCGTGTAGGCTTCTCAGAGACACTAAAAAAACCCTCTAGGGCTGTTTCTGGGTGGGTTTTTTTAAATATTTTTTTTTTTTAAATATCCATCCTGCCTTTGCTTTTCTTCGTCCAGCCCCTCCAGTGATAACACAGGCAAAGCCCTGACCCGTGGCATCCCGGGGAGGAGAGGCTCAGCTCTCTGACAAAGTGCTGGCTCAGAGTGGATTCCTAATCTCTTTTTTTTTTTTTTTTTTTTTTTTTTTTTTTCTGGAAGAAAAGGCTGTAGGTGCCAAACCAAAAGGGCAAAGTGATTTGCCCCAATGAGGTATCATGTTTCTGCTGTGATTTATGTCGAGGGGAGAGGCTTCTGAGTCATCCGTTCCAGGAACTGCTTTATTTTGGTAATGGGGAAAATTCTGATGGTTTTAAATCAGTGTGTTGTCAGTCAGAAAAACCCGTGCGGGATGGGAACCGCAGCTGGCAGGGCTGGGACTGACCAGGGAATGGGGCTGGGAATGACCAGGGAATAAGGTTGAGAATGACCAGGGAATGGGGTTGGGAATGACCAGGGAATGGGGGTGGGAGTGACCAGGGAATGGGGCTGGGAATGACCAGGGAATGGGGGTGGGAGTGACCAGGGAATGGGACTGACCAGGGAATGGGGCTGGGAGTGACCAGGGAATAGGATTGGGAATGACCAGGGAATGGGGCTGGGAGTGACCAGGGAATGGGGCTGGGAATGACCAGGGAATAAGGTTGAGAATGACCAGGGAATGGGGTTGGGAATGACCAGGGAATGGGGCTGGGGCTGACCGGGGAATGGGACTGACCAGGGAATGGGGCTGTGACTGACCAGGGAATAGGTTGGGAATGACCAGGGAATGGGGCTGGGAATGACCAGGGAATGGGGCTGGGAATGACCAGGGAATGGGGCTGGGGCTAACCAGGGACAGGAGCTGGGACTGACCAGGGAGAGGAGCTGGGGCTGACGAGGGAGAGGAGCTGACCAGGGGCTGAGAATGAACAGGGGCTGGGACTGACCAGAGGCTGGGACTGGCCAGGGACAGAGGCTGAGCAGGGACAGAGGCTGAGCAGGGACAGAGGCTGAGCAGGGACAGAGGCTGAGCAGGGACAAGGACTGGGACTGACCAGGGGCAGAGGGGCTGATCAGGGACAGAGGCTGAGCAGAGAAAGAGTCCGAGCAGGGGCGTGGGGCTGAGCCGCAGGCTGCTGGCCATCCATCCCTCCGTGGTGGGTGCTGGCACAGGGAGCCCCGCAGACCCAGTGGGAGGCAGTGGGGTGGCACTGCTGGCCCTGGGCCCGCCGGCTGGGTTTGCCCAGGCGCTGTCTGGCCCAGCCTGGCTGCAGAGAGCCGACCCCAGGGCTCTCACCTGCTGGGCAGCACAGCCTGTCCCCATGCCTGAGCTCTGCCCAGCCCCTCCACGGCTCACTGACCAGGGCTGGCTGCCTGCTCAGGGACACATGGGTGGCTTTCCCACACTGCCTAAAGCCCCTGTGAGTGTCAGCAAGTTCTTCTTTGTTTTCTTTTCTTTCTGTGAGCTAATGAGCGTTGTCTGATTTTTCTTTCTCCTTTTATTATTTTTTTTTCCTGAGTGTATTTTGGCCTGTCTGCAATTGCCCTAGCTGTTAAGGGGGAGAATTCCTGTTTTCCTGAGTGAGGTTTGGGCAGCAGAGCTGGCTTAGCAGAGCTGGGTGATGCTTGTTTACAGTGCATGGGAAAAGTGTGTGTTTTATGGCTGGCCACGCCAGGATTTGGGGTCGTTTTGTGCTGTTTTCCCTCTGGTTTGCCTTTTCCCTCTGGCTTTTCCCACGTGAGGGTTTTGCCCTCCCTCTGTGACAGTGCTGCTTGGTGCCTTCTGGCTTTTAGCTGTCAGCACATCTGCTCATCTCGCTGATGAGTCCCTGCCTGGCTCCTGGAATGAGAGACACCTTGATAAGGCTAATTTTCTGAGGAGCAGGAACATGATCCCCTCCTGAGCAGGGAGAGGGGATTCCCATGAAAACAGGCTTTGGGAAAGCAGGCAGCTAGGACCCCTGAGGGCATCTGGGATGCCGGGAGGCTGGGAGGATGAAATCCACCTTCATAAAACTGAGAGTCACCGGTGTGACCAGCCATCTCCGCCCCTGCTGTGACCAGTTCTGGTGGGAGAGGGTCTGGCTCTGCCCAGGGCCCACTGGTGATCAGCAAGAGCCTCACCCAGAGCAGCCCCGTGGCTGCAGACAGGTCCCAGAGTGTGCCATGGGTGTGCAGGGCTGCTGGGGGGTCCTGGGGTGCCAGGGCAGGGTGTCCCTGCTGCAGATCCCAGCACAGGAGCACCCCTTGCTCCTCACTGTCCTTCAGAGGAGAGCAGTTTGTTGGCTGCGTTCACCAGGAGGTTTGGGGAACTTGGGAGTGTCCTACAGGCCTGTGGGTGAGGGGTTTGGGGCTGAGGCCTGGGTTAATGTTGGGGCTCGGTGATCTCAGAGGCGTTTTCTGGCCATAATGCTTCTCTGAACAGCGTCTCCTGAATCCCGGAATCCCCAGGGTGGGAGAGCCCTCCAGGATCACCAAGTCCAACCCAGCCCCCTCATCCATCCCCTGAGAGCTATATCCAGTCTGTTTTAAATGCACCCAGGGGGTGGTGACTCCACCACCTCCATGGGCAAAGCATTCCAGCACTTTATCACTCCGTCCGCGAAAAACTTCACAATCTCCAGCCTGCGTTTCCCTGGAGGCTGTGCCCTCTGGTTGTGTCGGTGCTGCTGCAGACAGAGCCCACCGCCCTGGGCACAGCCCCTTCTCAGGGGTCAGGAGGGCACCCCTGAGTCTCCTTTTCTCCAGCTGAACACCCCCGGGGGTCCCTCTCAGGGTTTGCCCCGTGGTGTCCCCCGTGTCCGGTGTCCCTGCTGCTGCTCCCGGTGCCCGCGGCGCGTTGGGGCTCCCGGAGCCCTGGCACAGCCCCGGTGCCCCTGGGCAGCTCAGGAGGGCACAAAGCAGGGATCCAGGGCCGGCAGAGAGGGGGAGAGCATCCCCACAGGATGCTCTGCAGAGCTGAGCACCGGGAGCCCTGCTCTGGATGGGCTGGAATAATTAAATTTCAGCCTTGGGGCAGCGGCTGGCGTGGGAGCAAAGGGCAGCAGGAGCCCCGTCCTTAATTCCTGCCGCCTCAGTGGCTCCAGCCCTGTGGCTGGAGGGGATTCCTGAAGACAGGCAGGTTTTTAGGGAGCCTGAGGGCAGTGGGACAGGGGGAGATAAATGAACAGAGGGTGAGTGAGAGGCTTTGGCTGCGGCGGGGAGTGCTGGGGTGAGGAGAAGCAGGGAAAACACGAACCTGGGTCTGTCCCTTTCAAGGTGGGCAAGCCAGGGAGCACGGCCACCCCGCTCTAATTAGCACCCTAATTAGGTGCCCTCCTAATGACAGATAGTCTGCCTGGGCACCGAGCTTGGAGGGAGTCACCCACCACGGGGTGGGACAAGGGGAGGGGGGCTCAGGTGTCACCCTGGAAAGGGCTGGGAGCTGGCTGGGATGTGACAGCAAAGAGACACTCTGGGGCAACCAGGGAACTGTGGGGGCAACCAGAGCCCTGTGGGGCAACCAGGGAATCTGTGGGGCAACCAGGGAACATGTGGGGACAACCAGAATAACTGTGGGGACAACCAGGGGATCTGTGGGGCAACCAGAGAACCTGTGGGGGCAACCAGGAAAACTGGGGACAGCCAGGGAACCTGTGTGGGCAATCAATAACCTGTGGGGCAACCAGGGAAACAGTGGGGGCAACCAGGGAACGTGTGGGTGTAGCCAGGGAATCTGTGGGGGCAACCAGGGAACCAGTGGGGCAACCAGGGAACATGTGGGGCAACCAAAAACCTGTGGGGCAACCAGGAAAGCCGTGGGGACAACCAGGGAATCTGTGGGGGCAACCAGGGAATCTGTGGGGGCAACCAGGGAACATGTGTGGGC
This sequence comes from Sitta carolinensis, assembly GCA_032173965.1. Taxonomy (NCBI): domain Eukaryota; kingdom Metazoa; phylum Chordata; class Aves; order Passeriformes; family Sittidae; genus Sitta; species Sitta carolinensis. Next base: position 3,379,886 of record CM063313.1, on the reverse strand, counting down.
AACCAAAAACCTGTGGGGACAACCAGGAAAGCTGTGGGGACAACCAGGGAACATGTGGGGCAACCAGAGAACCTGTGGGTCAGCCAGGGTATCTGTGGGGGCAACCAGGGAACCCATGGGGGCAACTAGGGAAAATGTGGGGGCAGCCAGGGAATCTGTGGGGCAACTAGAGAAGCTGTGTGGGCAGCCAGGGAAACTGTGGGGGCAGCCAGGGAATGTGTGAGGGCAACCAGGGAAAATGTGGGGCAACCAGGGATCCTGTGGGGGCAACCAGAATTACTGTGTGGGCAACCAGGGAATCTGTGGGGGCAACCAGGGAACATGTGTGGGCAACCAAAAACCTGTGGAGCAACCAGGAAAGCTGTGGGGGACAACCAGGGAAAATGTGGGGCAACCAGGGAACATGTGGGGGCAACCAAAAACCCATGGGGCAACCAGAGAAGCTGTATGGGCAACCAGGGAAACTCTGGGGGCAACCAGGGAATGTGTGGGGCAACCAGAGTCACTATGAGGGCAACCAGGGAAGCTATGGGGGCAACCAGGGAACGTGTGAGGGCAGCCAAGGAAACTGTGGGGCAACCAGGGACCCTGTGGGGGCAACCAGGGATCCTGTGTGGGCAACCAGAGCCCTGTGGGGCAACCAGGAAAGGTGTGGGAGCAACCAGGGAAGATGTGGAGGCAACCAGAATAAGTGTGGGGACAACCAGGGAACCTGTGGGGGCATCCAGGGAAAATGTAGGGACAACCAGGAAAACTGTGTGGGCAACCAGGGAACCTGTGGGGCAACTAGAATCACCGTGGGGCAACCAGAGAACCTGTGGGGCAACCAGGGAAACTGTGAGAGCACCCAGAGCCCCCTCAGGTTTTGGTGAGGGCACCCAGAGCCCCCCCAGTCCCCTTTCTGGGCACCCCAATCCTTCAGAGGACACAGGGAGCAGAAAGGCCAGTGCAAATCCCAGCAGCACCATCAGGGGCAGAGGCTTCCCTTGTGCAGAGGAGTGCAGGAGAGAGAGAGAGAGAATGGAAGAGTAAGAGAAAACTTCTAAATCCTTCCACCCATCTGTGTATTTTATGGCTCTGGGTGTGCCAGCTATAAAATTTCCACATCTGTGCAGAGGCAGCTGCTGCAGCTGCCCCCGGTGAGAGAGGGGTGAGAGGCAAAGTGAGACTGTGAAATGCAGTTGGTGTTTATTGGGGAGAAATATCTCTGCAGTTCTGCATTGCTCCTGAAGGCAGAGTAGGGTTTTCTTTTGATTTTTTTTTAATTTCAAAATAAATTTTTGGTTCAGCTCCCAGTGCAGGCAGACCTGTCCTTCCCTGGTCACCTCCCTGTGCCCACCCGTCCCCCGTGGCCACAGGGGGTCTGTCAGGTTTTTAAGATATAAAAATAATGTTTTTTCTGGTTTTGTTTTTGGAGCTTGGCATCTGAGTTTTCACTTGACTTTGCTTTGTTTCTGTGTAAGCTCCTGTTTCTTCCAGCCTGGTGTCTGAGGAAGACCATTTGTTTTTGTGTTGTTCAAGGACTTGTTTATTCTTGTTATTTTATATTTATGGCTCTGGACTGCTGAGATCTTCCCTGCAGGCCAGGCTGTCTCAAACTCCTTGCCCTTTGGGACAGTGGCATCTCTTATACTAAAAATTACGTGTGTTTTATTTACAACAACTCTCTAGTACCTATCCACTATATTGAACAGTGTTCCTTCACTCTAGACTAACCAAAATGTGCCACCATCATTGCAGAAGACAGAGAACAAGAGACAAAGAAGAAGGACAGGGACACACTCAATTTCCTCTATTTTTGTCCCTAGGTCCCACATTCTAAAATCCTAAAATTCTACTTTTTCGCTCTGCGATATGTTAATTATCATTCTGTCTAAATTCTTATAAATTTTCCCAGGGCAGTCAGAGGGTGTCCTGGCTCCCACACTGACCCTGAGCAGGTGTGAGTGAGGGCCAGGACAGGAATTTGTTAAATTAAGGGTGGCACCCATGATCTGCAGAGCAGGAGAACCGTGGGTGTGTGGCTCCTGGGAGCAATCCTCCTGTCCTGCAGCAGCTTTCCTGAGGCTCCCATCAAATTTGGTTCCTGTCAGACCCAGCCTGGAAAGCTGCTGGGCTCTGTCCAGCCCCACTGTCCATCCCCTGCAGCCTCTGCTGCTCCTTCATTGCAGCGCAGAGCCACGGCCAGGGAGAAACTGGGATTGCTGGTGGTGTTTCCTTGGGGCCTCTGGTGGGCTCTCAGAAGCCAGGTGTGGTTTGGGGAATGGGCAAGGCAGGAAAAATGGCTTGGAAAAATCATTCACTGGCAGCTGGTCAGCCTGGTCCGTGGGGTTTGGGGCTGTCTTGGGTGGAGGAGGCAGAGATGAGGATGCAGGCAGAGCTGAGTCACTGAACCCCAGGATGGTTTGGGTGGGAGGGGAGTTGAGGGTCATCCCACCCCTGCCATGGGCATTCCTGGGTGCCATGAAAATTCCACCATTCCCTGCTCCCAGCTTCCCCGAGCACAAGGACAGGCCTTGCCTGCTCTCTGCCTTGCTAAGAACATGCCATGATTTCTGATTTATGGCATTCCTGCACCTGTGGCCACGCTCAGCCTGGGAGGTTGGAGCCTGGCCTGCTCATTTCAAGCTTTCCTCAACTTGGTACAACCTCACGTTAAAATAAAAAAAGGAAACCAAACAAACCAAGCGAACAAAAAGGTGTGGAGAAAGGAGAATTCCCAGGGAGCAAAAAAAAAAAAAAAAAAAAAAAAAAAAAATTGCAGTTCTTAAACTAAGTCATCTGAAATAGTCTCCTGAGTACAGGTGCCTGAAGAGAGGTCAGATCCACTGCTTGTAAGAGAAATGCAAACCAGTGATAAAATTCCAGAGTGGATTAGGGTGGAATGGATCTCAGAGCCCATCCAGTGCCACCCCTGCCATGTGCAGGGACACCTGCCACCATCCCAGGCTGCTCCCAGCCCTGTGCAGCCTGGCCCTGGGCACTGCCAGGGATGCAGGGGCAGGCACAGCTCTGTGCCAGGGCTTCAGCAAAGAATTTACTCCTAATACCTTACCTAACTGTCCTTCAGCTTAGGGTAATCACCCCCTTGTCCTGTCCCTCTGTGCCTTGTCTCCCCATCCTTGTGCTGCTGGAGCCAGGGCTGGGGCAGCTCTGCAGGTGTGCTCTCACCTGGGCACAGGTGACAGAACCCCCCCTGCCCTGCTGCCTGTCTCCTGTGTGATCCTGTGTGCTGCTCCAGGGCCGTGGAACATCTCCCTGCGTTTCCCAGCAGCTTTTCCCGGGATGCTCAGTGGGGCTGTGTCCTGCTGGGCTCTGGGGACAGCCTGGGGGTGACTCTGCCCCGGCCCCTGGGGCTGCAGCAGGGCAGGGAGCACGGCCAGCCGTGGCTTTGCCCGTGACACAAACGGGGCTCCTGCTGCATGTCCCTCCCCTCGGACGCTGGCTTTTCCCTTTCATCGCTCCAGAGCTCTACTAATTATTAATAATTAGGCTGACGAGGCAGAACTTGGTTTCTTTCCACGGCGTCTGGAGAGGTCCAAGGAGCTCGGCGTGGGAGCTGGCGCTGGATTCCACCCACGGCTGGCTGGGCCCACATCCCCATGGAATTCTGCCCATGGAACCACAGGAGGGCTGGGCTGGATTGAGGGGGACATCAGGGACCCCACATTCTCACAGATTTCTGCCCATGGGACCACAGGAGAGCTGGATTGGGCCAGGAGAAACCTCGGGGACCCCACATCCCCATGGATTTCTGCCCCCAGAACCTCAGGAGGGCTGGATTGGGTCAGGAGGGACCCCCCCAGCCCCACATCCCCATGGATTTCTGCCCCCAGAACCTCAGGAGGGCTGGATTGGGTCAGGAGGGACCCCCCCAGCCCCACATCCCCATGGATTTCTGCCCCCAGAACCTCAGGAGGGCTGGATTGGGTCAGGAGGGACCCCCCCAGCCCCACATCCCCATGGATTTCTGCCCCCAGAACCTCAGGAGGGCTGGGCTGGCTCTGGAGGGACCCTACCCCCCCAGCCCCACATCCCCATGGAATTCTGCCCACGGAGCCTCAGGAGGGCTGGATTTGGTCTGGGGGGACTCGGGGACCCCCCCCACCCCACATCCCCATGGAATTCTGCCCACGGAGCCTCAGGAGGGCTGGATTTGGTCTGGGGGGACTCGGGGACCCCCCAGCCCCACATCCCCATGGAATTCTGCCCACGGATTTTTTTGGGAATGTCTGGGATCAGGATGAGGTTTTGGGGTGTTTGGGATCAGGGAGAGTTTATGGGGTGTCTGGGATCAGGACAGGGTTTTGGGAATGTTTGGGATCAGGATGAGGTTTTGGGGTGTTTGGGATCAGGACAGGATTTTGTGGTTGTTTGGGATCAGGATGAGGTTTTGGGGGTGTTTGGGATCAGGACAGGGTTTTGTGGTTGTTTGGGATCAGGATGAGGTTTTGGGAATGTTTGGGATCAGGACAGGGTTTTGGGGTGTTTGGGATCAGGATGAGGTTTTGGGAATGTTTGGGATCACGATGAGGTTTTGAGAATGTTTGGGATCAGGGAGAGGCTTTGGGGTTGTTTGGGATCAGGATGAGGTTTTGGGGGTGTTTGGGATCAGGGAGAGTTTTTGGGGGTGTTTGGGATCAGGATGGGTTTTTGGGGGAATGTTTGGGATCAGGATGAGGTTTTGGGGTGTTTGGGATCAGGACAGGATTTTGTGGTTGTTTGGGATCAGGATGAGGTTTTGGGGGTGTTTGGGATCAGGACAGGGTTTTGTGGTTGTTTGGGATCAGGATGAGGTTTTGGGGTGTTTGGGATCAGGACAGGATTTTGTGGTTGTTTGGGATCAGGATGAGGTTTTGGGGGTGTTTGGGATCAGGACAGGGTTTTGTGGTTGTTTGGGATCAGGATGAGGTTTTGGGAATGTTTGGGATCAGGACAGGGTTTTGGGGGTGTTTGGGATCAGGATGAGGTTTTGGGAATGTTTGGGATCACGATGAGGTTTTGAGAATGTTTGGGATCAGGGAGAGGCTTTGGGTTGTTTGGGATCAGGATGAGGTTTTGGGGGTGTTTGGGATCAGGGAGAGTTTTTGGGGGTGTTTGGGATCAGGATGGGTTTTTGGGGAATGTTTGGGATCAGGATGAGGTTTTGGGGGTGTTTGGGATCAGGACCGGGCTTTGTGGCTGTCCCAGCCTCCCTGAGCTCACCCTGGGGCAGTGCAGGGACAGCCCGGCTGCTTCCCCCTGCTCCTGTCCCACTCTGTCTCCCCATGGAGCGCCCGTGTGGGATCCCAGCACATCCCTATGACTCTCCTGGAAAATTTATAAGCCACAAGAATTTAAGTAGAATGACAATTAACATATCACAGGGTGAAAAAGCAGAATTTTGGGGGTTTAGGATGTGAGTTTTAAGGGGCAAAGGTGGAGAATTCGAGGAGTGTCCCTGTCCTTCTTCTTGGTCTCTTGTTCTCCATCTTCTGCTGTGGTGGTGACACTTTTTAATTGGTGTAGAGTACAGGTAACTGTTTAATTATGGTTGATAGGTATTGGAGAGTTATTGTAAACAAAGCATACATAATTTTTAGTATAAAAGATAACGCCGTCCCAAAGGAGAGGGAGTTTTTCCAAACCTGGCCTGCAAGGAAGATCTCAGCAGGCCAGAGCAACAAATGTAAGATAACAAAAATAAATAATGCTTGAAAGAACAAGAGAACAGACTTTTCTTCAGATGCAGGGCTGGGGGAAACAGAAACTGCCACAGAGACAGAGATGAATTCAAAGTCAGGTTCAGGAACAACAACAAATAAAGCATTTTTTAAAAAAACCTTACACACCAGCGTGGAAAACGGGAGGCCCTTGAGCTGTGAGAGGCAGAGAGGCTCTGGGGTCTACACTGCACTCGGCTGGCTGACACTGCTCACCAGCACTCACCTTCTCACAGCTTCTCAACGCCTTGGTGGGGCAGGAAACAAATTTTATATCCTTCACATATAAATAAATAAAAATAAAAAATAAATAATAATAATAAATAAATAAATAAATAAATAAATAAATTTAAAATTAATGTATTTTAAATCTATATTTATATATATTTTAATATATAGATTTATTTTTACAATTTCTAAATATTTATTTATTTTTATATATTATATATATTTATATTTATTTTTATATATAGTATATATATATTTTTATGTATTTATTTATATATTTTGCATATATATTTTGCATATATATTCATTTTTATATTTATATATTCATATATTTATATATTTATACGTTTATATATTTTTATATATATATTTATACATTTATATATTTATACATTTATATATTTATACATTTATATATTTATACATTTATATATTTATACATTTATATATTTATATATTTATATATTTATATATTTTTATATTTATATATTTATATATTTATATATTTATATATTTATATGTTTATATGTTTATATATTTATATATACCAGGTCAGATGTAATTTCAGAGAGGACCAGGGATGTCACACCCGGGCTGCTGCCAGGTTCAGGGGTGGGGTGTCACAGCCTCACAGACAGCTCTGAAGGCTTTCTCCAAAAATCACCTCACTTGCCTGGTTGGTCTAAGCTGAAAAGCCCCGTGGCCGTCCCAGCTGCCCAGCAGGGAGGGTTTGCACCCTCATTTCTGTGCCCTTTTTGCCGTGGGGTTTACACAGGCAGTCACAGATACGACACGCAGCTCAGCCACTGTGAATTGCTCCGTAACACTCTCCAGCAAATTAATAATAAAAAAAAAAAAAAAGGTAGCAAAAGGGAAAGGAAGAGTTACAGTTTTCCACGTCTTGCAAATGGAAAAGGGAAAATTAAGCAGCTGAAAAATGTTGGCGGTGCTGCATGCGTTGGGAGGGGATAACTGATGATCCTCTGAAAGGTCACGGTTTTGCTCATGGCTGACCTTCAGCAAGCTGTTACATGGGCTGGGTTTGGGCAGCACTGGCATCACATTCATCCTCTCCTCTCCTTCTTTCTCTCTTTCTCTCTCCTCTCCTCTCTCCTCTTCTCTCCTTCTCTTCTCCTCTCCCTCCTTCCTCTCCTCCCTTCCTCTCCTCTCCTCTCCTCTCCTCTCCTCTCCTCTCCTCTCCTCTCCTCTCCTCTCCTCTCCCTCTCCTCTCCTCTCCTCTCCTCTCCTCTCCTCTCCTCCTCCTCTCCTCTCCTCCTCTCCTCTCCTTCTCTCTCTCCTCTCCTCTCCTCTCCTCTCCTCTCCTCTCCTCTCCTCTCCTCTCCTCTCCTCTCCTCTCCTCTCCTCTCCTCTCCTCTCCTCTCCTCTCCTCTCCTCTCCTCTCCTCTCCCTCCAAACTCTCCTCTCCTCTCCTCTCCTCTCCTCTCCTCTCCTCTCCTCTCCTCTCCTCTCCTCTCCTCTCCTCTCCTCTCCTCTCCTCTCCTCTCCAAAACTCTCCTCTCCAAAACTCTCCAAAACTCTCCAAAACTCTCCAAAACTCTCCAAAACTCTCCTCTCCTCTCCAAAACTCTCCTCTCCTCTCCTCTCCTCTCCTCTCCAAAACTCTCCTCTCCAAAACTCTCCAAAACTCTCCTCTCCAAAACTCTCCTCTCCAAAACTCTCCAAAACTCTCCTCTCCAAAACTCTCCAAAACTCTCCTCTCCAAAACTCTCCTCTCCCAAACTCTCCAAAACTCTCCTCTCCAAAACTCTCCTCTCCTCTCCAAAACTCTCCTCTCCAAAACTCTCCTCTCCAAAACTCTCCTCTCCAAAACTCTCCTCTCCTCTCCAAAACTCTCCAAAACTCTCCTCTCCTCTCCAAAACTCTCCTCTCCTCTCCAAAACTCTCCTCTCCAAAACTCTCCAAAACTCTCCTCTCCTCTCCAAAACTCTCCTCTCCAAAACTCTCCAAAACTCTCCAAAACTCTCCCAAAACTCTCCTCTCCAAAACTCTCCAAAACTCTCCAAAACTCTCCAAAACTCTCCTCTTCAAAACTCTCCTCTCCCTCTCCTTTTCCTCTCTTTTTCCTCTCCTTTTCCCTCCTCCAGGAGTGTTTCTCCCGCTGAGGGCTGCCCGTGCTGTGCACCGCAGGGATCTCCTCGGGATGCTGTAGCCCTCGGCTCCGCCTGGGACCGGCACACACGGCAGGGAGGAGCTGGATCTGCAAACCTGGGAACTTCTCAGCGCTGAAGGCAGCCAAAACCCGAGCGTTGTCCTGCTCAAGACCCTCTGCTGCGTGCCGGTGAGCAGGATGGGCTCTGCCCGTGCCGGAAAGGGCGAGGGGGGCGAAGTTCCACGGAGCCGGGTGCGCCTCGCTGGCGCTGCCAAGGCTGGTGAGGCAGGGCGGGTTTGGGGCAGGGCAGGGCCGTGGGGCTGCTCTGGGCTCTGGGCTGGCACATCAGGAACGTGCCACCATCCCTGCACCTCGGCACTGACCCCAGGACACCGCTGGGGCTGAAAAATGTACCGGCGAATAATTTTTTTAACGTCAAGAACAAGAGCCCTTCTGCTCTTGTCCGCGCTGCGTTTCTCTACGCCGCTCGGAGAGCCTGTTGATGTCTCACCCAGCTTAGAACTCTTATATTTCTGTCTCTGTTGTGCGTGCCTGTGTGTGTCCTCAGATTTAATTTCACCTCGAAGCGCCGGGCTCGGAGCGAGACCCCTCCCCAGGCGCCTGTAAGTGATAATGAGGGGCTCCCACTGCGGTTTTTCCCGGGAGGCCCTGGGAGCGCGGCGGCTTCTGGAGTGAGGCGGGTGGAGGAGCGGGAGCGTCCGCCATGGCAGAGAAGTGCGACTGCATCGCCAGCATGTACGGCTACGACCTGGGCTGCCGCTTCGTCAACTTTCGCCCGCTGGGCTTCGGGGCCAACGGGCTGGTGCTGTCGGCTCTGGACAGCCACAGCTGCCGCAAGGTGGCCGTGAAGAAGCTGACGCTGGGCGATGCTCGCAGTGTCAAGCACGCCTTCCGCGAGATCAAGATCATCCGCCGGCTGGACCACGAGAACATCGTCAAGGTCTACGAGGTGCTGGGCCCCAAGGGCGCTCGCCTGCGCGGGGACTTCTTCAAGTTCAACGTGGTGTACGTGGTGCAGGAGTACATGGAGACGGACCTGGCGCGGCTGCTGGAGCAGGGCAAGCTGGCCGAGGAGCACGCCAAGCTCTTCATGTACCAGCTGCTGCGCGGGCTCAAGTACATCCACTCGGCCAACGTCCTGCACCGCGACCTCAAGCCGGCCAACATCTTCATCAGCACCGAGGACCTGGTGCTGAAGATCGGCGACTTCGGGCTGGCCAGGATCGTGGACCAGCACTACTCGCACAAGGTGGGCAGCGCCGGGTGGGACAGGTGGTTGGGGGATCCCGTGGCGGGGTTTTCCAGGGGAGATGGTCCTTCCAGCTGGGAGATGCTCCAGGGGAGCATCCTTGGGCAGCTGTGGGTACCGCTGGGTGGTGGGAAATGGGAAAGCCACGAAATGCTCAGAAAGCTGTGTGAAAGAGAGTCTCAGAATGGAGGAATATGAGAAAATTAAAGAATCTCAGAATGGAGGAATACAAGAAAATTAAAGAATCTCAGAATGGAGGAATACGAGAAAATTAAAGAATCTCAGAATGGAGAAATACCAGAAAATTAAAGAATCTCAGAATGGAGATATACACAAAAATTAAAGAATCTCAGAATGGAGAAATACCAGAAAATTAAAGAATCTCAGAATGGAGAAATACCAGAAAATTAAAGAATCTCAGAATGGAGATATACACAAAAATTAAAGAATCTCAGAATGGAGAAATATGAGAAAATTAAAGAATCTCAGAATGGAGAAATATGAGAAAATTAAAGCAACAAGGTCAGGAAATAATAATGCTATGTGCTATATAAAGAGAGGCCTTAGAAAATATGTTAAGCAAGGTAGAATAAATATGTAAGCCTAATAATGGACTTTTAGCCATTGTTTTAGACTATCACAAGTCAGCATTGTTAGATGCAAGATGCGAGTTTACTGATTGGCTTTAGCTTACCAACTTTTAATATTATCTTATTGGCTCAAAAGTTTTTAAAAGATCATATAACTAAGAAGACTCCATCTGCTGTTACAGTAGATAAAGGTACTTCCACCTCCCTTGCTTAGCTTTATAAGATGAGACTAATAATTAATTTAGAATAAAAGCTTTGAGACAGCCACTCCAACAGTCCCATCCCATACTTTATACATATATATATATGTATTTAAAAATCAACAATTCCAACAAAAAATATATAAATATTTTTTAAAAACCAATAATTCCCACAATTCCAACACTGGGTGACTGCTGCTGGTGACCTCTCTGCCCCAAGCCAAGACATATCCATGGAATCACAGTTTGGGTGGGGAGGAGCTTTAAAGCTCCTTCAGTCCAACCTCCCAGCAATGAGCAGGGACCCCTTCCACCACATGGAGCTGCTCAGAGCCCTGTCCAGCCCGGCCTTCACTGTTCCCTGGAGCTCTGCCAGTGTCCCCAGGGCTCTGCAGCACTGCAGGGAGGGCAGGGGTAGGGTTCGAGTGCCCTTCAGCTGCCTTTCATTGCGTTATTTTGTGTATCTCAAACTCGTGCCCGGTGCTTTGCTCTGTCTCAGCAGTGGACTGTGAGGAGGTGCGTGTTTGCTCTCTTTACCCAAATGACTAAGCTCTGTGTTTCTCTGCCTGCTGCTGTTGAAAAGCACAAGCTGCTGGAAGCACGTGGAGGGGGCACCTGGCATGTCCACACCCGTGCCGCTTTAATTTTCTCGTATTTCTCCATTCTGTCCTCCCTTCGGTGCCAGCCAGACCCTTAAAAACCCAATTTCATTTGAAGTGCCTTCATTTAACACAGGGGGAGAGGAGTGGGTCTTTGAGACTCAGCCAAACCCTTTCACCCGAGCTCCAGATCCAAACGACACGTGGAATTATTTGCAGTTTGGCACTTAGTTTGTAAGTTTGCACTTAGAGCAGCAACAGCTGAGTAGCATGGGTCTGCAGCTGGCTTCTGGTTAAAGCCACTCTTTGGCGGTGTGAGATGGGGTAAAACCTGTTTTCTTGGATGATTTCTCTGGATTTACTCTGGGTGTGTCCGTGGTGAGGCTGGGGTCCCCCATGGATCTGTTGTTGTGCTGAGGTTTAAATGCATTTTGCATTTCCTGCTCTGGGGAGAGAGGCTTGGAAGGATGGCAGAGGATGGCAGAAAGACAATCTCATGATCCTGAGCTGATTTATTCTGGATACAAGTCCAGGCTGTGGGGAGAAACAGAGCCTGTGGAAAAGGAATGAGGTTGCAGGAAGCAAGAACAGAGTCCCTGTCGCTCTGCCTGCCCTTTCCATGCTCCCTTCCTCACTCATTATTTATGGCCCAGCTCAGGAAGAGGCTCCCGGCTTCTCAAACGTGTGATTTGTTTGTTTAAAGTCAGCTAACTCCCAGAGAAAAGCCCTGCAAACCAGGCAGGCTGCATGAGCACAGAAGGTCTCTGATTTAAGGAACATTGTGTTGTCAAGGACGGTGGGATCAGGGCAGTAGTCATCGGTCCATGCCTGCTGCAGAATTATTGCTATTTCCAAGCAATCCTCAGTGCAGTGGAAGGAGCTGTCAAGGGCTGCAGCTCCACGTTGGCTTTTAGATGCTGCTGCACGAGCATCCTCCAGTTCCTCATGTAGCATCCGTGCAGGAAAACCCATCTGAGTGCGCAGAGGGAGCTGGATCTTCTCTGGAGCAGAGCTGAGAGCAGCAGGTTCTGGTGCTGGTGATCAGCTGCTGGTGATTCTGGTGCTGGCCAGAGCTGGGTGCAGGCAGGGGTACAGCAGCAGGGCTGGCAGGGAGGGTGTGGGCAGGTCCTGCGCTTCTGAGAGGGCTCAGAGAAATCAATTCCCTCTCCCTGCCTCTCCCCCAAGGCTCACACAGATTTATGAGCTCCGTGGATGTGCTCTGGCAGGAGGCAGAGCAGTGGAGCCGAGCCTGAGGCTGCCACCCCCACGCCTCAGGATTTTAGCTTTTGTATTTTTCAAATCTTTAGTGCACAGCTCCAAACTCCATATAGATCCCGGGTTTGGTGTGGTTGCCGTGACACGAGAAATGCTCAAAGTCTCTGTTTTTTCCCAGCCAAGTGCAGAAAAACAGCTCGAGATCTCTCCATTCTCATGTTCAAGGACTGTTTATTTTTTGTTATTTAGAACATTGTGACTCTGGTCTGCAAAGATCTGTCTTGCAGGTCGAGTTGGAGCAGACTGACACCCTCTGGGTGGTGTTATCTTTTATACTAAAATCTGCGTATTCTTTATTTTTTTGTACTAAAATCTACATATTCTTTATTTTTTTATACTAAAATCTGCGTATTCTTTATTTTTTCTATACTAAAATCTACATATTCTTCATTTTTTAATACTAAAATCTACATTTTCTTTATTTACAATAATTTTGCAATACCTATCAGCTCTGTTAGACAGTGCATCTCTACTCTAAACCAATTAAAAAGTGCCACCATCACCACAGATGATGGGGGCTGAAAGACCAAGAAGAACAGGGAAACACACAAAAACATCCATCTTTGAACCTTAAATTCACATTAAAAACCCTAAAATTCTACTTTTTCACCCTGTGATATGTTAATTATCATTCTACTTAAATTCTTGTGACTTATAAGTTTTTCAGGACAGTCAGAGAAATGTCCTGGGTTCCCACATAGAGAGTGTCAGGTAACTGTCTTCACCTGTTGGTCAGACAAAATAATCCCTCTGTGCCTGGGATCCAAGGACACCCTCCTGCCTCAGGCCCCAGAAAATATGAACAACAGTGAAAATATAAACAGAGAAAATATGAACAACAGTGAACTGGGGGGGAGGAGCAAATGACTTCATTACCTGAAGCTGTAATTGGAGGATTTACCCCTGATATGTAAATGGACCGAATTTATATCTGTCTAAAAAAAAATTCATGACCATTGTCCATCCTGGGAGGCTCTGACTGCCCAAGTTGTGCCTATTTCAGGCCTTTAATAAATGACCATTTTATTCCCTAATTTTTTTTTTTTTTATTTATTCCCTAATAAATGACCATTTTATTCTGTTCCAGGCAGCCACCCCAAGGCATCACCCGAGCAGAGCAGGGTGTGCTCAGGCAGATGAAATTCTGCTCCTCTGGGTAATTAATTACCCAAAAGCTTGGTAGATCCAACCTTCTGAAGGCAGCACAGAGCTGCACCTCTGTCCTAATGTTCTCCTGAGAGCCTCTGAGGCGAGGAAGGGTCTCTTAAGCATGTGGGTTTTTTTTTCCTTGCGTGTTTTGTGCCTGGAATATGCTTGCACTAATGGCCGGGCTCTGCTGATGTTAAAGATCGCAGGTGGCGTGGTGTTATTTGTCCCAAAGGTCACCTCTCTGGTGACCTGATGTTTCTCAAACCCCAAACCGCCCTGCTGAGTGGTGAGATGGCAAATAAGGACCAGGCTGGATTGCGAGCAGAATTTTAAACACAGCTGAGGATGCACGTGCCACCTGAATCATAGACCTTGCCTGGCAGGATGTCCCGTTTGTGTGACTTGAATCAGGTGAACTCTGAGCTGGGATAACGTGGTGGGGAGGTGTGGGAACCCAGGACATCCCTCTGACTCTCCTGGAAAATTTATAAGTCACAAGAATTTAGGTAGAATGATAGTTAACAGATCACAGCGTGAAAAAGCAGAATTTTGGGGGTTTAGAATGTGAGATCAGGGGACAAAAATGGAGGATTTTGGGCATGTCTCTGCCTTTCTTCTTGGTCTTTTGCCCTCCATCTTCTGCTGTGATGGTGGCACTTTTTAATTGGTTTACAGTGCACTGTTTAACACAGTTGATAGGTATTGGAGAGTTATTATTAATAAAACATATGTAATTTTTAGTATAAAGAATAAACACCGCCCAAAGGGTGGGGAGTTTTTCACAACCTGGCCTGCAAGGGAGATCTCAGCAGGCCAGAGCCACAAATGTAACAGGATAACAAGAATAAACAATCCCTGAAAGAACAAGAGAACAGATGATCCTGGCCTCTTCTTCAGACACTGGGCTGGGGAAAAACGGAGACTTCATAAATTCAGGTTCAGGACAACAACAAAAAAAAACCATTTCTTTAAAAACCTGACAGAAATGGGAAAGGGGAGAGCTCCCCAGCTCTAGGGGTGATGAACTGGGATAACGTGGTGGGAAGGGGAGAGCTCTGGGGGATGCTGAGCTGGGATAATGTGGTGGGAAGGGAGGGGAGGTCTCTCCCTCATCCTCTCTCTACCTCAGACCTCTCACCACCCAGCTGAGCAGGCTCCTCTCTTTTCCATCACACTGCTCTTTTTCCCTGGGAATTTGTCCCTCTGGAACATCTCCATGTTGTTGCCTTTCTCCTTGGATGCTGCTGGTGGTGGTTAGAACACTTGGCCCTGCGCCTCGGTGCCCAAAAGCTGAGAGGAGGAGGGTGGGAGAGGAGGAGAGCATTCCCATGATATCCTTGTGTTTGAACAGGACAGACACAGCTGGGAATTTCCTGTTCATAACCCTCCATCATCCATCCATCCATCATCCATCATCCATCATCCATCCATCATCCATCCATCCATCCATCCATCCATCCATCCATCCATCCATCCATCCATCCATCCATCCATCCATCATCCATCCATCCATCCATCCATCCATCCATCCATCCATCCATCCATCCATCCATCCATCCATCCATCATCCATCCATCCATCCATCCATCCATCCATCCATCCATCCATCCATCCATCCATCCATCCATCCATTGTGCAGTGTCTGGATCCAAGGTTTTCCTTGGAAGCATGGAGAAGGCAGTCAGACACTGTGAGAATTAATCACCAAGGAGCCTCTCGTGGCCACAGGAAAGTCGAAGATCCGATGCCCATTCAGGGAGATTTTGCAGGGAATTTTCTCCAATACATGAGACACGCCCCGGGCAGGAAAACATTTGTCTTGTTGTGGTTTTCCAATGTGCTGCTCACGCATCTTGGTTGGTGCACACACCCCCAAGAACTCAGATCCATCTTGCTATCAGAGAGGAGAAACACATGAACAGTTTAAATCCATGAGGAGGGTGGCACTCTTTCCTGGGAGAGGGAGAAATCCGTGGATTGCCCTGGATTACTACCCTCAGATTCTGTTTTGGTGGGATTCTCCAATAAACACCAGCGTCTGCATTGTTGGGAGTAATTGCAGCAGCTGAGAAGTGGTGGCTTGATTGGATAATGCCTGGGGGCTTTTGTGCTGGTTCTGATTGAGCGGCATTAGCAAAAATATAACAGCATTAAATGAAACTTCTTAGCTAATCAGCCTCCATTACAACTTATCGTGAGAAGGCCAAAATTAAAATGCTCTTTTAAAAGCAAGCCCTTTATGATTAAAAGCTTGATGACTCGCACATTTGGGAATTGGCACAAAAACATGCGCTGGGAGAAGAGGAGTGTGATCAGCCTCGTGGTGTTGGTGCGTTGGTCTCGTGTTTAGGTGGAGAGATGCACCCTGCAGCATCCTAGGGAATGCTGCACAGCACAGCTCTGGGTTTATTGCAGCTGCAAACACTGGTTTTATTACTCAGTGGAACTAAATCAGTAGGGACAGCGTTTTTAGCTAAGCTTTTATGTGAACTGTGCTCACGCTGTCGTTGCGTTTTGATGTTCTCCAAATGCTCCGTGGCATTTAAGTGCAATTCGGGTTTATAATTTAATTTTATTTTGCTGCTCCTGCTGCATTTCAATCCACCCCCTTCTGTTAATGTGTTCTGTTTAATACAGGAGAGGGCGCTTATGAATATTCCAGATGCAATCACTGTCTGTGCCTCTCTCCAGCGTGGCAGTGAGGGGTCCCTGGTGGTGCCAGGGCTCTTCCCGGGCTGGGACATTCCCCTGGCTCCAGCCAGGGCTGCTTGGCACTGGTGACAAACCTCAGGAGGCTCTGCTTCGGAGAGGGGGAGGGTTTGTCCCATGGATGCTGCTGGGAGCTTCTGTGGACCCGGGTCAGGCACCCCAGACACCATCCTCGGGGTGAGCAGGGTGGGGTGAGGAGCTGCCCCTCATCATCCTCAGGGTGAGCAGGGTGGGGTGAGGAGCTGCCCCTCATCATCCTCGGGGTGAGCAGGGTGGGGTGAGGAGCTGCCCCTCATCATCCTCGGGGTGAGCAGGGTGGGGTGAGGAGCTGCCCCTCATCATCCTCGGGGTGAGCAGGGTGAGGCTGGGGGTGAGGAGGGTCCCCATACCTTCCTCAGGGTGAGAAGGGTGCAGTGAGGGTGAGAAGCTGCCCCTCATTATCCTCAGGGTGGGGCTGGGGTGAGGAGGGTCCCCTCACCATCCTCAGGGTGAGCAGGGTGGGCTGAGGGTGAGGAGGGTCCCCATGGCACCCTCAGGTGGGGCTGGGGGCGAGGAGGGTCCCCACGGCACCCTCAGGGTCCCCATGGCACCCTCAGGTGGGGCTGGGGGCGAGGAGGGTCCCCATGGCAGGGGAGGGAGGTGTTTTATTGGGCAAGGCTCAGGCTCCGTGCAGGAGGAGCAGGGTTTCCCATCCCTGCATCAGCTCGGTATTCCCCAGAAGGGCTTTCCCACTTTTCCCGTGGCATCTCCTCGTCAGGAGCCTTGGCTGAGAGCCCTTGGCAGTTCTGTTCCGCGCACACACAGCCGCTGGTGCCGAGCCTTCCCCTCCACGCTGCGCCGGGCATCCTCCCTCACCCTTCTGTTTTTTGGACAATGTCTCACGTGAGGGGGGGACTGGGATTTGTGGGATACATCCAGGTCCTCCAGAGGTGACCTGGAGTGACTCAGGCAGGGGTGATCTGCAGATCTGTTCTCTGAAGAGGTCTGTACTCGCTGGTGCACACCGGGTCCGTGCTTCCCGTCAGCAGGCAGCCCCCGGGAGCAGCACAGGCGTGGGGGGCACAATTCCTGCAGCGTCCGGCCAGGGGGCACAGCCAGGGGTCACCGGGGAGGGTGCA
Source organism: Sitta carolinensis (assembly GCA_032173965.1). Classification (NCBI taxonomy): domain Eukaryota; kingdom Metazoa; phylum Chordata; class Aves; order Passeriformes; family Sittidae; genus Sitta; species Sitta carolinensis. The sequence goes on along the minus strand of CM063313.1, from coordinate 3,362,936 downwards.
GGGGATCTGCTGCACAGTCATGTCCTGATCTCTCCTGTCCTGATCCCTGTGCACTCGGATTGGGGCTGACAGTACCAGGATCTGCACACACCATTCCTGATCCCTCTGTGCTCAGGCTGGAGCTGACAGTACCAGGATCTGCACATACCATTCCTGCTCCCCCTGTTCTCAGCCTGGAGCTGACAGCACCAGGATCTGCTCAGTCCCATCCTGATCCCTTTGTCCTCAGGGTGGAGCTGACAGTACCCAGGGTGGTCAAGCTGGAGCTGACAGTACCAGGATCTGCACATACCATTCCTCCTCCCCCTGTTCTCAGCCTAGAGCTGACAGCACCAGGATCTGCACATTCCCATCCTGATCCCTCTGTGCTCAGGCTGGAGCTGACAGCACCAGGATCTGCTCCCATCCTGATCCCTCTGTGCTCAGGGTGGAGCTGACAGTACCAGGATCTGCACACACCATTCCTGATCCCTCTGTGCTCAGGGTGGAGCTGACAGCACCAGGATCTGCACATTCCCATCCTGATCCCCCTGTTCTCAGCCTGGAGCTGACAGTACCAGGATCTGCTCCCATCCTGATCCCTCTGTGCTCAGGGTGGAGCTGACAGTACCAGGATCTGCTCAGTCCCATCCTGATCCCCCTGTTCTCAGCCTGGAGCTGACAGTACCAGGATCTGCTCCCATCCTGATCCCTCTCCCTGCTCTCCAGGGTTACCTCTCCGAAGGCCTGGTGACCAAGTGGTACCGCTCCCCCCGGCTCCTCCTGTCTCCCAACAACTACACCAAAGCCATCGACATGTGGGCGGCCGGCTGCATCCTGGCAGAGATGCTCACCGGGAGGATGCTCTTCGCTGGTAAGTTTCTGTCTCCTCTTGTTTCACTTTTCCCCTCCCTCCTTCCCCGCCAAGCAGTTCCGAGATTTCTACCCCGGCAGAGGGAATTCCCCTGTGTGAGGAGAGGAGATAACGGTGCCCTGTTCCAGGAGGTTTGTACTGGAAATGTGATTGGTGTCCTCAAGTTATTTCCTGTCTTTGAGGGGAGACATTTGAGTGCCACCACCCGTTTTTAGGATTCACCCCTAAGCACGAATTGCAGCTGTCAAGGTGAAGTGCAAAGGGAAGAAGACAAGAAAAGCACAGCAAGGAGTTATCAGTGCAGCTTTTGAAGCTCAGCTCTGATGTTCCTGAGAAGGAAATATGTGTTTAATAAAGTCCCAAAAATGCTGTTCCAGGAGCAAGGCTGTGCTTCCCGGGCTGAGACACAGGGCCATCCCTGGAGGGATGAAGCTGCTGCTCTCTGCCTGCTGCAGGAGCTGCTGCCCTCCCCTGCCCGAGGTGCAGGCTGTGTCCCCGTGGCCTGCCAGAGCTCTGGATGACAAGGTTTAGCACCTTTCCCAAGCAGCTGTTTGCAGAGTTGTGTAAATAAATAATCAGGCCCGTTAATAATGGAGGAGACGTTTCCTTCACGGATATCTCGGATGCTTGGCTGCAGCTGCTCTGCTGCTCCCTCCCCTCGCAGCTCCGTATTTCCTTTGTGAGAGCCTAAAAATTAGCAGTCAGTACCATTGTGAAGAGGTTGTTAAAATTGCCTCCCTTTCCTTCCTTCTTTTTGTCCTCAGTTTCACCAAAAACTCCCCAGTGCACGGATTTCAGCTTTGAAAATTGTGCATTTAACCTGTCTGCTCCTCATTCTTCCTTGGAGCAGACATCTCCAGGTGCCACTTGTCCCTGCACGTTGTCTCATCTTGCTGGGAGATGCTGCAGTCTCTGTTCCCCTCTACTTATTCCTCCCCTCAAAGAGCTGCTGGTCGAGGTCCTGCCCTCCACGACACCCAAGCATTCCTGGATTTTCAAACTGTGCCTGACCCCTCTCTCAGCCCCAGCTCGGGGTTTATTTTCACTCCTTGGATCCCAGGGTGTAAGTGATGTTGGCTGACACCCTGAGGTACCTTCAGGCTCGATTTGTGGCAAGGCAGAGGCAGAAGCAGCCCTGGGTGGGATTGTCCTCTGCCTGGGTGAGACCTCCAGCACAGGAACCTCCCCGGGCTGGTTCCCGAGGTCAGAGGTGGGATTTGGCATGTTACAGGCTGGGCTCAGCCACACACACGCTGCCAGCACCCCTCCTTCTCTGCCTTCCAGCCCAGAGAAATCACTTAACAACTCCCCAGGTGCTGGCAGGAGGCTGGGATAACAGGTGGGGATCAAAAAATAAACGCAAAATATCAATTCCTTTTGGGCAGCTTCGAAAATAAATCATTGCCACGGGGATGTTCCGGCCCCCTGCCCCTTTTTCCTGCCCTCCTCCTGTGCCAGCAAGGAGAGCAGAGCCAGGGTAGGAGCCTGGCAGCAGGCAGGGTGCCCTAGTGTGTGTTTTACCTGCTGTCCAGAGAGGAGGAGAATAAATCCCAGCCCCTCAGAGCAGCGTGGATTCGTGGTTGCTGCTGCTGCTCTGCTCTTTTCTCAGGAGAAGGAGCTCACCCCCAGCCAGCTCCCCGTGGGAAATAGCAGCAGTGCAGCTCAGGGGAAGCTGCAACCCTGCAGCAGGCACCTCGCCCTGGGAAAATGGTTTCTGGAGTGTGCGTCAGCGGCGCGGTTTAAATTGAGTGCTTAGCATAAATCAATGTAATTAACTCGGTAGTTTACCCGGGGTGCTCATGCAGCGCAGGTAAATTAAGGTGGTTGGTTGTCAGGAGTAGCTGTCAGCCTCTGCTGCTGTTCTCCCAAGTGAATTTTTGGGTGTGCAGCAGAAGAAACGTGCCCCGGGCCCTGGCAGAGTCGCTGGGTGCTGCGGGGTGGGAGCAGCTCTGGGTTTGGCAGAGCCCTGGGTGCCCCCGGCAATCCTGGCTGTCCCACAGCTGGCAGGGCATCTTCAGCAGCTGCAGTGGGGCGTGCAGGCCTTTGGGGAGCTCCCCAGCAGCACAGCACGCAGGGAGGAGCGAGCAGCCGCTGCTCCCTGCAGTGCCTCTCCACCCAAAACATCACTGGGAGCAGGAGGAAATGGAGAAAAGGGAGTGAAAAAGAGATCTGTCCTTGAGGATGTCCATGGGGTTCACCAGTGGGGCTGTGCCTTGTGGCCAGGAGCTAGGAGATGGCACAGGGGCTTTTCCCGTGGGATCAGGGCTTACTCCCAGGGCTCGGTGCTTTCCTGGAGCCTGGAGAAGGTTCTCTCTTCCAAGACAGATCTCCTCGTTCTCTCCCTGGGTAACAACAGCATGCTGCGTTTATTCTGTCCATGGCTCGTGTTTTTCTTTTCTGGAGTTAATGCCTTCAGAAAAAGGTCCCTGGGAATTCCATAAAGAGAGGATAATGGAAGGGAATTGGGTTTCTTGAGAGCCATAATTCAAGGCTCCCAGCGTTGCACTAGCAGCTTCTTTGTGTGTCTAAACACGGTGTCTCCTGGCTGCCAGGTATCTTCAGTGAGCAGTGCCTGGGGATGCACTCAGAGAAAAGCCACAAAGCCTTTGTGACTTTTATCACCCTGTAATTTTGATCACAGCTTGGGAATTAGCCTGGCTAACCAGGTGTTCATTTCCTGGCAGATATCTTGAGTTCCCCCAGGAGTCACACTGTGAATCCCTGAGTGACCTAAAATCAGGTTTTCTATAGAAAAGGGAATCAATTTGGCCAGGACTGGGATGGGAAGGGTGTCCACCCCTTTGTCTTCTTTGCTTTTCCTGTTGCTTTATCTTCTCCCAGGGCATTGATCTGGATGGACATGTGTGGTTATGGTGCCAGTTGGGCTCGTGTGTGGTTGTTCTGGTGACCAGCTGGCTTGTGTGTGTTCTGGTGGCCAGCTGGGCTCCTGTGGGTTCTGGTGACCAGCTGGGCTCGTGTGTGGTTCTGGTGACCAGCTGGGCTCGTGTGTGGTTGTTCTGGTCGCCAGCTAGACTCTTGGTGGTTCTGGTGACCAGCTGGGCTCATGTGTGGTTCTGGTGACCAGCTGGGCTCCTGTGCGGTTTGGTGACCAGCTGGGCTCGTGTGTGGTTCCGGTGATCAGCTGGGCTCCTGTGTGGTTCTGGTGACCAGCTGGGCTCGTGTGTGGTTCTGGTGACCAGCTGGGCTCGTGTGTGGTTCTGGTGATCAGCTCCCTCCCTCCCTGCTAGCGGGTCAGAAGTGCTGGGCTGTAAGTGAGGTTGATTCTTCTCATCATGGCTCAGATGGGCACTGCTGGCTGTTGGAGCAGCACAAAATCCATGGCTGGGACTTGGTAGCCCAAAAATCCCCGTTGTTTTGGCTGCCCCAGGCCTCAGTGGCGGGTGCTGTCTCGAAGGACAGAGCATTTCCAGCCAGTAGACAGAAAATCAATGGTGCAACTCTGCATTCCTGCCAGGCCCCTCTCTGCACACAGGGCCTGCCAGCCCGCCACAGAGCTCACAGTCACATCCAGGAGAGTGCTGAGGATGGGATTAGGCTCATTAGCGAGGTGTTCTTCTCGGCTCTGCTGCTCCCTCCCTCCTCTCCTCTCCTCTCCTCTCCTCTCCTCTCCTCTCCTCTCCTCTCCTCTCCTCAACTCTCCTCAACTCTCCTCAACTCTCCTCTCCTCAACTCTCCTAAACTCTCCTCTCCTAAACTCTCCAAAACTCTCTTCTCCAAAACTCTCCTCTCCAAAACTCTCCCCTCCTCTCCAAAACTCTCCTCTCCAAAACTCTCTTCTCCAAAACTCTCCTCTCCTCTCCCTGGTGAGCAGCTAGCCCTGAGCAAGGTTTGGGTTGTTGTATGCATAAATACATCCTGGAGGAGAAGGCAGACAGCTGTCATGGGGATTGTCACCAGCAGAGCCATGACGTGGAGCCCAGCAGCTGGTGGGAGCTGCTCAGAAAACCCCTTTCCTCTTGGGGTTGGACACCTGCATCGCTTTAAAGATGGAATTGCCCCTGGAGCCGGCAGTGCCCCACCCCGATTTAACTCCAGTGTTCCCACCTCTCTGCCTGCCCTCTTCCCACTCAGGTGGCCATGAGCTGGAGCAGATGCAGCTGATCCTGGAGACAATTCCTGTTATCCACCAGGAGGACAAGGAGGAGCTGCTGAAGGTGATGCCCATGTTCATCAACAGCACGTGGGAGGTGCGGAAGCCGCTGCGGAAGCTGCTGCCCGAGGTGGACAGCGAAGGTACGGTGGCTTCCCCACTGCCCTGTCCCCAGAGCTGCTCCCTGTGCAGCTGCAGGAGGGGCTGGGGGTCCCTGGGGGTCCTGGGGTGTCTCTGGTGTCCCCTCACCCATGGCCTGTCCCCAGCTCTTGGGGGTTGCTTTGGTCAGAATGACCCCAAGATGTATAAAAATCTTTGTTTCCCAACCCAGCTGTGGAAGAATGAGTCAGGAGTCTTGGCTGCTGCTCTCCAGGTTGCTTTATTGTTCCTTAGCTCAGATATTTTCTGTCTGGGTGCCCAGGTCTGTTCAGCAGGGCAGCCCCAGGCACACTCTCTGCCCCAGGGGCAGGCACTGATTTTTATACTACAAACTACGTGTGAGTTATTGACAGTGATGATCCAATGCCCATCACCTGTGTCAGACAGTTCCATTCTACTCCAATCCAATCCCCAAGGGCCACCATCCCCAAGGAGATGGGGTTAGGAAGAAGAAGGAAGGATGACAGGACAATGCCCAAATCCCTCCATCTCACCCCCTGAGCCCCATGGTAAAAATCCACAAAATTCCCTTTTCACTCTACAACTTCTACTATCATGCTGTCTAGACTTTTGTGCCTTTTAGTTCTTCATTCAAAGGTTTAATTTGTTCCACGGGTCAAACTCAAAGCTGCAGGAGTCCCTGGCTGCTGCCAGGGTCTGTGACCCCCCTGGCAGGGATTTCAATCCCCCTGGCTGGAGCTGGGATCATCCAGGGCTGTCCCAGAGACACCCTGGGCTCCAACACTGGCCCATTGTGCTGTAGTTCCCCCAGGGGGGAAACACTCCTGTGAGCAGCAGGTTTGGAACTTTGGCTTCTCCTCCAGACACCCCAGCTCTGAGGGAAGGTAGTTGCAGGCAGGTACACTGTCCAGGTGCTCTCCTGAGCTCCCTCTGAGGGTTAAACTGTCCACCTGCTTTTGGGAAGATGCCAAGACCAGGCTCAGCTTACATTTGCTGGTGTGACTCTTCCTTGTAAGACATGCCCGGTCTTGGCAGCACGATATCCACGATATCCATGATATCCACGGGCTCAGGGCTCCCGGGGCCATGCCAACCTCCAGCGAGCAGGAGCAGATTTATTCTCCACCGTGGCTGCGGGAAGAAAGGTCACCCGCAGCCTTACATAATTCATTATCAATTTCCTGCCCCTCGGACCCGCGGTACATCACAATACAGAACCTGCTCCCCGCCCGCAGCCTGACGGAGCTGTCGATTCCTGCCTGATTAATTAGCCCGGGTGATGAGGCAGTCTCGCGGGAGACAGTCGGAAATTGGTTGATGTTGAAGCACGTGTGGCTGTCCCTTCCTGCTGGGGGTTCTGCCATTGTGATGCCAATGAGACCCATTCGCACAATTTCGCCTTTAACGAGGAGCTGCATCTGGGAAAAAAGGCATTATTGCTATTTTTATTGCCTGAACTCAAAGGGGCTTGCCCGTGAAAGGATCAGCAACACCTTCAGTGACAGTATTTTGCCTTTCAGTAAAAGGAATCATCAAAGCAATCACAGCAAATCCTCTATGTTTGGGTCTAATTGCACTTAAATTTCCTGTCATCGCAGAAAGCGTTCGCGCGGCGCGGTCTTTCTAAAATTACTTTAGCCACTCAGAGCTCTTCAAATATTAACGGGTGCAATAATTTCATAGCATTGGTCACTCCAAAGGCTTTTAAAAATTGCGGTGATCCTGCTCCACTTCAGCTGCATGTAAGGTGTGCAGTCCGGTGTCTGAAAGGCAGAGCGCTTGCCGAGTGGGTCTGAGGGCAGGGGGTCAAACCACGGCCCCTGGATTGCTCTGGATTGAACGTGGGGTCAACCCAGAGATGTTTTTTGGGGCGATCCCTCAGCCCTGTTCCACGGCTGTGGCACGGGGTGTGACAGAGGCTGATGCCCAGCAGGTGCCAGGGGCTCTCACAGCCAATTCCCGGCTGTGCTGGGGAGGGGCTGCAGGATTCCCTCCTCTCGGGGCTTGCTTTGGTCAGGATGACCCCAAGATGTATAAAAATCTCTGTCTCCCAACCCAGCTGTGGAAGAATGAGTCAGGAGTCTTGGCTGCTGCTCTCCAGGTTGCTTTATTGTTCCTTATCTCAGATATTTTCTGTCTGGGTGCCCAGGTCTGTTCAGCAGGGCAGCCCCAGGCACACTCTCTGCCCCAGGGGCAGGCACTGATTTTTATACTACAAACTACGTGTGAGTTATTGACAGTGATGATCCAATGCCCATCACCTGTGTCAGACAGTTCCATTCTACTCCAATCCAATCCCCAAGTGCCACCATCCCCAAGGAGATGGGGTTAGGAAGAAGAAGGAAGGAGGACAGGACAATGCCCAAATCCCTCCATCTCACCCCCTAAACCCCATGGTAAAAATCCCCAAAAATTCCCTTTTCACTCTACAACTACTACTGTCATGCTGTCTAAACTTTTGTGCCTTTAGTTCTTCATTCAAAGGTTTAATTTGTTCCACGGGTCAAACTCAAAGCCCCAGGAGTCCCTGGCTCCATGCCAGGGTCTGTGACCCCCCTGGCAGGGATTTCAATCCCCCTGGCTGGAGCTGGGATCATCCAGGGCTGTCCCAGAGACAGCCTGGGTTCCTCCCTGCAGGCTCACAGCTCCTGTGAGTGTCCAGGGAATGCAGCAGGGACAGAGTGCCTGGTGCATGTCCATCTTTCCCTCATCCCTCACCTCGGGGGGTCGGTTACGTGCGCTCCGCTCCGCTCGCCGCGGCAGGGACGCTCCTGCCATTCCTGCTCTCCAGGAATCCCGTTTGTCTCTGCCTGGCAGCCATCGATTTCCTGGAGAAGATCCTGACGTTTAACCCCATGGACAGGCTAACAGCTGAGATGGGGCTTCAGCACCCCTACATGAGCCCCTACTCGTGCCCCGAGGACGAGCCGGTGTCGCAGCACCCGTTCCGCATCGAGGACGAGATCGACGACATCCTGCTGATGGAGGCCAACCAGAGCCAGATGTCCACCTGGGACAGGTACAGCGCCAGGGCTGGGCTGCAGGGATGTCACTGTGACACCCAGGGGGAACACAGCAACACACACACAGCAGGGGTTCAGGCAGAGAAGAAGAAAAGAACTCTCCCGTTTATTGTATCTCTCAGTTTATGGGCAGTGATCAGAGATTGGACAGAGAAGTTCCCACCTCTCCATCTTCACTGGTCCCTTGAGAAGTCCATCAGGTGATATCTTTTCACAAAGGAATGCAAACATGATTCTTGTTTGTCTTACAATTCATGAGAACTGACTCCATCATACTAAAACAAATTAGAAGGCTGATTTTTCAGGGACGGCATACAAACGTGCCAATACCCAATTTATCATTAGAGAAATTAAAAAATCCCCAAACCACCCACCAAAACAGCCCAGAATGTAAAAAATTATAAAAGCTCAAACGTAAGGCATCAACACGCTGTTGTGGGTGAAACCAGAGAACACAAATGCTCCAATACCTGATTTATCATTAGAGAAATTAAAAAAAAAAAAAAACAACTAAACCACCCACCAAAACAGCCCAGAATCTAAAAAATGTAAAAGCTCAAACTTAAGGCATCAACACACTGCTCTGGGTGAAACCAGAGAACACAAACATGTCACTGTGACACACAGAGGGAACACAGTAACACACAAAACAGATGTTCAGGCAGAGAAGAAGAAAAGAACTCTCCAGTTTATTGTTGACCTCATATCTCTCAGTTTCTGGACAGAGACCAGAGATTTTGGGGTTTTTTTAATGTCTCCAATGATCATTTGGGTTTAAGTGGCTCTGCAGCCCTTCCCTCTGCCCTCTGTAATACAAAATAATTTAATTATTGTATTCTTGGTACATTTGGGCCTGATTTGGAGAGATTTCATCACTTTTCAAGGTGCACAAACCCCAGAGGAAACGGGACTGGGGGCCTTGCACAAAATCCTGAATTGTGTTGCGTTTAGTTTTGCTGAAAGTCACACTGGAAGTTTAGAACAGCTCAAAGCTTGATTTCTCTCACATGCTGGGTGATTTCCCCAGTCCCAGCACCAGAGCAGGCAGGACAAAATAAGCAGCTGAGATTTAATCTGCAGAGCTGCTTCCAGCCGAGGGGGATGAACCTCTCTGCACAGCAATTAAATCTCCTCGCCTTCCTCATCCACTAGATTACACCAGCACTGAAAAAAATTACCTGGACCCAGCAGGGTTTCACCCTTAAATCAGCCAAAATTCATGCAAAAAAGGGAAAAAAATTAGAAACATTTCTTCTTCCTGAGGTGCTTTTTTTTCCCACCCCTATATCAGCTAAAATTCAGCAAACAGGGAAAAAATTTAGAAATATTTCCTTAGTCCGTTGTTTTTTACAACCTCTGAATCAGCTAAAATTCAGCAAACAGAGAAAAAATCAGAAATATTTAATCTTCCTGAGGTTTTTTTTTTCCACCCCTGAATCAGCTAAAATTCAGAAATCAGGGAAAAAAAAATTAGAAATATTTGATCTTCCTGAGGGGTTTTTTACCCACCCCTGAATCGGCTAAAATTCAGCAAACAGGGAAAAAATCAGAAATATTTCATCTTCCTGAGATTTTTTTTCTTCCACCCCTAAATCAGCTAAAATTCAACAGAGAAAAAAATTAGAGATATTTCATCTTCCTGAGGTTTTTTTTTTCACCCCTAAATCAGCTAAAATTCAGCAGAGAAAAAAATTAGAAATACTTCATCTTCCTGTGATTTTATTTTTATCCCACCCCTAAATCAGCTAAAATTCAGCAAAGAGGTAAAAACATTTAGAAACATTTCCTCAGCCCAATCTTTTTTTCACCCCTAAATCAGCTAAAATTCAGCAATCAGAGAAAAAAATTTTCAAATATTTCATCTTCCTGAGATTTTTTTCCCCCACCCCGAAATCAGCTAAAATTCAACAGAGAAAAAATATTAGAAATATTTCCTCAGCCTGATGTTTTTTTACAACCTCTAAATCAGCTAAAATTCAGCAAACAGAGGAAAAAATCAGAAATATTTCATCTTCCTGAGGTTTTTGGGTTTTTTTTGTCTGGGGGACAAGAGGTGGTTTTGGTGCTGCGGGACCCCTGAAGAGCAGCTCAGCATCTGGGATTAACGGATTTTAAAGGAAAACCAGGTGTCACTGGGAAAACTGTGGCTAGGAACAGGTAAAGTCAGGTGGCTTGGGAAGCTGTCACTGGGCTAGGTGACCCTCCAGGAATGTTCTGGGCCCTTGGCATCAGAACAAACTGGTGATGCCCATTCTCAGAGGGGTTTTAGTTTCGTGTTTTTGGCTGTTCTGTCACCAAAGGAAGGATCCAGTCTGCTTGTGGGCTGATGGGTTATTCATATAATAATAATGAATAATAATGAATGGGTGTTTAATCATGTTTTAGCCCCAAGGGGAGGTGACGGACATCTAAAGGAAAGGCTGTGCTGGTTTGGTTTTTGGTTTTATCCGTGCCTCTCTTGATAAACCACGCGCTGCCCGGTGTTTCAGCGCCCAGGAGGGTTTCCTCGCTGCACCACACCAGGGCTCGGGCACGCTGCGCAGCCGGCCGTGGTGCCCGTGTCTAACAGCCCTGTGTCCCCAGCAGGTACCACATCAGCCTCTCCTCCGACCTGGACTGGAGGCACGACAAGCACCACGACATGGACGAGGTGCAGCGGGACCCCCGGGCGGGCTCCGAGCCCGCGGCCGAGGAGGCGCAGGTGGATCCGCGGAAATACTCGCAGAGCAGCTCGGAGAGGTTCCTGGAGCTGTCCCACTCCTCCATGGACCGGGTGTTCGACGCCGACTGCGGGAAGTCGTGTGATTACAAAGTGGGGTCGCCCTCCTACCTGGACAAGTTGCTGTGGAGGGACAGCAAGCCTCACCACTACTCGGAGCCCAAGCTGATCCTGGATTTATCCCACTGGAAGAGGGCAGCCATAGCCCCTGCCGCTGAGCTGTCGCTGGAAGAGGAGCCCTCCAACCTTTTCCTGGAGATTGCCCAGTGGGTGAAGAGCACGCAGGCGGGGCTGGAGTGCCCCGGGTCCCTCCCGGAGCTGCAGGAGCGCAGCCTGCCCTCCTCGCCCCACCGCCTGCGCCAGGAGCCCGCCGAGGTGAGCAGCGAGGCCGACCCCGACTTTGACCTGGACGTCTTCATCTCCAGGGCGCTGAAGCTTTGCACAAAACCCGAGGACCTCCCAGACAACAAGCTCAACGAGATCAACGGGGCCTGCATCTCCGAGCACCCCGGGGACATGGTGCAGGCGGAGGTGTTCCAGAAGGAGCGGTGGTGAGGGAACCCCCCCTCTGCCTCTTGGGGCTCCCGACTGCCACTGAGCGTCCCCTTCCCTCACTGTACCAAATGCCTTCCTGGGAAAAGGCAAGCACAAGCCACACGCCCCCTTTGATGCCTCAGAAATGCTTCTAAGGGATGGAGAGGCGTGAGTGGAGTACTGAGTTTCTTTACACTGCCTTAACAATCTCGCCTTGCGATCTCTGGGACCTGTTTGGAACTTAAATGTACGAGGGGGAAAATGACAGTACATGGTAGGTTTGCAAGCAGTAGTCAAAAATCAGCTTCTTTTCCTTTCTACTTCTATAGCAACTTGAAATGACAAGGACAGAATTAGCATTTTCAGTATGGTCAGACGCCCTCCTGGTGGGACAGGTTCCCAAAATGCTGAATTTTGAACCTCTCTGAGGCACCTGTGTGAGTACAGGTATGGAATAAAGTGATGCCAGCCATCAGCCAGCAGAGAATGGAACTAGAGGTTGAGTTTGACCATCAGACAAAAAAAAAAAAAAAAAAAAAACTCTCAGAGAATGTTAGTGGGGAAGAAATTTTACCTACAAAGCACGGGCCGTTGGGGATTCGTTCTATTTTTTTTTACAAGGGGAAGACAAAATTTTTGCTAAGTGCATTTTGCTGGTTTGTGACTTCTCACACCAAAATCTTCCCTGGTGTTGCACGGGGGTGCAGCAGGGATGCACGGGATCTGGGCACCTGGGAGGGCCCACGTGATGCATTTCAGTGTGACAACCTGGTGCTGCCTGGGACAGCTGCCCTTCAGACCAGCGAATTCCAGAGGGCTGGACGGGAGCTGGGAGCTGGGAACGGGGAGTCCCACGGTGCCTGGCTCCCCCAGCCACACAGACTCAGCCCTCAGAGGAGGCCACCCACCCTCCTCTGCTGCTGAAAAAGGAGTTAAAGTTCTACTGGTTCTCCTTCTGACAAAGATCTCGTGGAGAAAACGACAAAGTGGTGTTGGACTCGTGAGTGGCCACTTTGCTCCCAGCTTCCATGGGAGAGGCTGGTGCCAGCAGGCAACTGTGTGTAAATAGGTGAAGACACAACTGATCTACTTCTGTAACTTCTGTTTTCATCCACACTTCTGAGCACCTTAATAATTAATCCGCTAACAAGAGTTTGTATACGGGAGAAGAGTTCTATACTTGTATTTAATCCAATGCGGCAGCTTTTTAAACGGGAGATGTGTAAATAGTGCCATAAAGAGTGCTCTCCTCGCCATCCTGTTGCTGTGCTGCCCAGCACAGTGGCACTGCTTACCTTTGTAAGAGAGAAGCTGCTGGATTTGGCCCGTGTTTAACTACTCCCTACATGAATTATTCCTACCCTTTTAACGAGCAACCCGCTAAACGCTCTGAGACGCGAAGAAAACTCGTGCCAGGCTCAGATCACGAACAGCAGTGTTTGCTGTGCTCGCCCTGGTCTCTGCTGGGACCAGGAGCGGGTTCAGCTGTAGTAGGGCCTTGGCCAGCCCAAAAACGAGTCCTTGCTGCCAGGATCTCACGGCAGGGTGGTGGAAATGCCGCTGCTCCTGCAGCGCTGGTGCGGCAGCAGGGCTGGGGAAGGCGTTTGCAGGGCAGAGCTGATGCAGAAGGCCCCGGAAAAGCGAAGCCATTTGCCTCCAGTCTTTGCTTCAAGCGTTTGGATGTCCCCCAGAGCGGCTTAGAAAGGGGAAAGGGGAGCAGGGGTTGGGTTTCTGGTGTGTTGCAGATGATTGATATACCTCAACTAAAGCTCAGCACTTTTACTGGAGGCGGGGGACATGCCGACGCCGGGGCGCAGCCTGGAGCAGACACAGCAGCTGCCCACCATCCAGGGAATTCCCACCCGGGCAATGGGACTGTGGGGCTCCAGGGAGGCTGTGCCGAGGGAGGAGAAGGCGGCAGGAGCCTCAGCTCTGTCCCACGGGCTCTCAACAGCAGCGGCCATCCTCTGGAAGGAGAGGAGCCCGCCAGCAGGGCCGGCTCAGGGCTGGGCAGCAGCAGAGAAGCTCAGACCCACGGCGTGGAGCAGCACAGTGGGAGCAGAGCCTGGAAAACGCCCTGACACATGGAGCAGCCCTGAGCTGCTGTGGGGCTGGCCACGAGAACTCTGTCTCTCCTCGCCATGCGCCGTCGGCCGTGTTCCCTGGGACCAGAAGCCATTTCCCATGGGCTGTTCGTTCTTCTCCAGAGGCCTGCAGGACTGGTTATTATGGCCACGAATAAAGAGTTCTGCTCCTGAGCGTTGTCTTGCTGGCCCACAGTTGAAGTGTAGGATTGACTCTGTAGTGAGCAAACGGAGCGCGTTGACGCCGCTCCGGATTTTCCCATCTCGCTTCGTGAGCTCTTATTTAATGTTGTTCTAAAACCTCAGCGTCACATGCTGGGAAAAGGGGATAAGAGGGATGGCTTTAATTTGTTACCTGAGTGTGCTTAGCTGATCACAAGCCAGATCTGTCTCTCATTTACAGAAATAAAATGTAAGGCCTGAGCCTTCCTTGCGTGGCAGCGTGTAATTATTTTATAAATTACTGTTGTTTTTATGGTGGAGTGCTTACTCCAGTACTGGTGTCTAGGTTTCTTCTGCAAATCAGAGAATTCACTCAGGATGGAAAAGACCTTTAAGAGTGAGCATGAAGACCTGCATCACGTGAATATCTGCATTCTGGGGTTAAATGGTGTTGGGCTGCTCTTCACCCAGCTTTGTTTTGGCAGGTTCAGGCTGTCTGAGCACTCAGGCTCGCAGGGAGGGAGTTCAGACTTTGCCATCGCCTGCATTTCATGCAGTTTGAAGAATTATTTCAGGGCAAGATCACACATTGGGTATTTCAGTAAGTTTGCAGGAGGCATTGACTGGAGGAGATGCAGGAGCACTGATGCTGCTGAGGTATTTCAGTATTTCAGTAAATTTGCAGAAGGCATTGACTGGAAGAGACACAGGAGCACTGCTCCTGCTGAGATAATTCATGTTTCAGTAAATTTGCAGGAGGCATTCACTGGGGGAGACACAGGAGCACTGCTGCTGAGGTATTTCAGTGTTTCAGTATTTCTGTAAATTTGCAGGAGGCATTCACTGGAGGACATGCAGGGGCACTGATGATGATGATGATGATGATGATGAAGTATTTTAGTGTTTCAGTATATTTTCAGAGGGTATTCACTGGAGGAGACACAAGAGCACTGCTGCTGCTGCTGCTGCTGAGGTATTTCAGTGTTTCAGTATTTCAGTATTTCAGTAAATTTGCAGGAGGCATTCACTGGAGGACATGCAGGAGCACTGCTGCTGCTGAGGTATTTCAGTATTTCAGTAAATTTTCAGAGGGCATTCACTGGAAGAGACACAGGACCACTGCTGCCACTGAGAGATTTCAGTGTTTCAGTAAATTTTCAGAGGGCATTCTTTGGAGAAGACACAGGAGCACTGCTGCTGCTGCTGCTGAGGTATTTCAGTATTTCAGTGTTTCAGTAAATTTACAGAAGGCATTCACTGGAAGAGAAGAAGGAGCACTGCTGCTGCTGCTGCTGAGGTATTTCAGTGTTTCAGTATTTCAGTAAATTTGCAGGAGGCATTCACTGAAGGACATGCAGGGGCACTGATGATGATGATGATGATGATGATGAAGTATTTTAGTGTTCCAGTAAATTTTCAGAGGGCATTCACTGGAGGAGACACAGGACCACTGCTGCTGCTGAGGTATTTCAGTGTTTCAGTAAATTTGCAGGAGGCATTGACTGGAGGAGACACAGGAGCACTGCTGCTGCTGCTGACACTGTGGCCCTGGGATGGCTGCACACCCTGGATTCAGAGATGTGGGCCTCAGCTGTTCTGGGTTTCATTTAAACAACAGCAGAGGGAGCAGAAAAATCCCTCCCTGAAACTGCAGGAGCTGCTCCTGGTGGCTTCTGGAAAGGATCTGCCCTTCCCCTACAGCCACCCACTGGCCACAAGCTGGAGCCTGGGAATCTACCAGGAAAGTGATTTAAAAACTCCTTTAAATGCCAAAAAGATGCCTCCAACGGTTCTGTTGCTGCCCCAGTGGTGTTCTTGCTCAGTCACAAATAGGTGACTATTTTTACTGCAGTTTATTTTTAATGGTGCTGGAACTCAGCAGCTGTTACACCATCACAGAGCTGCACTAGCCAGATCCTCAGAGCTTTACCAGTAACAAAAATACAGAGTTCAGCTGCCTTTGAGCTTTGGGGACACCCTGGGGAGATTTTAACCGTGTGAATCCCACCCAGATCCCAGAGCAAAACCACAACATAGTGTCAGAGAGTTTTACAAGTGGGCTTTTTTGGAGGCTGGACTGCCAATGATCAATTCTGTCCCTTTGAGGAATTTCACACCACCATCTACAGTTTTTGAGAGCTCGCAGTGAGAACGCTGCACGGTGTGGCATGCAGACATTTCAGCTCTGAAATGTTCTTTCTTTTTCAGCTGGTTCTGAGAGGGATTGAAGAGAACAAATACACCATATGGTGTTTGCTTGTGAATTGTTGCCTTTGACATTTCGAAAGGCAGAGTTTGATTTTGAAGCAGTACAATATTCAGGTGAATGGAGTCCTCTCAAAGTGCATCTTCACTTTCTGAAGCTGTGCTCACCCCAGTGTTTTAAACTGCCATCTGGGCTCTGGGGAAGCTGCTTTATTACAACCATATTGCTAAATTCAGAGTGGGGGTTTTATTTATTAAAATTAAAGGATTCTGCCTTAAAAAAAAATACAAGATTTTCACACAGGGTGTTACTCTGCCTGGTGTTGGGTTGTGGTGGAATAGAGTGTAACAAAAGGATTTCCTAATGGTTGCAGTGAAAATTAGGCATTTTAGGCAGCTTATATGAATTTTTATGAAGCTTTGGAGAGAATATACCCAGGGACACCTTTGATAGCACAGGCTGTTCTGAGAAACTGAGATAATTCCTGCTCATGCCAACATTGCATGGAGCATTTGTGTCTACCAGAGATCTCAATCTCCTGGGATGTTTCTGTCAGTCCATCAGGCATTTCAGGGGGGAAGTAGGGTTCAGCAGAACAGCATCCTTGCTGTGTCCTGCAAATCCTGTGTCCTGTATCCCTGGGCATTGGGAAGCCACCAGTCACCCAGGTAATTCCTTCACTAAAACACTCCACATTTGGGAAGGGAAAGTGGAAAGTCCACCACAGCTGGATGCTGAGAAGCCACCAGTCCCCCAGGTAAGTCCCAGCAGACTGGGAAGGTTTGTTTCCAACCTCACAGTTCCACTTTTCCTCCTCCTCACAGAGGTCAGCCACGTCTTCTCACCCTCCTTGTCCCGAGGAGATGGGAATTCCTCCTTGAGGAGAACTCTGTGCTGTTGGAGGGATGAAACCACCAAGAGGTCAGCAGACCACGAGTGAAATGCAGGGAGGATCCAAGCTGTCCTCACACGAGCCATCTGCTTTTCCAGCTTGCTGGGGGCAGTTGGTGCTCGAGTTACTCCATCCCTGGGCAAGCAGCCCACGTTTTTTTGTGGGAGCTGGATGTGTGAGGATGTGGCAACACTGGAACACTCCTCAGTCCCCAGAGCAGGGGAAGGGCAGAGCCTCACCTGAGAACGCCTCCTCAGGCTCCAGGGTGAATCCTGGGGCACAGCTGGGTGTGAGGAAGGCTGGGAGAGGCAAGAGGGACTCTGGTACTGCTGCTGTAGGCACACAGTCCCCAGGGAGGTCCACAAACCAGAGAGAACCTTCCAGGAAACAGTTAAACACAAATTGGAAAGGCCTCCAGATTTTCCTTGTGTCATTGGAAAGGCCTCCAGATTTTCCCTGTGTCATTGGAAAGGCCTCCAGATTTTCCTTATGTAATCCCACGGTAGTGTCACCTGTGGAAGGAAGGAGGAAGAAAACCCTCTCCCTCTCCAGAGAAGGTGGTGTACATACCATGTTTATTCACTGCAGGTCCAAAAGTCTGTCACTGCAGCAAAACAAGGCAGCACACTGCAGTGCTCCCACCACTAACACAGCCTGCTCAGTGGCTCTGTGCCCCACAGCCCAGAACAGCCCACCATTCCCTTCCTACAAAAATGTGCTTTTTTTCCTACAAAAATAAGCTTTTCTGCCTCAAAATCAGCAGCAAACCAAGGGCTCACCTTGCCTGTGCCTGGCCCATGCTGTTCCTGAGCCTCATGCATCTCATCGTCTCTTCATTCTCCCCAGAGCTGTTACCCCTGTGGGGATCATTAAAAAGAAAGGGTCAAGGGAAGGCTGTGGAAGGAAGTTTCAGAGACAGAAGAAACAGAAAAGGACCAAGTTTTTGCAGCACTAAAATACCCCAGAACCTTCTGAGTGCCACCAGAGCCCCCCATCCCCCTGGAGAGACTGTGTGGGGACATCTCGGGGGTTTGCTTTGGTCAGGATGACCCCAAGATGTATAAAAAGTCTCTGTTTCCCAACCCAGCTGTGGAAGAATGAGTCAGGAGTCTTCAGCTGCTGCTCTCCAGGTTGCTTTATTGTTCCTTAGCTCAGATATTTTCTGTCTGGGTGCCCAGGTCTGTTCAGCAGGGCAGCCCCAGGCACACTCTCTGCCCCAGGGGCAGGCACTGATTTTTATACTACAAACTACGTGTGAGTTATTGACAGTGATGATCCAATGCCCATCACCTGTGTCAGACAGTTCCATTCTGCTCCAATCCATCCCCAAGGGCCACCATCCCCAAGGAGATGGGGTTAGGAAGAAGAAGGAAGGAGGACAGGACAATGCCCAAATCCCTCCATCTCACCCCCTGAGCCCCCAGGTAAAAATCACCAAAATTCCCTTTTCACTCTACAACTATCATGCTATCTAGACTTTTGTGCCCTTTATTCTTCATTCAAAGGTTTAATTTGTTCCATGGATCAGAGTCAAAGCCCCAGGAGTCCCTGGCTGCTGCCAGGGTCTGTGACCCCCCGGCAGGGATTTCAATCCCCCTGGCTGGAGCTGGGATCATCCAGGGCTGTCCTCATCCTGGGTTCCGACAGGGACAGAGGCATGGCTGGCACGCAGAGGTGTCTGCAGAGAGCTGGTGCAGTCTCTGTCACCCCTCAATCCTCAGACAGGCTGTCTGATAAACAAACAGGGAGCCAAAGGCAGAAATGTCATCCTGCGAGCATCACACAGCACGCTGAAATATTTAACTGGGGGGCACTGGCAGAGGGGATGAGCAGCAGGAGCCCTGGTGTCTTCCTTTGGCTGTGCCTCCAGAGGCACCGGCTGACATTTCACACATTTCACACCGGCTGAACTCGGCTCGTTAAAAGCCAGACGTGTTTGTCATCTCCGCGCCGGGCACGGGGTCTGCTCCCACAGCGGGTACTTTGTCGCTCCAAATTACCTCCCTGGAACACAGGAGCTGTCAGTAAATGCTAAGCTGTTCCCTCCTCTCGTCTGCCGCTCTGAGCTGCTCCCCCAGGAGCCGCACCGCCTCTCTGTGCTGCTGGATGTCCGGATGAGCATCACTGCGCTCGCACTCCGCTCCTCTCAGCCCTCGCGTTCCAAACGGGTGTTTGGGAGCCGGGCAGAGATGCTCTGGGGCTGGATCTGCCGCCTGCTGCCCCCTGAGCTCTGCTGAGCTCTGCGTGCGTCCTCCATCTCATTTGCAGAACGGGGAGGTGGGAAAAAAAAAAAAAAAAAAATTCAGTCGAAAATCAGCTTTGAGGCTGGCTGATGAAAAGAGCGAGGCGTGCTCTGGTTCTCCTTTCCGACTGTGAAGATTTTGTAGAATCATGGAATGCTTTGGGTTGGAAGGTACCTTTAAAGGTCACCCAGCTCAGGGTGGTGAAGTTAGAATGAGTGTCATCCTGCAGGGAACCTGCTCGGGGAAGGGCAGACACTGAGCCCGCACATCCCGGCTGCTCCTGCTGGACCCGCCCAGCTCTCTGCCCAGCAACCTCCAAAATAAGAGCCAGGATCCCTGAGGATGGAGAAAAAAGGGTGTGAAGGGAGGAGTCCTGGGCGAGGAAGCGTGGAAGAGCGGAGTGGTGGATGCGGGGAGAGCCAGCAGGAGCCCGTTTCCAGCTGAAAAGCCTGGGGAGCAGGACTGCAGCAGACAAAGGTCTCCTTTGGGAGGATGCCCTCAATCCAGGCTGCTCCCCTCAGGGCAGCTCCTTCCCGGTCTCGGGCAGGTGGGGGGAGTTGTGTCTCCTGCCTAAAACGGTTCGAGTCCGGATTCCAGAGCCCTGCAGCTCTCGGGGCTGTCTTAGGCAAGGACAGGCTGCCCTCTGCAGGGAAATTCATCCGACCTGCGTTCCGGCTTTCTCGGGGGTTGCTTTGGTCAGGATGACTCTGAGATGTGTAAAAGTCTCTGTCTCCCAACCCAGCTGTGGAAGAATGAGTCAGGAGTCTTCAGCTGCTGCTCTCCAGGTTGCTTTATTGTTCCTTAGCTCAGATATTTTCTGTCTGGGTGCCCAGGTCTGTTCAGCAGGGCAGCCCCAGGCACACTCTCTGCCCCAGGGGCAGGCACTGATTTTTATACTACAAACTACGTGTGAGTTATTGACAGTGATGATCCAATGCCCATCACCTGTGTCAGACAGTTCCATTCTACTCCAATCCACTCCCCAAGGGCCACCATCCCCAAGGAGATGGGGTTAGGAAGAAGAAGGAAGGAGGACAGGACAATGCCCAAATCCCTCCATCTCACCCCCTAAACCCCATGGTAAAAATCCCCAAAATTTCCCTTTTCACTCTACAACTACTACTGTCATGCTGTCTAAACTTTTGTGCCTTTTAGTTCTTCATTCAAAGGTTTAATTTGTTCCAC
The DNA here is from genome assembly GCA_032173965.1 of Sitta carolinensis. Classification (NCBI taxonomy): domain Eukaryota; kingdom Metazoa; phylum Chordata; class Aves; order Passeriformes; family Sittidae; genus Sitta; species Sitta carolinensis. Next base: position 3,342,804 of record CM063313.1, on the reverse strand, counting down.
GGGTCAAACTCAAAGCCCCAGGAGTCCCTGGCTGCTGCCAGGGTCTGTGACCCCTCTGGCAGGGATTTCAATCCCCCTGGCTGGAGCTGGGATCATCCAGGGCTGTCCCACAGACAGCCTGGGCTCCAACACAGCTTTCCCCATCCACTGCCTGGATTAACCCCCACCAGCCAACCCCAAACTGCTGCCAGCCCAGGGCCAGGGCCCTGCTCTCACCTTGCACCCTCCAGCAGACTCCCATTTTCAGTGCCGGAAGATCTGCAGGGAAGTGCCGGTGATTTGACACCAAGCTTTTCCCCCTGCTGGGAAAAATAATGGGATCACACCTGCTGGGACACGTGTAGGTCTGGGTTGGCAGGGTGGTGAGTGCTCCCTGCTCCTGTGAAGAAAGCCAGGAGGTGTTTTGTCCTGCTGGGTTGAGTCTGGCAGGTTTTTTTCCAGCGAAGTATTTCAGCACATCATCGCCAGGAAAGGCTTTAAAGTCAGCTTGGTTTCCTGTTGCTTGCTCGGGCTGGTGTTTTTACAGCAGATGGTGGGACAGGGAAAGGAAATTTTGCTGTTTATGGGGAGCCCATTTCTGTCTGGGTCTCCTGGGTTGTATCAGCGTGGCTGAAAAACATTTTCATCTTGGACAGCAGGCTCACTGTCCCTCTGACAAGGATGGCAGAAGGGGTTAAACACATTCCTCTCCCCAGGCAGGACTGAGCTGATGGTCCTGCCTGCTAAACCAAGAGGCTTTAAAAACCCAAGAGGCTCATCATTTGTAATATTCAAAAAAAATTCGGTCATTTGTAATATTCAAAATTCTGCATTGCAAGCTGCTGTTGGTCTTTCAGAGAGCAGCATATGATTGTTGGAATGGAAAAAAAAACAATAAAGTCCTATAAATATGACTATTTAGCCAAAGATGCTAAGAATGCAGAAACTAGAAGAGACATTGAAATGAAAGCAGTGTCTGAATGTTTATAGAACAGCTTTGGCTGACCAAGGGTCTTCCTCTCTTTGTTAGGAATGGAATTTACAAGCAGACACCCCAAAAACCCCAACAGACCCTAACAGGAAAAGTCCTTGATAAGATTTAGAGATTAGAACGCAGTAAAATATGGGAATGTAGCAATCCTTATAGGATGTAGGTAAATGTAGCAAACTTGTATTTGATACTAGATTGGTTACTGAGAAAGTAGAATATTCAACATGGAAAGAGATATCAGTCATTGTAAAAGGAGAGCTCGCTCTCTCTTCTTTTGTTCCCCCTTTTGCTCTCTTACTTCTCCTCTCTCTCTTTGTTCTCTTTGTTCTCCACCTGCTCTGAGCAAACTCTGAGCTGGGCTCCTTCACCCACACCCTTAAAAACTTAGAAACTTAACCTGAGAGATCTCTCCTGAGTGCTGTCCCCACCGTTCTGGCACAGAACTGCTCCCACAAACGATCTCTTGGAGCTGCTCAAGATGGGAAATTGAAATCTTTGCCTGGTGCTGTAGTTTTGGAGCTACAGACACTTGGGGCAGGGACAGCAGGCGGGTGTCACCCACACGAGTTCATCAGAAGCTGAAAAAGTACAATGCCTTGTTGTTCAGGCCTTGGTAAGCTCTTCTGAAAAGTGAATATATCCCAAAAGCAACACGTGGAGCTCTGTCCTGACTCTCTAACCCTCCCACACCCTTAGGCACCGATTCCACTCAGCCTCTGCCTGCCTGATCCTTGCAGTGAGGAAAACAAGATTCGACCTGTGAGAGAAAAAAAAAAGGAACAAAACAGGTCAGCTAAGTTGGTCTGGATTTTCAAGAGGCTCAGGTTCCCTTGCTCTCAGAAAAGAGAAAAATCCTGTGTGTGAAGCTGTCGAGAATTGGAGACTTCCTTTCACATCGTTGATGAAATCTTGATTGAGTTCGGTTCTCTGTAATTTAAACCACAGAAGGGCTTCTGAATAAGTGCCAAAGCTCACCTCATAACAGAGGTTTTGCAACTGGCTCATATCTCCCTATCCAGATGCCTCCTGAGACATCTGACACTGTCCCAAATCCAGATACCTGTGCCTCCTATAAATCGTTTATATGGATTATATATCATTAGGATGCCACCCTCTGCTAGACATAGGAAAGTCAGGGCTGGCACCATGGCACAGAGCTAGCAAGTGCAGAAAATGCATTTTATAGTGTCTCAAGCCAGTGCAGTTGGAGAGCATTTGGAGCTTTTCTGTCTATTATATTTGAATTATATTATATTATATTATATTATATTATATTATATTTATTATTATATTATATTATATTATATTATATTATATTATATTATATTATATTATATTATATTCGAATTATATTATATTTGAATTATATTTCAATCTATATTTAAAATATAAATATTTTTATATTTGAATCACATCAGTTGCTGCCACGTGGGGACAAAAGCAGGGTGTTCCCAGCAGGGTCCGTGCTGAGTGCCTGGGAGCCCAGGATGAGGTGTCCATCAGATTAGAGGCAAAAATAAAAATCACCGAGGGTGCTCAGGCTGATGGGACTCATCCTTTCACTGCCCAGGCTCTGAGCAGTCTCTGCCAGGTCCACTCACCCTGCAGCACACAGGTGCTGCCAGGTGAGAGACACACAAAAAAAAAGCACTGATTGCAAGGTGTCCAACCCGAGTTGAAGCCACCAGCCCCTGCCCATAGGGTTGGACTCTCTCCTCAGGTGTTTCAGGATCGCCTAACTGAGGTCAGGGAGGCTCCAGGGCTTGCAAACCCACGGTGAATTCGGCGTTTTTTTCAGCTTTTTCCCCGCTCTGCGGTGGAACACCGGCCCGGGCGGTCAGGAGAGGGCAGTCCTCCCCCGATCCAAGCGCTCTGCTCTGCGCCCCGCGGCAGCCCCGGCCCCGAGCGCTCCCGCCGGACCCCAGCGGTGGGAGGGAGGGGGCTCAGAGGATGCTCCGGGGTGATATCCCCGGGACAAAGCTCCCGGTGTTGAGGATGGTGCCGGGAAAGTGTGTCTGCACCGAGCTGGGAGCGGCGGTGAGCTGCGGGAACCCAGGATGAGGACAGCCCTGGTGATCCCAGCTCCAGCCAGGGGGATTGAAATCCCTGCCAGGGGGGTCACAGACCCTGGCAGCAGCCAGGGACTCCTGGGGATTTGAGTTTGACCAGTGGAACAAATTAAACCTTTGAATGAAGAACTAAAAGGCACAAAAGTTTAGACAGCATGACAGTAGTAGTTGTAGAGTGAAAAGGGAAATTTTTGGGATTTTTACCCTGGGGGCTCAGGGGGTGAGATGGAGGGATTTGGGCATTGTCCTGTCCTCCTTCCTTCTTCTTCCTAACCCCATCTCCTTGGGGATGGTGGCACTTGGGGAGTGGATGGAGCAGAATGGAACTGTCTGACACAGGTGATGGGCATTGGATCATCACTGTCAATAACTCACACGTAGTTTGTAGTATAAAAATCAGTGCCTGCCCCTGGGGCAGAGAGTGTGCCTGGGGCTGCCCTGCTGAACAGACCTGGGCACCCAGACAGAAAATATCTGAGATAAGGAACAATAAAGCAACCTGGAGAGCAGCAGCTGAAGACTCCTGACTCATTCTTCCACAGCTGGGTTGGGAAACAGAGACTTTTTACACATCTCAGAGTCAACTCCTAGAGCAAAGCAACCTCCAAGAGTGAGCAGGTGTAAGTAAATAAATAAATATGCCCAGTTTCAGCTCAGGGGTTTCTCAGCTCTTATGAATTTAGTTTCTAATTGACTTAATTTGTCTCTGTTTCTGTCTCTGTGAGGGTTTTTTGTTTTCCCCCAGCCCTGTGTTTGAAGAAGAGCTCAAGATCTGTTCTCGTGTTCAGGAATTTGTTTATTCTTTGCTTATCTTACGTTTGCTCTCTGTCCTGCCATGGTCTTTTCTCCAGGCCAGGCTGTGCTTTTTTTTCCTGTCAAGGCCAGGTTGTGGTGTTCTCTCTCTCTGCCCTTGGCACAGCACTATCTTTTATACTGAAAATCATGTATTCTTTATTTATAACAATTCTCCAATATCTATCCACTCTGTTGTACAGTGTGCTTTTGTTCCAGACCAACCCAAATGTGCCACACCACCACAGCAGATGGAGAACAAGAGGATGAAGAAGAACCCCAGGGACACACCCCATTGCCTCCAGCTTTGCCCCCTGGTCTCACACTATAAAACCCCAAAATTCTACTTTTTCACCCTGTGACATGCTAATTATCACTCTGTCTAAATTCTTGTGACTCATAAATTTTGCCAGGACAGTCAGCAGGATGTCCTGGTTCCCACAAGAGCTGAGCCACGACCTGAGTCTGGCCTAAAAAAAGGCTGCAGATCACAAGGAGAGAAAGTAAACTGTAAATTAAAAGCAGCAAGGTACAAACCTGTTAACCTGCAACGAGAGCCACTGACAAGGGAATTTGTCACTCAGCAGGAGTGTGGGCTGTTCCCATGCCAGCTGGTCTCAGGGCCAGGCACCCTTCTGCAAACACTGGAGCCCAAAAATGAGAAATTTTACACAGAAATGCTTTGAAACAGAATTAAATTGCCAGTCAGAAATGCAAAAAAAATGGGCACAGTGTAAACACACTCAGTATGTTGTTGCCCTAAGGAAGTAAAAGGGGCAAGGCTGGTGGAGGGCAGCAATTTCTTTTAGTGGAGTTGGAGTAATAAAAGATGTATTTTTTTTTCTTCACATGCCTTGCCTCGGTGCAGCCATCACCTTTACTGCCCGGCTCCTGCTTCAGTCTCATGTAAATGTGAATTTTCAGTCGGGTCATCTCTCTGTACCAGGCTCAGCCTGACCGTGTCAGAGTGAACACTCAGCTCTGCTTTTTGGCAGAAATAAAATTTATCAAACCACAGAAACTGCCTCCTGAGAGGTGGCTTGTTCTGCTAGTCCCTGCTGCAAAACATTCCAAGACTGGAGCGAGATAAAAAGCCAATATCACTGCCTAAATAATTATTTTTTTCCGTGTTAGCTGTATACACACAGCTAATTTATCAGTGAATTTATGGCAGTGACAGTGCAGCACCGTGGAAGGAGTGAAAGGACAGATCTAGGCAGCTAGAAGAGAGATTATATTTGTTCATTTGCATCAAGGATCAGTGATAGAAAAAGCCAAGAACAGGGGGTCCAGTGCTGGTGACCTTACTTTAAATAAGATATCTGAAAAAATGAAAATGTTGCAGAAATGAGTGTCAAAACTACCTCAAGGGTGAGGAACAAAAGCCTTCTGTGTATTTTATCAGGTATTTAGTGGTTACAACCACCATGGTTTATCACGAGAAAAATGGAGGAAAAAAAAAGGAAGTTCTCTGCAGTGAAGAGACAAAAAACAAGCAGAAGGTGACCAGAAGCCTAGAAAAACTCTAAAGAAAAATAGAACACAGTTTTCTTTTGGAAAAAAAAAGGAAGTTTTCTGCTGTAAAGAGACAAAAAACAAGCAGAAGATGACTGGAGAAGAAGCCCAGAGAAAGAAAAATTATGACGGAGCAGCAACATTCCGTGTGCCAGGAGAAACTCCTCTGATCCAGCACCAAATAGGGTGATGAAAGCCCTGAGGAGGAAGGAGGGAAAACTGCTGGGCTTGTTCTCCAGCACAGGCACGGCTCAGAGACTCACAGAGAGAGACAGAGAGGGGCTGGAGAATCCCTGAGGGAGCTGGGGAGGGTCTGGAGAATTCCTGAGGGAGCTGGGGAGGGTCTGGAGAATTCCTGAGGGAGCTGGGGAGGGTCTCGAGAACTCCTGAGGGGCTGAGGGAGCTGGGGAAGGGTCTGGAACCCCAGCAGGGGCTGAGGGAGCTGGGGAAGGGAATGGAGCCCCAGGAGGGGCTGAGGGAGCTGGGGAAGGGAATGGAGCCCCAGCAGGGGCTGAGGGAGCTGGGGAAGGGAATGGAGCCCCAGCAGGGGCTGAGGGAGCTGGGGAAGGGAATGGAGCCCCAGCAGGGCTGAGGGAGCTGGGGAAGGGAATGGAGCCCCAGCAGGGGCTGAGGGAGCTGGGGAAGGGAATGGAGCCCCAGCAGGGGCTGAGGGAGCTGGGGAAGGGAATGGAGCCCCAGCAGGGGCTGAGGGAGCTGGGGAAGGGAATGGAGCCCCAGCAGGGGCTGAGGGAGCTGGGGAAGGGAATGGAGCCCCAGAGGGGCTGAGGGAGCTGGGGAAGGGAATGGAGCCCAGCAGGGGCTGAGGGAGCTGGGGAAGGGAATGGAGCCCCAGCAGGGGCTGAGGGAGCTGGGGAAGGGAATGGAGCCCCAGCAGGGGCTGAGGGAGCTGGGGAAGGGAATGGAGCCCCAGCAGGGGCTGAGGGAGCTGGGGAAGGGAATGGAGCCCCAGGAGGGGCTGAGGGAGCTGGGCAGGGGCTCAGGCTGGAGCAGAGGAGGCTCAGGGGGGCCCTTGTGGCTCTGCACAACTCCCTGAGAGGAGGGGACAGCCAGGGGGGCCGGGCTGTGCTCCAGGGAACAGGGACAGCAGGAGAGGGAACGGCCCCAGGATGGGACAGGGGGAAGGTTAGTTTGGATATTGGGGGGAAATTCTCCATGGAAAGGGTTGTCCAGGGCTGGCACAGCTGCCCAGGGCAGTGGTGGAGTCCCCATCCCTGGAGGGATTTAAAAGCCCTGTGGCTGCGGCACTCGGGGACAGGATCAGCGGTGACCTGGGCGCTGCTGGGCTGTGCTTGAGGGTCTGGGGGCTTTTCCAATCCCAACAATTCCCTGATTCCATGACCCTGCTGCCCCCTTCGTGCACAAAGCACGGCACAAGACTCCTACCCACAGCGACCTGTCCCCCGGGAAAGCCCGGATTTATTCGCGAACGAACAAAAAAAAAAAAAAAAAAAAAAAAAAAAAAAAAAAAAACCAAAAAACCTGTGTCTGGAAACCACAGATTTCATCCCTGGCAGATTGCAGCCCCCGGGGTGCAAGTTTTTTTTTTTTTCCCCCCCGGCTCTGTGACTAATTGCAGCGCAGCTTTCCAGGCAGCCGTGCTCCCACAATGAAAGCCTGGCGCAGCGTGCGGCGGCCGGGATGCAGCTGCTCATTAGGGCATCCCGGGGAATATCCCGCACCGGCTCGGGCCGGCGGCAGCAGGGATGAATGCAATTCGGGTAGGAAGCCAGGTGTTTTTAAACGCCTCCAATCTGGGCTAATTTTAGCCCGGTGCAAAGTCACGACCTTGGGGGTTAATTTTCGCAATCTCCTTTGTTTATAGGTGCAGAGCAGCGTTATTCAGGCGCGTTTCAAAGCCGGCAGTGCTGGCAGGAGGGAGAGAGGGAGCAGCTGAATGTGCTCTTCGTGACAGGCCTCAAAATCATAATTAGGAGAGGGGGTTTTGATTAAGCAGGTTTACATATCTGATACTGTTACTATAGTGACTCTGCTGCTTTTAACTGCACGGCGCTCCTTGTACATCAAATTATTTAAATTGTGTTCGGTGCCAGTGGCAGAGGATTGAAATTCTTGCTTAATAGGAGTTGCTGTTAAAATAAAAAATTTGTCTTTTTAACTGGGAGCTGCAGGGACAGATGGGATGTTGTGAAGGAAATCTTGTGAGGGTGGGCAGGCCCTGGCACAGCTGGGGCTGCCCCTGCATCCCTGGCAGTGCCCAAGGCTGGGCTGGACAGGGCTGGGAGCAGCCTGGGACACTGGGAGGTGTCCCTGCACTTTAAGGTGTTTTCCAACCCAAACCATTCCAGGATTCTGTGACTGACAGTCTCAAAATCTGCAGCGCTGGAAAACATCTGAGTTTGGGCTGGAGAGGAGGCAGATGAAGGGGAGGAGGCAGATGAAGGCTGGGATGGGTTGAGCTGCCTCATTTCCCTCTCTAAACGCTGTGCAGGCTGAGCTGGGGACAGGCATCACTTCCACCGAGGTGAGACCACAAACAGCCGGGTGTTATTGTGGAAAGTGATGGGTTTGCTCTTTTCCTCCACAATTTCAGTGGTATTGGGCTGCCTCGATGACTCCTGCCAACCCTTCTGAGTCCAAGGGTATCCTGGCCCCCCAGGCCCTGTGAGGGTTGGGATTAGGGTGAGCAGAGCAGGCAGGGCTCGCCTCACGCTGTGGCTCTGCAAGTTTTGAGGAGCCCTGTTCCATGCAGGGCATCCAGCACTGGGAGCAGCTTCCACGTGGCTTCGAGGAACTCTGGGGGGAGTGACCCCATTTCCCTGCATCCCGCTCTGCTCTTTCATCCTGCTTTGGCTTTCCACCCTCAGTGGGATAACCCTGGGGAGCCACAGTGCGGCCCATCCTGGGAGCCACATGCACAGTTCCATCCCTCATGGATCCAGACCCCTCATGGACCCCAGCTCCTCACAGTTCCATCCCTCATGGATCCAGACCCCTCATGGACCCCAGCTCCTCACAGTTCCATCCCTCATGGATCCAGACCCCTCATGGACCCCAGCTCCTCACAGTTCCATCCCTCATGGATCCAGACCCCTCATGGACCCCAGCTCCTCACAGTCCCATCCCTCATGGATCCAGACCCCTCATGGACCCCAGCTCCCATCACAGGCCCATCAAATTCATGATCCTCTCCCATTCACATTCCCCATTTCTCATCCTCTCATGTTCCCCATTCCCCATTCCCCACATTCCCCATTCCCCATCCCTTCACGTTCCCCATTCCACATGCCCTCACATTCCCCATTCCCTCACATTTCCCATTCCCATTCCCGTACCCATTCCCGTTTCCCATCCCCTACGTGCCCCATTCCTGTTCCTGGTCCCGTTCCCATCCCCTCACATATCCCATTCCCCTTCCCCATTCCCATTCCTCACAAACCCCATTCCCATTCCGCATTCCCGTTCCCATTCCCATCCCTCACATTCCCATTCCCTCCTCCATTCTTGTTCCCATCCCCTCACATGTTCCCCGTTCCCATTCCCATTCCCCGTTCCCCATTCCCATTCCCATCCCCAATTCCCATTGCCATTCCCATTCCCATACCCATTCCCTATGCCTATTCCCCATTCTCATTCCCATTCCCATCCCCTTTCCCATTCCTATTCCCTGTTCCCATTCCCATTCCCATTCCCTATTCCAGTTCCCCATTCCCATTCCCCATTCCTGTTCCCATTCCCCATTCCCATTTGCTATTCCCATTGCCCTTTCACCATTCCCCATTCCCATTTCCCATTCCCATTTCCCGTTTCCCATTCCCATTCCCCATCCCTGTTCCCCATTCCCATGCCCTATTCCAGTTCCCCATTCCCCATTCCCGTTCCCATTCCACATTCCTGTTCCCATTTCCCATTCCCATTCCCCATTTCCCATTTCCCATTTCCATTCCCCGTTTCCCATTCCGGTTCCCCATTTCCCATTCCCCATCCCCGTTCCCATTCCCCATTCCCATTGCTCTTTCACCATTCCCATTGCCCTTTCACCATTCCCATTCCCCGTTTCCCATTCCTGTTCCCCATTTCCCATTCCCCATCCCCGTTCCCATTCCCATTCCCCGTTCCCATTCCCCATTCCCGTTCCCATTCCCATTCCCCATTCCCATTCCCCATTCCTATTCCCTGTTCCCATTCCCATTCCCCATTCCCATGCCCTATTCCAGTTCCCTGTTCCCATTCCCCATTCCCATTCCCCATTCCCATTCCTCATTCCCATTTCTCATTCCCATTCCCAACCCCATTCCCATTCCACATTCCTGTTCCCATTCCTGTTCCCATTCCCCATTCCCATTTGCTATTCCCATTGCCCTTTCACCCTTCCCATTGCCCTTTCACCATTCCCATTCCCCGTTTCCCATTCCCATTTCCCTATTCCATTCCCCATCCCCGTTCCCCATTCCCATTCTCCATTCCCTTTTCACCATTCTCTATCCCCATTCTCCATTCCGCATTCCCCATTCCCATTCCGCATTCCCCATTCCCATTCCGCATTCCCCATTCCCATTCCATTCCCCTTTCCCCATTCCCATTCTCTATCCCATTCCCCGTTCCCCATTCCTCATTCCCCTTTCACCATTCCCATTCCCCATTCCGCATTCCCCATTTCCCATTCTCTATCCCCATTCCCTTTCCCCATTCCCATTCCCATCCCCCAGTCTCCTCCCCGCTCGCCCCGGCCCCGCCTCTGGCCCCGCCCCCGGCCGCTGATTGGCTGTCACCCCGGTCCCAATTAACCTGCGGCAGACCCCGCCCCTCCGCGCCTGTCCCGCTTTCCCCTCTGCGGGGGCGGGTCAAAGCCCTCATTGGCCAAACGCCGCCGTGGCCTGCGGGCTTCCTTCCACCCTATTGGCCGCGGGCCCTGCCAGTCAGGGCCAACACCCGCCTCCCGGGGTGTCCCTCCCCGGCGCCTCGGGGTTGGCTCCATTCAGTGGCGGGTTCCGCGGTGGACGTAGCTCCGGCGGCCGGGCGCTGCTCTCGCTCAGTGGGAACAGGTCCTCGGCCGGCATCGCTCAGCGGGCAGCAGCCGCAGGAAGAGGTAGATCCCGTTCTGGTAACAATTATACAACTGCGGCGGCGCACCACAGGCCTCTGCCTCCCTCTCCCTCTCTCTCTCTCTCTCTAAACCCGTGTCTGCGGGGCGCCCTGAGGGGCTGGCGGCCGCCCGGCCGCGGGGAGGGGATGCTCCGTGTCCCCGCTCCGGCCCCGCGGGCGTTAGCGCCCGGAGCAGCAGCACGGCGGTGCCAGGCCCCGCGGCTCGGCCTGCGGCGGGGGCAGCCCCGGGCCCTGCGGCAGGTGCCGGCGAGGAGCAGCAATCCCCGGCTGTGCCTTTACCCCGGTCAGCGGGGCGACAAACGGAGCCGCCCGCCCGCCCCGGGGCGGCGGGGAGAGCACACCCGGCGGGCTCGGCCCAGGGCCCGACCTGCCCTGAACTTCCGTGGCTCTGGCGAGTTGAAGTTGTGCAGGAGCGGAGCGGCTGCCGCGGCCTTGGAGCAGGAAGCGCCGCGGGCCCCTCAGCCCCTGGGGCTCGGCCTCGGCTTGTGCACAGCACCGCCCGCGCTGCCCTGACTGAAAAAACACCGACCCGGGCGGCCCCGGGGGTTGTGTCGTGGCGAGGATCTCCTAATTAATAGGGAGGAAAAAACCGAACCGAACTTAACAGCAGGGTTGGTGGAGAAGGGCAGCCGTGCGGCCCAGCGAGATCGCAAACCACCAAACGTCGATTGTTTGGATTGTCGGGTGATTCCAAAAAGTAGTGACCATCAAAGGGAGATTTTCTGTCCACCTGTGATTTACAGATGGAAGAGCCGGGCAGGAATGTGCAGCTCTGCGAGTGGCCCGTGTGTGTGTGTGTGCAGCCAGCAGTGTCTAATGCCTTATTAGACACGGTGAGGTCGGTAGAAATTTAACCCGAGCCTGTGTTTTAAAACAAACCGTGTGCCACAGTCACAGGAGGAAAGTTCTGATAATCCTGTGCGGTGGCTTGTGAGTCAGCAGCTTGAGTGCAGGCAAGATCTGGAGCTTTTTTTCTCCTGCAGACTAAGAGGGAAGCTGTCAAAGTGCGTGGTTGAGTGAGTACTAATTGAATGTTCATCTTTACGAGAGGTGCCAGCACCTTCCCTGCAGCACAGGCAGCTCGTGGTGCGTGGACAGATGCTCAGGTTCTTCTCTCATTCAGGTGGGGTATTTCTCTTTAAAGCCCTGACCAGTTTTGTCAGAGATTGGCAGGCTGACAGTTCACCTGAGTTCTGTTTCCTCTGCGCTCAGTGTTGAGCTGCTTTTCCCAGGGAGAGCTCCCATTGGTAAGTGCAGCAGTTCTTGGGAACATTCTTGTCCACCTCTCAACCAAAAAACAAAGAAAATCTGCATTTTGAACAGGTCCAGCACAGGGTGTACCAGTTTTCCAGAGAAGAGCATGAGAAAAAACCTTTCTGTTTATTCCTGGAATATATATATATAGAATATAGTATATATAGCAGAGCATTCTGAGGGGTTTTAGGAAAAGGTCTTTGTCCTTACCTTTACTACCAGTAACCCTCCTAGTTACACAAATGAAAATAAATCAAGAATGTCAACACATCTCATCAGACTTGGCCAAAAATACTGCTGCTGCAGTTTCCACAGTGAAAGATAATGGACTTTCTGGTGCTTAAGAGTCGGAATATTTAGGTCAGGTTCGTTAATGTATAAAAATACAGCTCTCTGATGTCTCCTAAGTGCTGCTACCAGCCAACACTCCAATACCAGACACTTCAGCCCTACTTTCTGCTCATGCTGCAAGAAGTCTGATAATACTGTAAATTACAGTAAGCGACAGAAACTCTTTTCAGGAAGGTGTTCTGAAATCGTCCTCAAGTGAGTTCACCCGAGTGTGCTTTGTTTAGTGAACGTTTCCAGCCTCGAGTGCTGAACTTACTCTGCTGGAATGCTCCACCCCTAACTTCTCTCTCCCCGTCGAACCGGCTGCCTCAGAATAAAAGGGGAGAAAAGTAATTCCAGCGTGCTAAAGATCTGCTTCCAAAACAACCCGCCCGCCTCTGCAAAACACTTCATAAGTAATTTCTCCCCGTGACTGTTCCTTTTAATCTGCAGATCTCAAGGTGCCTTAGAAATGTCCTTCAGAGTGGTGGCTCGGGACTTTGCTGGAGGCAGCCTGAAATAGATTTGCCACTGTTTCCTGCTGACTCTCCTCAGCTGCAGCATCTGGCCAGCCCAGGGAGCCAGAGCTGCATCCTCATCCCTCTGCTCCTTCCCCTGGGATGCTCCTGTGCTGGGGTGAAAGTGACTCCTTGGCCTGCTGGAGGGAGAGTTCCTCTCTTTTGGTGAAAGTCTTGTAGCTGGTGCTTGCCTAATGTAATAATTTTAGACTGCTTTATCATTACTGAAGTGATGAAGCCAGCTAGTGTGTGCCTGGTTTGTGTCATGCTGGGATGGGCTGTTTATCACTGGGGAAAAAAAAAATAAATAAAAGGGAATAGAGTGTGTGGTGCACCCACAGCAGGCCTGAGGGATTGCTGTAGGGGCTCAGGAGGAAATGTCTGTTGGCTTAGGAATGATTGAGGCCTAAAAGATTGGAAATTCCGTGGGGCCTTGAATTTAGGATTGATTTGGGTCCTTGATTAAGGATTTCAGCTTGTCAATGAAAAGAAAAAAGCTGCTCCACACAGGTCCGTTTCTGTACATGAAATAAAGGCTGGCACCCATCACTGACACAGGGTTTCAGGAGCTCTTGGAGGGCATTAATGTTCCCCCACCCCTCAGGCTGAAGGCAGGCTGCAGAGTCATGCAGCACAAGTTGCTGTGCACTGGCAGAACTCCCTGGCACTCGGGGTGGATCCACAGGTCAGGCATCCTGGGCAGTAATTGAAGCTGGCCTTGCTTTAATTGACTCTGAGCTTCCCGACTCTGTGACCAGCCTAATTCTGCCTTTTATCAGCGTGACGAACCCTTCCCTCAGGAGTGGGTTTTGCTATTTAACGAATCTATAATTGGAGCAGCAGAGCATTTGCTCCCAGATAAGGGCACTCGTGCATCTTGGTAATTGGTTTGACCTGGCCAGGTGCCTCCTGATAAGGCACAGCAGGGAGCTGTCCTCTGCTGTGCTGCAGGGTTTAACCCCCTTAAATTGTGACGCTGCAGGGCAAAATTCCCAGCTGCACTGGGCTCAGTCCGGAGCTCCTGTTTAGTTCTCACCACTAAAGGGAGAACAGAGATCCTGCCTATGCTGACACATGTTTGGGCAGGAATTTATTCCCCGTTCAATTCTGCTTTTTTCTTCCTAATTCCTCCTCGCTGGACATTGCACAACCTCAGGTCCTCTGTGTTTTTCACGCCGTGTTAAGTGCTGCTCCTCCCCTCAGTTCACATCCCTGCCCCAGGGAGATGCTGGGATAGGGAGCTAAACAGGGAACAATTAGGAGAGCTCAGGGCTGAGTGACCACTCGGGCTTTGTGCTGGGTATAAATTAACTGGGATCATATCTCTCGGGTCTGAACAGAGGGCTCAGTGGAAAATGAAACCTGATTCTTCCCCTTTGTGACTCTGAGATGCCCCCATCCAGAGAATAATTTTAGGTGCTGGTGTGACACCTCGGAGGGGAGCGAGTCTCTCACACTTCAGAGAGGAAAGCAAGGTTTGTTGTGTCACACCTCCGAGAGGTCTTCTCCCCTCTGCCTGGTTAATTAGAATTAATTGGTAAAGTTAGGGTGAATCCGAGCCACAATCTTGTCTGGTTTTTAAATCCTCGTTAATTGCAACAAAGTCATTTTAGCGTAATTACGGTAAGGTAAGGTGTGGTGTCTGTCCAGGTTTTTAATTCCTTATTTAAGGAACTTGTCCAAGTGTTTAATTCCCTGTTTAAGGTGTTTGCTGGTGGCAGGTTGAGGCCACCGTGGCACCAGGGGTTTGCTGTTAGACTGGAGGCACAGGCCATTTCTGGCCTGGCAGCTGATAAAACTGAAAAAAAACCCAGATAAAACTGAATTTGGCAATCCTAAATGCAGAGCTAAATTAATGTGCTTTGTGGCACAGATTTAATTTCCCTTGTGTGACTGATTTCCTAAGTGCTGGCAGACCAGCTAGCAGGTTTGGGGAAAAAAACAGGCACGGCAGAGGCAACGTTTTTTTTGTTTTGTTTGTTTGTTTGTTTGCTGGTTTTGTGCCTCCTGTCCCACTCCACGCAGCAAATTCACAGTCTTAACCCCAACACAAATAAAAACAGGGGGTTTTGAGTGGAACTTTTGTCATTCATAGGCCTAAACAAGCAAGTAAAAAGTTGAAAGGGATGCTTCTTGATTGCAGAGCAGCTTCCTGGTGGGTAGAAGAGGAACTCGGGCGTAACTAGTGATGAAAAATATAAAGTGTTTGCAGATTTTTTTTTAGTGCTCGGAAAGATTTTCAAGGAAATCCTCAGATTGTAACTTGTAAGACCAGTCTGCCATCTTAAAAGCTGATTACGTGCAAATTTGATTATAGGAAGGTCTTCTAAAGTATTCAGGCGATATTTAAGATAATGAAGTTTTGTTCCTTAATTCGATTTTCTCTCCCATCTGGAAGAAATTAAAAATCCAAGCCATGCATCATTCCATTCCTTAAAAATGTCTCATGGCCTGCTTTGCTGTCCCTGCCTGTCTGGGCTGGGGGGGATGTGTCCTCTCTCCTGGTCCCCTGTGTCACCACACAGACCGTGGTCCTGCTTGGCCCCTGCTCTGCTCCCCGTGTCTTTCTCACTCTGTCTCAGTGAAAGGACCCTTGGCAGATGAGTCCACTGCCTGTTCCCTGCTGCTCCTGCCTCGTACCCCCCCTGTGATAAATGCTGATTTCTTCTCCAAAGAGCTGGTGATCAATAATGGAGTGGAACCAGTTCAAGAGTTGCTAACACCTGTCAGGGTTAGAGCTTGAGATAGAGTAACAATTTTTAAATACTTCCAGGGAAACATCGTTTACTTAAAAGGATGCATGCTGCCAGAAAATAACCTTTCTATTTTTAACGTGTGGGATTGTAAAAATCTAAGCCTGGAATCCACAGTTCAGTGGAGGTTTTGGCCATTTTGATTCCACATTTCGATGCGGCACAGTTTCAATACGCTGACAGACACTGTTTCTCTCACGTGTCGTCCAGGCCGGGATATTTCACTGTTGGAAAGCTCCAGAGGATCCTGGTGAGGATTCTGTGGCTGCACCCTGTCCCTGCTGGCATTTTGCACCGGTGTCACCACGGACAGTTAAAATTGCTGCTGCCATTTCTGCTCTGCCCGTGGTGGTGAAAGCCAACACCAAGGGCGAGCTGCCTGCCCAGGATCCCTGCCTGTCCCCTCCTCTCCATGCTCTCAGCATTCCAGACCCTTCCTGCTTTTCCCTCCTGCTGTGTGTGGGTTCTTCTGGCTGTGCCTGACGTGCCCTTTGCCTCGCCAGGTGCTGCCAAGGAGGGGAGGATGCTGTCCCGACTGCGCGCCGTGGTGCCCGGCGCGGCGCTGGCGCGGCGCGGCCTGCACACCAAGGAGAAGGGCAAGCCTCTCATGCTCAACCCCCGCACCAACAAGGTGGGTGACCTGCCCGGGGTGTGTGTCTGAGAGCCCCTGGACTTTGTCCCCGGGATGGGCTGCCTGGGACACGGCCAGGAAGGGCGGGAGGAGACCTGGATGGCTGCCGGGGCACCTGCAGGAGTGGGGCGTGCATGGCACCTGCCAGCCCCTGGCTGCTGGCCCCAGAGCATGGCCACTGCTGTCCCCAGAGCACGGCCACTGCTGGCTCCAGAGCACGGCCACTGCTGTCCCCAGAGCACGGCCACTGCTGGCTCCCAGAGCACGGCCACTGCTGTCCCCAGAGCACGGCCACTGCTGGCCCCAGAGCATGGCCACTGCTGTCCCCAGAGCACGGCCACTGCTGGCTCCAGAGCACGGCCACTGCTGTCCCCAGAGCGGCCGCTGCTGTCCCCAGAGCATGGCCACTGCTGTCCCCAGAGCCTCTGCTGTCCCAGAGCACGGCCACTGCTGGCCCCAGAGCACGGCCACTGCTGGCCCCAGAGCATGGCCACTGCTGGCCCCAGAGCCTCTGCTGTCCCCAGAGCACGGCCACTGCTGTCCCCAGAGCACGGCCACTGCTGCCCCAGAGCACGGCCACTGCTGTCCCCAGGCATGGCCACTGCTGTCCCCAGAGCCCCTGCTGTCCCCAGAGCACGGCCACTGCTGTCCCCAGAGCACGGCCACTGCTGGCCCCAGAGCACGGCCACTGCTGGCCCCAGAGCATGGCCACTGCTGGCCCCAGAGCCTCTGCTGTCCCCAGAGCACGGCCACTGCTGCCCCAGAGCACGGCCACTGCTGGCCCCAGAGCATGGCCACTGCTGGCCCCAGAGCACGGCCACTGCTGGCCCCAGAGCACGGCCACTGCTGGCCCCAGAGCACGGCCACTGCTGGCCCCAGAGCAGGCCACTGCTGTCCCCACAGGCCAGTGTGTCCGCACAGCCAGCTCTGTCCCCACAGCCAGCCTGTCCCCCCAGCCAGCTCTGTCCCATGGCCATTGCTGTCCCCACAGCCAGCTCTGTCCCACAGCCATTGCTGTCCCCACAGCCATTGCTGTCCCCACAGCCATTGCTGTCCCCACAGCCAGCTCTGTCCCATGGCCATTGCTGTCCCCACAGCCAGCTCTGTCCCACAGCCATTGCTGTCCCCACAGCCATTGCTGTCCCCACAGCCATTGCTGTCCCCACAGCCATTGCTGTCCCCACAGCCATTGCTGTCCCCACAGCCAGCTCTGTCCCATGGCCATTGCTGTCCCCACAGCCAGCTCTGTCCCACAGCCATTGCTGTCCCCACAGCCATTGCTGTCCCCACAGCCATTGCTGTCCCCAACAGCCAGCTCTGTCCCCATAGCCATTGCTGTCCCCACAGCCACTGCTGTCCCAAGCAGGCCATTGCTGTCCCCAAGCCGCATTGCTGTGCCCCAAGCACGCCATTGCTGTCCCCACAGCCATTGCTGTCCCCAAGCACGCCATTGCTGTCCCCACAGCCATTGCTGTCCCCACAGCCATTGCTGTCCCACAGCCAGCCAGCTCTGTCCCATGGCCATTGCTGTCCCCACAGCCAGCTCTGTCCACAGCCATTGCTGTCCCACAGCCATTGCTGTCCCCAGGCCATTGCTGTCCCACGCCATTGCTGTCCCCACAGCCAGCTCTGTCCCACAGCCATTGCTGTCCCCACAGCCATTGCTGTCCCCACAGCCATTGCTGTCCCCTCAGCCAGCTCTGTCCCATGGCCATTGCTGTCCCCACAGCCATTGCTGTCCCGCACTCTGTCCCACAGCCATTGCTGTCCCCACAGCCAGCTCTGTCCCATGGCCATTGCTGTCCCCACAGCCAGCTCAGCCCCATACACAGCAGGGTCTGCTGGCCCTCCCTCTGCACCAGCCTCCAGTGTGGCTGAAGCTGAAGGAGAGCTTTAGCAGAGAGAGACTCTGATTTCAGAGTTTGCAAAAGTTCATTCTGAACTCGGGCCCGCTGATCAAAGTGTTGTTAGTCTCCCTGTCCTAGCCCTGACCCTCTCCTGGAAGCCTGAGATTTGGGACTGAGCCACATCACACCTAAGAAAACATCCCTGAAAGAGCATCTAAAAATAAACCTTGATGGGAGCTAACTGGGAAGTAGGGATATCATGTTGATTCCATGCATTGAGGCAGACTTACAGGAAGGTGGCATTTTGTTCCCTTCACGGAACTCTTCCCGTTTCCACAAGCCCATCCTCAACCTCTTTCATTTTTTTTTTATTTTTTGCACTGGGGGTTGTAGCGGCCTTCAGGAGTCTCGAAGCCATTAGTGTGTGAATTAGAACTGGTAAGAAGTCAGGTGAGGGCTTTTGGTGGCTGCTCCAAGGTGCCTGAGGTGGTCAAGAAAGATGTTAAATGAACCTGTCTGTGGCAGGGCGTTTCCTGAGCAATGGAGCTGGGTTCTTTTCACTTCCCCTTTCCTGCAGAGTGCAAGATTCCTCAATCCTGTATGAATCCAGGCTGCCTGTAGAGAGAAGAGCTGTGGAAGGCAGGGACTGGCTGACTGCAAAACTAAGATTGAGATTGCTGCATCAGGAAGGTAGAAAAGAGTAAATTGGTGTGATTTGTCAAGATCAGATTATCTCGAGGCTTTCTGAGCTCTGAAGACTTTGACATGCCTGTGGAAATTACTTCAACCCCTGTAAGCTTTTCCAAATGCTGATTATGCAACATTATTCAGAAACAAGAACAATTGGTCATTTCTTACTGTTTTTCTAGTGGTAATATCCTTCCATACTTTTTCTTTTTTAACCCTGGAATTCTCTGCTGGACTGAGCACAATGCAATTATTTTTTTTTCTTGAGGAGTAGAAAGGAGCTTCTGGTTAATGGCAGTCGATTTTTTTGAATTTTTTTAATGCCTCCAAGAAGTTACACTTGCAAGAGGGAACCCCTTTGTGCATTAGTTTGTCTCTGCTCTGTCAGCCTGTCCTTCCTGCTGAGGCCTGCTGGAATGGATCAGTAAGCTCACAGTGTGGAAATGCATTTTGGATATTCAGCAAAGACATAAACGATTTATTGAACACACTGAGTACTTTACCCCTTGTGTGTGTAGATATACAGACATATATTATGTATCAGAAACTGATAAAGGGTGTTATCTCTTGCTCGCTGCTGAGATTATCGTGTTTTGCTTGGTTACATTTAATTTTTTACATCCCCTATCAACTCTGCAGAACATTTGGTCTCCCCTAAGGCACGTGTTCCTAAAACAAGAGCAGCAGAAGGACAGCACCAGAGGCAGAGCCAGCCCTCACCCTTGTGCAGACTAATCTGACACTGGAGTAGCTTTTTCCCTCATAATTTTCTTTTTTTGCTCACCCTTACCCATCTCTTGCAGGTGGGCACCACACCTGCACCAGCTTTGGTGGGTTTTTTTTGTGTTTGATGCCAGATTTAAGGTGTCAGGGTGGCCTGAAAAGGGGGTGGGCTCTCTGGGCCATGCCCTCAGTGCTGCAGCCAGACAGTTGCTGGCTCATCCTCCTCCTCTGGAGTGCTCTGTGATGAGTGATTTCTGCTCCCTGACTGGGATTCCAGCTAATTGGCTTTGGGACATTCTGTTCTGCTGGAGGTCCCTGCTGGGCCGAGGCAGCGTTTCAGGCTTGCTGGACACTTAGAACACTATTGAGACAATCTCTTTGGTTTAGTGCTGGCAATTAAACTGTGTATTGCCCTGATAAATTGTGTAACTGCACTGATACTGTGTGGTGCTTCAGGTGGGCCAGGGCTTGTTCTTGCAGCACAGGACAGGACAAGATCCCTGGGTGCTGTCTGTGCTGCCACGTGGGGTGCCATCAGTGTCCTTGTCTCTTCTGGAAATACTGTTATCTCTGTGTGTGCCTGCTTTCCCTGGCTTGCAGGAAATCCGTGACTCAGTTACTGGTGGGTTTAGTTGGTGGTTTTGGTCGTGGCATCAGTTCTTCTCGTGGGGCAGTGTGTGGTTGTGTTTTGCACGGTGGATTCCATCACCCCACTTTCTGTGACTCTGTTCCTGGGGTTTTGACAGAATCCCAGACCCCCTGAGGTGGGAAAAGCCCTCCCAGACCGTGGAGTTCAACCTGATCCCCACCTTGTCTCCACCCCAGAGCACCCAGTGCCACCTCAGACACCCCCAGGCACTCCAAACCTCCCTGGGCAATCAGTGCCTGACCACCCTTTCCATTCCACCCTTCTGTTGTCCAAAAAACTCCTCCTGCACTGACAGTGCCTCTCAAATTCTTAGTTTTCAGCAATTTTTAGTTTTCAGCAGGTCTCTTTAGGATTTCTGCACGCGCTTATTGTGTGTGAGTGCGTGCCTGGTAATGGCAATAGACACGTGCAAGGAAATGAATGTTAAATGTTAAAGAAACATTAATGTTACAAATGTTAAAGAAGCATTCACTGGTGGCAGGTTAATAATCCCAGACTGGTCCTGAGGAATTTTACCAGTGTCTTATCTTCCATGCAGGTGGTCATCTTCTCATACATTGTATTTTGCTCACAGTTTGACCCGTGTTCATGCACTGCTTTTTCAGCCCAGTTTATTTCCGTGGCTTCCAGAATACTTCCAGAAACTGAGATGAATTTACCTTTGTGTAAAGAAACAATTTTCTTAGCAAACTTGTACAGGACCTCACTGACTTGTGGGAAATACCCTAACAGTACGTGTCTGATTCAGAATAAAAAATAAACAGGGAAAAACCCAACCAAAGTCAGAGCTATTTGGATAAAATAAAAGGACAAGGGGACGTAAAGAAAGGATTGTGTGAGCTTGGAAATGTAGATGAAGATGCTCCCTTCCACTGCCCTTTCCCACCACGCTGGTTTTGACATATTTCATGTATTTTAATGCCTTTTAGATTTAGATTCAGCTGCGTTGAGCACCCAGGGCATGGCATACACAGTGCCCCCGTGCCTTCCTGGGGAAACCAGGATAAATGGGATGTGGGGAGGGGATGCAGGTGGGGATTGTCTCTACAGAGGTGCAGTGCTTGGAAGGCTGCTCTCAGTTCCACGTCAGTCAGGGAGAGAGACCCCAGGAGGAGGCAGGACACGCAGGATCGTGCACACACCCCCAGCCCAGAGCCCCACCACAGTTCTGTGTCCTGCTTTGGAGACAGGGCATTCCTGGGTGGAGCTGCCATGGCCACTCACCTGCAGGTTTGACCAGCTTTCCCTGAGATCTGTGTGCTTCCTAAAGGAATTACCTTTTACCAAAAGGAATTTACCTGTGGGGGCACGGAGCTGTTTAATCTGTAACCTGGTGGGAGGGTGTCCAGCCTCGTTTATCTTACATCAGGTGTTCTGTGGGCTGCTGGAGGGAGGGTGCTGCCTTGGGTTTTGCACCGTGGGATTAATGCCCTCTCAAGAGAGCAGCAGCAGCCACACCTGCTCAGCTGGAAAAATTTAAAAAAGCTGGACTTTAGAGAGTTGTCCCCAGGGCGTTCAGGGATGCTGTTTCAATCACGGTGCTCGTGGTTTGTAGCTCTGCTGTAGCATGGAAAACTGTACCCAGGAGAAGCTGTGTGGCTTCCTTGGCAGTGGGTGAAGGCTTTCTGCCCCTGGCTTTCCCCTTCCCCGCAGGGCAGTGCTGTCAGCTGCCTCCACGGGCTGGAAAATGAGGCAGCTGCGGGCTGGCCCAGCCTGGTCTCCAGCCAGAGTGGGTCAGGTCTGGTTCCAGCCATGCAGAGGGGCTGTGTGGGAACCCAGGACATCCCTCTGGAAAATTTATAAGTCACAAGAACTTAAGAAGAATGATAGTTAACATATCACAGGGTGAAAAACTAGAATTTTGGGGGTTTGGGATGTGAGTTTAAGGGGAAAAGATGGAGGATTCAGGGAGTGTCCCTGTCCTTCTTGATCTTTTGCCTCCATCTTCTGCTGTGATGGTGGCACTTTTTAATTGGTTTAGAGTAGAGGCACACTGTTTAATATGGTTGATAGGTTTGGAGAGTTATTGTAACTTTTATGTATATGTAATATACACATTACATATGTAATATGTGTATGTAATTTTTAGTATAAAAGATAGCACTGCCCAAAGGAGTGGGGAGTTTGCCTGATCCTGACCTGCAAGGAAGATCTCAGCAGGCCAGAGCACAAATGTACAAGAAAACAAGAATAATGAACAATCCTTGCACAATTGAACAGATGATTCTGGGCTCTTCAGACGCAGGGCTGAGGAAACAGAGACTTTCACAAATTCGGGTTCCCAGCAGCAGAAAGCAGAAAACCTGACAGGGCTGGTGGCATCTGTGCTGCAGGGAGATTGGAGGTGTTCAGGGGTTGGAGGTCTGGTTGTGTCCCTGCGTTGCCAGCCCTACCCTCCAGGGAACAGCTCCTGCTGCCTCTGGGGGAACAAAGCTAAGAGAATTGGGGTTGGAGATGAAGGAGGAGAGAAATCGGGAGAGATCTTCGTGTTCTGACCCTGTGCTCATAAATTTTTAATCTCTGGTAGAGATAGCAAAGACACCTTTGATTCTTATGAATGAATGTTATTAATTTGCAGTGGAGGCGTCTTATGCAATAGTGAACTTTGTGTTCAGCCCAAGGGAGCAAAGTCAAGAGAAGCAGCCCACAATCCAGCATAAAATCTGCTTTATTTTCAGGATGTTTATGATGCTGCTTCAAGGGCTGTGCTACACTGCTGAATCTGTTCCAACAATTACTAGGAGTCACAAGGAAAACATTTTTAAATCTTTTTGTGGAGTAACTGATTTTCCAAACATTGGCATGTCTGGATATAAACTGTATGTACATCTTTGTCAGGAGCCCCGGATGGGGTTTTTGCTGTCCCTGGGAGCGTTTATGGTTGGTTAAAAGTACAATCTCATGTATACAACTGCAAGACTGCAGGCAGGGAAGATGTACCACCACTACTAATTGGACTCTGCGAATTACTAACTCGGTGCTGCTATAAAAATCCTGCTTGCAGCATCCAGGCTGCTCCATGCAAAGCACGCAGCTGGAATTTGTGTGTGCTGGTATTTATAGCAGCTCTGGCTTTGTGATGGAGCCCAGTTGCTGCGGGGTCCCAGTGCCAGAGTCTGCGTTTTAAAGTTCAGGGTGGCTCAGCTTGAGCTTGGCTTAGCTGAAAAAACAGCATTTCACTCGAGGAGCATTTTTCATTGCCCCTCCCAGCCGAGAGGGGGAATGGCAAAACCCAGAATATCGCGTTTGTTGCGGTGAATTTGTCCGTAGAGGTGTTAATTAGTTAATTAATCTGTGGGCTTTGAGGTGTGCTGGGCTTCCTCCCTGCTCTGTCTGTGCCTCCTGTTTGTTGAGGAGGATTAAGGAGACCAGTGTCAGTGAAAGTGAGCACACAGCACCTGGAGAGGACACAAACGTAATCCCTGCTGCTAATCCCAGATTTCTGTGGGAGTACTTAAACACTTAACACTTAATCCCAGGGGAGACTGCAGGAGTGCTGGCTATTCAGAGCCCGTGAGGACATGAGCCCAGTGTCTCCTGGAGGAGCTGTGTGCTGCTGCTGCATCCCGGGGGACAGATCCTTGGGATGGGCAATCCCAAATCCAGCCCTAAATCCCAAACCAGCTCATGGTCATGCATAGAGACACTTAGGAGAAAAAGATCCTTGGGATGGGCAATCCCAAACCCTAAATCCAAATCCAAAACCAGCTCACAGTCATGGACAAAGACATTTAGAAGGAGAAAGAGATCTAGGAGAGAGAGGTCCTTTAGATGGGCAATCCCAAATCCAGCCCCAAATCCAAACCCAAACCCAGCTCACAGTCATGGACAAAGACACTTAGAAGGGGAGAGAGATCCTTGGGATGGGCAATCCCAAACCCTAAATCCAAAACCAGCTCACAGTCATGGGCAAAGACATGTAGAAGGAGAGAGAGATCCTTGGAATGGGCAATCCCAAACCCTAAATCCAAATCCCAAACCCTAAATCCAAACCTAAAACCAGCTCACGGTCATGGACAAAGAGACCTAGAAAGAGAGAGAGAGATCCTTGGGATGGGCAATCCCAAACCCTAAATCTAAATCCCAAACCCTAAATCCAAATCCCAATCCTAAATCCAAACCCAAACCCAGCTCACAGTCATGGACAAAGACACTTAGAAGGGGAGAGAGATCCTTGGGATGGGCAATCCCAAATCCAGCCCTAAATCCCAAACCAGCTCACAGTCATGCATAGAGACACTTAGGAGAAAAAGATCCTTGGGATGGGCAATCCCAAACCCTAAATCCCAAACCAGCTCACAGTCATGGACAAAGACACTTAGAAGGAGAAAGAGATCTAGGAGAGAGAGATCCTTGGGATGGGCAATCCCAAATCCAGCCCTAAATCCAAACCCAAAAACAGCTCACAGTCATGGACAAAGACACTTAGAAGGAGAAAGAGATCTAGGAGAGAGAGATCCTTGGGATGGGCAATCCCAAATCCAGCCCCAAATCCAAACCCAAAACCAGCTCACAGTCATGGACAAAAACACTTAGAAGGGGAGAGAGATCCTTGGGATGGGCAATCCCAAACCCTAAATCCAAAACCAGCTTACAGTCATGGACAAAGACACTTAGGGGAGAGAGAGATCCTTGGGATGGGCAATCCCAAACCCTAAATCCAAATCCCAAACCCTAAATCCCAACCTAAAACCAGCTCAAGGTCATGGACATGAACACTTAGAAGGGGAGAGAGATCCTTGGGATGCGCAATCCCAAACCCTAAATCCAAATTCAAAACCAGCTCACGGTCATGGACAAAGACACTTGGAAGGAGAGAAAGATCTTTGGGATGGGCAATCCCAAACCCAAATACAAATCAAGCTCATGGTTATGGACAAAGACACTTAGAAGGGGAGATAAATCCTTGGGATGGGCAATCCCAAATCCAGCCCTAAATCCCAAACCAGCTCAAGGTCATGGACAAAAACACTTAGAAGGGGAGAGAGATCCTTGGGATGGGCAATCCCAAACCCTAAATCCAAATCCAGCCCTAAATCCAAACCCAAACCCAGCTCACAGTCATGGACAAAGACACTTAGAAGGGGAGAGAGATCCTTGGGATGGGCAATCCCAAATCCAGCCCTAAATCCCAAACCAGCTCACAGTCATGCATAGAGACACTTAGGAGAAAAAGATCCTTGGGATGGGCAATCCCAAACCCTAAATCCAAATCCAAACCTAAATCCCAAACCAGCTCACAGTCATGGCAAAGACACTTAGAAGGAGAAGGAGATCTAGGAGAGAGAGATCCTTGGGATGGGCAATCCCAAATCCAGCCCTAAATCCAAACCCAAAAAACAGCTCACAGTCATGGACAAAGACACTTAGAAGGGGAGAGAGATCCTTGGGATGGGCAATCCCAAACCCTAAATCCAAAACAGCTTACAGTCATGGACAAAGACACTTAGGGAGAGAGAGATCCTTGGGATGGGCAATCCCAAACCCTAAATCCAAATCCCAAACCTAAATCCAACCTAAAACAGTCAAGGTCATGGACATGAACACTTAGAAGGGGAGAGAGATCCTTGGGATGCGCAATCCCAAACCCTAAATCCAAATTCAAAAACCAGCTCACGGTCATGGACAAAGACACTTGGAAGGGAGAGAAGATCTTTGGGATGGGCAATCCCAAACCCAAATACAATCAAAACTCATGGTTATGGACAAAGACACTTAGAAGGGGAGATAAATCTTGGGATGGGCAATCCCAAATCCAGCCCTAAATCCCAAACCAGCTCAAGGTCATGGACAAAAACACTTAGAAGGGGAGAAGATCCTTGGGATGGGCAATCCAACCCTAAATCAAATCCAGCCCTAAATCCAAACCAAACCCAGCTCACAAGTCATGGACAAAGACACTTAGAAGGGGAGAGAGATCCTTGGGATGGGCAATCCCAAATCCAGCCCTAAATCCCAAACCAGCTCACAGTCATGCATAGAGACACTTAGGGAGAAAAGATCCTTGGGATGGGCAATCCCAAATCCTAAATCCAAATCCCAAACCCTCAATCCCAACCAGGCCACAGGATCATGGACAAAGACACTTAGAAGGAGAAGGAGATCTAGGAGAGAGAGATCCTTGGGATGGGCAATCCCAAATCCAGCCCTAAATCCAAACCCAAAAACAGCTCACAGTCATGGACAAAGACACTTAGAAGGGGAGAGAGATCCTTGGGATGGGCAATCCCAAACCCTAAATCCAAAACCAGCTCACAGTCATGGACAAAGACACTTAGGGAGAGAGAGATCCTTGGGATGGGCAATCCCAAATCCAGCCCTAAATCCAAACCCAAAAACAGCTCACAGTCATGGACAAAGACACTTAGGGGAGAGAGAGATCCTTGGGATGGGCAATCCCAAACCCTAAATCCAAATCCCAAATCCTAAATCCAAATCTCAAACCCAGCTCAAGGTCATGGACAGAGACACTTAGAAGCACTGGGGGGTCTTTATCTCTCTGTTCTCTTCCAACAAGGACTGAATATCTGAGTGAAGGCTGATGTCATTCTGATTCCTGATTCAGGCCTCGGCAGACATTAAAGCTTGGATAGGCAGAGATGTAATTGTCATGTAAATCAACAGCTGAAAGCACTTAGTGCCGCTTAAAAATTCACCCTGTTTGATGCTATTGTAGCTCCAGGAACACCCAGGTTGCCTGCAGACAGGAGGGAGCGTGAATAAACTGAATAAAGATGTGTCTGCGTTCTGTTTGGAAATAATCTCAGGGCTCCTGGGCTTTATTAGGGGTGTTAGGCCACTGTGCAGGGAGGTTGGGAAAAGACCCTTTATTAGCCATCGCGCTAATAATGGAAATTACATACTTGGTAGTCATGGTTTTACAGGAATTGTGGAGGAGAGGGTGTGTGTTGTGGTGAGATATTTCTCTTGTTTTACAGCAAAATGTCGCTGTGGCACCGCTGAGGCGGCCCAGGCCTTGTGCAGGCCCGGAACCTCAGCGGCCTTGCCGACCACAGACTAAACTTCTTTTGTCCTTCTTCTCCTCCTTCTTCTTCTTCTTCTTCTTCTTCTTCCTCCTGTAAACTGTCAATATTTTGGCATCGTTTCTGTTGATGTGGTGTCTAAAATAACTGTGAACATACTACGAATGTTTACCGGCTGTGCTGGGCCTTGCGGCCTAGCGCCGACGCGGCCTAGCGCCGAAGCTGTAATTAAAAGGTATTTAAATGTGTTTTAAAAGGCGTTAAATGGCTGTTTTTAAAAGGTGTTTAAATGTGTTTGAAAGGTGTTAAACGGCAGCAGGTTTTGTTGGGGAAAAGCGAGGTGTTTTGTGTGGAGCAGGCATTTCTGCTCACGTTTCTTTTCACATTTCTGCTCACAGATAATCAATAATAATTGATAATCACAGATAATCAATATTTCTTTTGAAGTGTGCAGAAGTGGAACCAATCCTTCGCAACATACAAAAAAAAAAAAACCCTCTGTGGCACCCGTGTTTCTGTGGGTTTTTCTCTCTTGTCTTCCTGCGTGTTGGATTATTCACATTTTTGGGAAAAAAAATGCCATTAAAGTGGTTAAAGAGACTGCTTCACCCCACAAAAAAAATAAATAAAATAAAATAAAAAAAAAATTAAAAATCAACCCCCAAAAAACTGCAGCAAGGTTAAAAACTTGACGAATGAACTGCCATCTGAAATTTATTTGTATTTAGTAATTAGTATTTGTATTTAGTATGATAGAGAATACTGGTGAATAACAATCAGATTGGGGTTTGGAGATGACTCCTGACTACTTGTAGGAAAACTCTGCTGTCCTAGTAGTAAAATGTTAAATTGAAATCAGTATTTAATGTCAAATCTGTTACATGAAAGGTTGTCGGACATGAAAATAAATACCGAGAAAAACAAAATTTATTTTAGGGTTAAATACTTGGAGTTTTCTGCAAGAAGATGAAACACCGATTTTTGGGGGTTTGGGTTGGTTTTTTTTTTCCTTGTTTTCTAACTCTTGAGCATAGTGTAGAATCAATATAGAAAAGCAGGTGGGATACTTTACTCAATGTAGACAAAACAACTGATATTAAATATGACCTAAATAGGAAAGAGAAAAATCATGTAAAAATAGTAATTATTTTAACGATGGGATTTTTTTTTTTTTTTCCTCTAAGGAGTGTTGTTTAGAAACCATTCAGGTGTGATGAATTCCACTACACCTAGACTCTTTTTAGACATTTTTATTAATGAGTGTGAGTTCCACAAGTACCTGTGAAGAGTCTGTTCTCACATAAGCAGAGGTGAAAATATTTGTATTCTAATCTGAATTGCTGTCAAGTGGAAAAGTACAGTTTTGGGGGTTTTTTTTGCCTTGTCATTTGTGGAGTTGATCCTTGCTGGTCCTTTCCAGGTCAGGGTTATTCTGATTCTCTGACCTTTCTGATGGCAGGAGGAATTTGGAGTGTAATTACAAGGCAAAAAGCAAACCTTAGCCGTTTAAAATATTTTTTTTTTTTTAATTTTTATTTTTTTTTTTTTAACTTGGCAGTAAGATCAAATCAGTATTTAAGATCAAATCAGTATTTAAATAAAATCAAGTATCTTTGATCTTAAGATCAAATAAGTATTTAAATAAATTTAAACTGATAAGATCAAATCTGTATTTAAATAAATTTAAACTCTTCACCCACCACCCACTCTCCATCTCCCAAATGGAGAAGAATGGAAATTTTTTGCAGATTAACTCTTCCAATTTCCTGCCAGTCAGCAGGCAAATAATTTGGGTGCATCCCTAAATGAAAGTGAAGTATTTGGGTTGAACTGTTGGGTAACTCGGGCATCAGGGTGTGTGGAAAAAATCAGCAAGTGGAAAAAATTCTGATAAAAATCTAAAAATCTAAAAATTGTGGAGTGACTGCTGCGGTTGGTGGTGTTGGGACCAGCTGAAACAGCTGGAAAAGCAGCTGTTGTTTCATTTTAATGCGTTTGCAGCTGGCCCTCTCAGCTGCTCCACACAGGACAGAGCAATCTTGATTTTAACTTTCTTGATAAATCTTGATTTTGACTTTCTTGATAAATTTAAAAATATTTAATAGAGACAGTAAGAGACATGAAAAGATAAAGCCAAGAGCAGGCTGGTGTCTTGGAACCCCCCTTTTATCCTGTTCTTCATGCATGGATTTATGGATATTCAGATTTTCCAGGAGCTGTTCTGCATGGCCACTCCTTGGGTCTGTCAGGCACAGTTCCACTTTTATTGGGTTCTTCTCATCTTTGGATTTGGGCTTGGGTCTCTTTTCCACTGGCAGTGGAATGCTGAGAGTCCCTTGGGCCTCTCCTGGAAGTGATCTATTCAGGCAGCTAAACACACTGCACCAAAATTCCAAAAAACCCCATTATACATCTATTCAGGCAGCTAAACACACTGCACCTAAATTCCAAAAAACCCCATTATACATCTATTCAGGCAGCTAAACACACTACACCTAAATTCCAAAAAACCCCATTATACATCTATTCAGGCAGTTAAACACACTACACCTAAAATTCCAAAAAAACCCCATTATACATCTATTCAGGCAGCTAAACACACTGCACCTAAATTCCAAAAAAACCCCATTATACATCTATTCAGGCAGCTGAAACACACTGCACCTAAATTCCAAAAAACCCCATTATACATCTATTCAGGCAGCTGAAACACACAAAAAACTACAGAAAAAACACAATCATATTTACAACATTCATTCCAACACTTGGAAAAAGGCAACACCAAAATATGCATTTATAGCACTTTATGACTATAAATATATATATATAAATAAATATATATTTTTACATATATACCTATATACCTGTATATATATATAGGTGCTGGTGTTGGTGATAACTCTAAATATATATATGAATATATTTATAATATGTATATATATGAATATATTTATAAT
>CM063313.1:3103041-3308041 GCA_032173965.1 Sitta carolinensis | reverse complement strand
CCACACCTTGCCAGCCCCCCACCCACTACTCCAATTTCACCTACTTTTTTCTGTGTTTATTTAACATTTTTTCCCATCTCTTCTATTTTTCTCGCCGCCGCTCTCCCTTTCCCAGCTTCCCTTTCATTCCCAGCTCCCTCTGGAGGGTGGCTGGTGTTTCCCAGGGGGCAGCAGGAGGTGTTGTGTCTGTTTTTCAGGTACATCTACATCATGGGGATCCAGGAGAGGAACGAGAAGCTCTTCTACCGGGTGCTGCAGGACGACATCGAGCGCCTGATGCCCATCGTGTATACGCCGACCGTGGGGCTGGCCTGCTCCCAGTACGGACACATCTTCAGGAGGCCAAAGTAAGGCACGGGAGCAGCCTGCCCGGGGCTCCTTCCCTGCCTGCTGCCCCAGGGTGGGGACATTCTGCTGTCCTTGGGGTGCAGCAGCCGGCGCGAGTGCACAGTCGGGGGGTAGGGTTTGCTGGGATGTGTCTCAGGATGTGGTTTGTACTGAGCAGCAAAGGTTTGGAAGCTTTCATGGAGGTGTCTTTCCCTGTCTCCTGCCTGAGCTGTGGAATTGGTTCCTTCTGGTTTCATTTTCATTTCATTTCAACCCAGTCCCATTTGTGTTCGGCAGCATGGGGCGAGTGCACAGTCGGGGTGGTGAGAGGTCGCTGGAATGTGTCTCAGGACACAGTTTGTGTTGAGGAACAAAGGTTTGGAAGAGTTCATGGAGGTGTCTTTCCCTGTCTCCTGCTTGAGCTGTGGAATTGGTCCCTTCTGGTTTCATTTTCATTTCATTTCAACCCAATTTCCATTGGGGTTGAATGGAACCCAAAGATGGGCAAGTGCACAGTTGGAGCAGTGAGAGTTTCCTGGGATGTGTCCCAGGACATGGTTTGTGTTGAGCAACAAAGGTTTGGAAGCGTTCATGGAGGTGTCTTTCCCTGTCTCCTGCCTCAGATGTGGAATTGGTTCCTTCTGGTTTAATTTTCATTTCATTTCACCACAACTTCCTTTGGGTTCGGCAGCGCGGGGAGAGTGCGGAGTTGAAGGGTTAGGGTTTGCTGGGATGTGTCTCAGGATGTGGTTTGTACTGAGCAGCAAAGGTTTGGAAGCATTCATGGAGGTGTCTTTCCATGTCTGCTGCCCAAGCTGTGGAATTGGTTCATTCTGATTTCATTTTCATTTTATTTCAACTCAATTTCCTTTGAGTTTGGCAGCATGGGACAAGTGATGAGTCGGGGGGTTAGGGTTTGCTGGGATGTGTCCCAGGTTTGTACTGAGCAACAAAGGTTTGGAAGCATTCATGGAGGTCTTTTTCCCTGTCTCCTGCCTGAGCTGTGGAAATGGTTTGTTCTGATTTAATTTTCATTTCATTTCAACCCAATTTCCATTTGGGTTGAATGGAACCAAATAAGGGCGAGTGCACAGTCAGCAGGTTAAGGTTTGCTGGGATGTGACCCAGGACATGGTTTGTACTGAGGAACAAAGTTGTCTTCCCCTGTCTGCTGCCTCGGATGTGGAATTGGTTTATTCTGGTTTCATTTTCATTTCATTTCAATCCAATTTCTTTTGAGTTTGGCAGCATGGAACAATGATGAGTCAGGGGGTTAGGGTTTGCTGGGATGTGTCTCAGGACACAGTTTGTGTTGCGGAACAAAGGTTTGGGAGCATTCATGGGGGTGTCTTTCCCTGCCTCCTGCCCAAGCTGTGGCAATGGTTCGTTCTGGTTTCATTTTCATTTCATTTCAACCCAGTTTCTGTTTGGGTTCAGCAGCACAGGACATGTGTGGAGTGGGGGGGGGTAGGGTTTGCTGGGATGTGTCTCAGGACGTGGTTTGTGTTGAGGAACAAAGGTTTGGAAGCATTCATGGAGGTGTCTTTCCATGTCTCCTGCCTGCAATGTGGAATTGGTTCATTCTTATTTAATTTTCATTTTATTCCAACCCAATTTCCTTTGTGTTCGGCAGCACGGGGCGAGTGCCGAGTCGGGGTGTTACCCTGTACAGTGAGAGTTTTTTGGGATGTGTCCCATGTTTGTCTTGAGGAACAAAGGTTTGGAAGCATTTATGGAGGTGTTTTTCCCTGTCTCCTGCCCAAGCTGTGGCAATGGTTCATTCTGGTTTCATTTTCATTTCATTTCATCCCAGTTTCATTTGGGTCCGGCAGCACGGGGCGAGTGCACAGTTGGAGCGGTGAGAGTTTGTTGGGATGTGTCTGAGGACATGGTTTGTGTTGAGGAAAAAAGGTGTGGAAGGAGACATGGAGGTGTCTTTCCCTGTCTCCTGCCCGAGCTGTGGAATTGGTTTGTTCTGATTTAATTGTCATTTCATTGCAACCCAATTTCCTTTGGGTTTGGCGACATGGGACAAGTGCAGAGTTGGAGGGGTAGAGTTTGCTGGGATGTGTCTCAGGATGTGGCTTGTACTGAGGAACAAAATATTTGGAAGCATCCATGGAGGTGTTTTTCCCTGCCTCTGCCCAAGCTGTGGCAATGGTTCCTTCTGGTTTAATTTTCATTTCATTTCAACCCAATTCTATTTGTGTTCGGCAGCACGGGGCGAGTGCACAGTCAGGGGTTAGGGTTTGCTGGGATGTGTCTCAGGACATGGTTTGTGTTGAGGAACAAAGGTTTGGAAGAGTTCATGGATGTGGGTCACGGAAATGCCCCAAGTGCGGGGTCTCAGCCCCATTTCCAGCTCTTCCCAGGTGCCAAACAGCTCAAATTCCAGGAGGGATCTCCCCAACTATCAGAGTCCCTTCTGTGGGTCTGAGGATCTGTGTCACCACAGGGCATTTGGACGGGAGTGTGGATTGGAAGGGATTGCTGGACATTACCTCACACCCTGCTGGCTCAGGAGGGTTCCTGAGCTCCATCCCTGGCTCAGGAGGGTTCCTGAGCTCCATCTTTGGCTCAGGAGCGTTCCTGAGCTCCATCTTTGGCTCAGGAGGGTTCCTGAGCTCAATCCCTGGCTCAGGAATGTTCCTGAGCTCCATCCCTGGCTCAGGAGGGTTCCTGAGCTCCATCCCTGGGTCAGGAGGGTTCCTGAGCTCATCCGCTCAGGTCCTGAGCTCATCCTGGCTCAGGAGGGTTCCTGAGCTCCATCCCTTGGGTCAGGAGGGTTCCTGAGCTCCATCCCTGGCTCAGGAGGGTTCCTGAGCTCCATCCCTGGTCAGGAGGGTTCCTGAGCTCCATCTTTGGGTCAGGAGGGTTCCTGAGCTCCATCCTTGGTCAGGAGGGTTCCTGAGCTCCATCCCTGGCTCAGGAGGTCTGAGTCATCTGGTCAGGAGGTTCCTGAGCTCCATCTTTGGGTCAGGAGGGTTCCTGAGCTCCATCCCTGGCTCAGGAGGGTTCCTGAGCTCCATCTTTGGTCAGGAGGGTTCCTGAGCTCCATCCCTGGTCAGGAGGGTTCCTGAGCTCCATCTTTGGGTCAGGAGGGTTCCTGAGCTCCATCCCTGGTCAGGAGGGTTCCTGAGCTCCATCCCTGGCTCAGGAGGGTTCCTGAGCTCCATCCCTGGGTCAGGAGGGTTCCTGAGCTCCATCCCTGGCTCAGGAGGGTTCCTGAGCTCCATCCCTGGCTCAGGAGGGTTCCTGAGCTCCATCTTTGGTCAGGGTCTGAGTCATCTGGTCAGGGTTCCTGAGCTCCATCCCTGGGTCAGGAGGGTTCCTGAGCTCCACTGGTCAGGGGGTTCTGAGTCATCTGTCAGGAGGGTTCCTGAGCTCCATCCCTGGCTCAGGAGGGTTCCTGAGCTCCATCTTGGTCAGGAGGGTTCCTGAGCTCCATCTTTGGGTCAGGAGGGTTCCTGAGCTCCATCCCTGGCTCAGGAGGGTTCCTGAGCTCCATCCCTGGCTCAGGAGGGTTCCTGAGCTCCATCCCTGGCTCAGGAGGGTTCCTGAGCTCCATCTTTGGTCAGAGGTTCCTGAGCTCACCTGGCTCAGGAGGGTTCCTGAGCTCCATCTTTGGCTCAAGGTCTGGTCATTTGTCGAGGGTTCCTGAGCTCCATCCCTGGCTCAGGAGGGTTCCTGAGCTCCATCCCTGGCTCAGGAGGGTTCCTGAGCTCCATCTTTGGGTCAGGAGGGTTCCTGAGCTCCATCCCTGGCTCAGGAGAGTTCCTGAGATCCATGCCCCAGGCAGGAACAGATATTCTCCTTTGTCCAATTTATGTCACTGAGCATAAAAACTTTGAATTTTAAATTTTCCTGTTTGACATTCATTTTTACCTAAGCAAAGCAAAATTTCCAGTTGTCACCCACAAAACATTTGTGGTTTGTGTTTTTTTCTTTTTTTTATCTTTCAGGGGATTATTTATTTCTATCTCAGACAGAGGCCACATCAGGTCAATTGTGAACAACTGGCCAGAGAATGATGTCAAGGTACTGCCCCTTTTGATTTATTTCTGGCTCTTTTTCCATCTCAGCTGAGCTTTTTAAGATTTAGTAGAATTTGATGGAAACATAAATATTAAGTGATGCATCCTTGGCTCTTTAGTGATGATGTCAGAATGCAGCTGATCAAGATAATTTGATTATATATTGATAAAATGTATTGAAGATCTATGTTTTAGGCTGAATATGAGGTTTGTGGGTTGAGGAAGATATTCCTTGTAATCTTTTCTTCATTTGACTGCGCAAACATACCTCAGTTTTTGGGAAATAACCCACAACTGCTGTTAATCTGATCTTTATAAATTTCAGTGATTGTGCATTATTTGACCTTTTTTTTTTTTTAAATTTTTTAAATTTATTTACTTATTTATTTAATTTTTTTTTCCCCATCAGGCTGTTGTCGTGACTGATGGAGAAAGAATATTGGGTCTTGGGGACCTGGGAGTGTACGGGATGGGAATTCCAGTG
Organism: Sitta carolinensis; assembly: GCA_032173965.1. Classification (NCBI taxonomy): domain Eukaryota; kingdom Metazoa; phylum Chordata; class Aves; order Passeriformes; family Sittidae; genus Sitta; species Sitta carolinensis. The sequence goes on along the minus strand of CM063313.1, from coordinate 3,303,196 downwards.
GGAAAGCTGTGTTTGTACACAGCCTGTGCAGGGATACACCCGGATAAATGCCTGCCTGTGTGCATCGACGTCGGGACTGATAACCCAGTGAGTCACCCCTGTAAAAACAGGGTTTTTATAAAAAACATCCCATGCTGCAACAGAACAACAGAGTCCTTTTTTAAATTTTTTTTAAATTTTTTAAAAAAATTTTTTTGGAGCATTTTTATTTTATATAAATATTTTACGCGAAGGGTAAACGGTTTGGAATTTATATTCCTGTATAAATATATATAAATGTCAGCTGTTTGCTGCTCTAAAAGTGCCCCCATTAGGGCTCACCTGGATGGAACTGGAGCACTGCACAAGAGGCATTCAGCTCTGGCCTGGCTCTTACGAAGCTGGAAATGGGGAATATCAGGTTTCCAAAGCCGCTCGTTGTCGGCACTGTCGATTTAAGATCCGTTTTAAGTTCCAGCTGAAATTGCAGAGGCCGTGGGCCGTGCTGGGCGTGTGCTGGGCAGGAGATTGATGGTGCTGCTGCCTCTGGGCTGTGCTCTTGCAGACCCTGCTCAAGGACCCGTTCTACATGGGGCTGTACCAGAAGAGGGACCGCTCGCAGGTCTACGACGACCTGATCGATGAATTCATGGAGGCCATCACAGACAGGTAGGGCAGGAGCGCTCTGCGCAGAGCTGCTGGCACACAGCACTGCCCTTGGAGGAGGAGGGAAGGCACCAGAAGCTGGGACAGGCTGAGTGACACCCTCAGCCACCTAGAACGGGCTGCCCGTCCCTGTCTGTAAATAGGCGTGGGACGGAGGTGGAGTGACACTGTGAGCCGGTCCTGGAATGGTTTAACTCTGACCAGAGGAGTGGGTCAGCCATGAAACAAAAAAGGCATGATCAGTCTCGCTCCAGGAACCAGATCCTGTGCTTTATTGCTGGTCCAGGGAGGAAAAGAGAGAGAGCTCCCACCATGTGAGAGTGGGGGATTTAAACATCGAGATAACAGAGGGGTGTGGGGTAAAGAGTGTGGGAAGCAGGACATCCTGCTGGCTGTCCTGGAAGATTGGTAAGCCACAAGAATTTAGACAGAATGGTAATTAGCATGCCACAGGGTGAAAAAGTAGAATTTTGGGGTTTTATAGTGTGAGATCAGGGGGCAAAGCTGGAGGCAATGGGGTGTGTCCCTGGGGTTCTTCTTCATCCTCTTGTTCTCCATCTGCTGTGGTGGTGTGGCACATTTGGGTTGGTCTGGAACAAAAGCACACTGTACAACAGAGTGGATAGATATTGGAGAATTGTTATAAATAAAGAATACATGATTTTCAGTATAAAAGATAGCACTGTCCCAAGGGTGGAGAGAAAAGGAAAAAGAAAGAACAGAAAGAGAGAACACCACAACCTGGCCTGGAGAGTTCAGCACAGCCTGGCCTGCAGAGAAGACCACGGCAGGCCAGAGAACAAATATGAGATGAGCAAAGAATAAATAAATTCCTGAACACAAGAACAAAACGGTCACGAGCTCTTCTTCAGACCCAGGGCTGGGGGAAAACAAAAAACCCTCACAGAGGCAGAAACAGAGACAAGTTAAGTCTAGAAGCCAAGCACACAGAAACCTCAGAAACCCCAGAAAGCCCCAAGAAAACAAAACAGCAAGAAAACATATATTTTTATATTCTAAAAACCTAACAAAGTGAATACAGCAAATGTATTCTCATTCTCTCTTTATTCTCACTGAGAGAGGAGGGGGTCAGTCTGGGAGGGCTGCACCACGAGGTTAGGAAAAGGGAGGGTTTCAGATATACATATCTGAAATATCATATTTATAGAATAAAAACAATTATTAGTCACCAGCGTGCCCCTATACAAACCAACTAACCCTCTTGTGCAATACAGAGCTGCTGGGCAGGCAGAAACACAAAGTTTATAGCAAAAATCTGTACCACTGCTCAAAAAAACACTCCTTGGATGTGACATGCACCTTCTGCAAATGCCATCTCACAGGCTGAAATTGGCTTTATGCTGCTGTGAAATCTGAAACACAAAAGTTGGTTTGCTTACAACAGATGTTTGAGTTTTCAGTCAGGAGCACACACTTCTATCACACAGCAAACCCTGCCTTCATTTAATTTTCAAGCACTTTTGATCTCTTTTAACTCCATTTCTCCAAGCAGAAAGCTCAGAGTATTTAGGCATTTGAAGCAAAGGCTGTAAGTGCCCTTCAATTGATTTATTTATCATTTCCTATTGTTTAATTACACGGGGCTACTTCTGGAGGTTATCTGCAGGTACATTTTCCACACCAGCAAACATTTTTACACAGGGAGCCAGTGCAGCAAACACAGCGTTGTGGTGAAGCCCCAGCTCAGCTCCAGGCTGCTGTTCCCTGGTGGGAGAGGGAGGGAAGCAGAAGGGCAGGAGTGAGAAAATCCGTGCACAGCCTGCTTCCAGAGGTAACTGGAATCACGTGCAGGCTTTGTGTTTGCCTCTGTGCACTGATGGGTGTTTGCTTGCCCTCCTCTGCAGGTACGGCCAGAACACGCTCATCCAGTTCGAGGACTTTGGAAACCACAACGCCTTCCGGTTCCTCAGGAAATACAGGGAGAAGTACTGTACCTTCAATGATGATATCCAAGGTACACCCTCCGTTCATGTGTGTCAATGTCCCTGCACAAGCTTCTCCCAAAGCCACAGCCTGCCAGGTTCATGCCATGATGTGTTCAGCTGCCCTCGGGTTTGCTCTGCTTTCACAGGGACGGCCTCGGTGGCCTTGGCAGGACTGCTGGCAGCACAGAAAGCCACTGGGAAACCTCTCACTGACCAGAAAGTGCTCTTCCTTGGAGCAGGAGAGGTGAGTCCCTGAAGGGCCTGAGAGAGCAGCTAGAGATGTTTAAAATGTGTTGTTTTCTCATGGTGGAGATTTGCGTTCCCTGAATTCCCTCGCACAGCTTTTTATATATATAGGCATAACTGAAATGTGTTCTATACACATAAATGAAATGTGATTATATGAATGTGTCATACATAACTGAAATGTGTGGGTGTTATATGTACATAAATGAAATGTGTTCTATAACATAATGAAATGTGTTTACCATATTTCTACACATAAATGAAATGTGTGTTATATGTACATAACTGAAATGTGTTATTACATAATTAAATATATAATGAAATGTGTTCTATACACATAATAAAATGTTATAACATAAATAATGTGTTATAGTACATAAATGAAATGTGTTAGTAGAAAGGACCCTGCTCAGACAGGACTGTGTGAAAGGTGCTCAACATCTGCAGGCACTCACATTTTTCATTCTCCTGCATGGCCTTGAACAAAGCACCAGGGACTTTTGTGTATTTGGAGGGAAACTCAGCATAAAACTACAAAGTAGGGAGACCATGTTGTTAATTTTTACAGCCCTGGAGGGAAGTTCAGGGAGTTTTTCTCAGCCTGCAGCAGGCACCAGTCACGGGTGCTGCAGTGCCAGGAGCAGCGCTCTGCTTCTTGGTACATCAGCACAATTGCTCCTGTGGTGCTGACAAAATAACTTAATTATCCGAGAAGTTCTCACTCTGGGGCAGGGCCCTGATGGCAGTAATTGGTGCTGCACTGAGCGCTGCTCTGCCTCTTTTCTCCTGCCAGGGAGGGGGCAGGCTGGGAGCAGAGCACACAGCTGGGTCCAGGGCAGGAGGGCTGAGCCCTGGCCTGGCTCAGCCGCACCACTCCCGGGGTTGCTTTGGTCAGGATGAACCAAGATGTGTAAAAAGTCTCTGTTTCCCAACCCAGCTGTGGAAGAATGAGTCAGGAGTCTTCAGCTGCTGCTCTCCAGGTTGCTTTATTGTTCCTTATCTCAGATATTTTCTGTCTGGGTGCCCAGGTCTGTTCAGCAGGGCAGCCCCAGGCACACTCTCTGCCCCAGGGGCAGGCACTGATTTTTATACTACAAACTACGTGTGAGTTATTGACAGTGATGATCCAATGCCCATCACCTGTGTCAGACAGTTCCATTCTACTCCAGTCCAATCCCCAAGGGCCACCATCCCCAAGGAGATGGGGTTAGGAAGAAGAAGGAAGGGGGACAGGACAATGCCCAAATCCCTCCATCTCACCCCCTGAGCCCCCATGGTAAAAATCACCAAAATTTCCCTTTTCACTCTACAACTACTACTGTCATGCTGTCTAAACTTTTGTGACCTTTAATTCTTCATTCAAAGGTTTAATTTGTTCCACGGGTCAAACTCAAAGCTGCAGGAGTCCCTGGCTGCTGCCAGGGTCTGTGACCCCCCTGGCAGGGATTTCAATCCCCTTGGATGGAGCTGGGATCATCCAGGGCTGTCCCACAGACACCCTGGGTTCCAACACACCAGAACCCAAATTGTTGTTACCTGGGCTTGCTGATGTTAGAACACCCTTCTGTCTCACCTTCTGGCAAGAGCAAATCAGGGTGGTTTGGAAAAAGGTTTTGGATTTTAGCTGACAACATTTTTGCAAAGCTTAAAACACCCTGAATCTTGTTACCACTGTGGGAGCCAGGTCATCCTTCTGAGTGTCCTGGAAGATTGATAAGTCACAAAAATTTACATAGAATGATAATTAGCATGTCACAGGGTGAAAAAGTGGAATTTTGGGGTTTTAGAATGTGAGACCAGGGGGCAAAGCTGGAGGCAATGGGGTTTGTCCCTGGGGTTCTTCTTCTTCCTCTTGTTCTCCATCTGCTGTGGTGGTGTGGCACATTTGGGTTGGTCTGGAACAAAAGCACACTGTACAACAGAGTGGATAGATATTGGAGAATTGTTATAAATAAAGAATACATGATTTTCAGTATGAAAGATAGCATGTCCCAAGGGCAGAGAGAGAGAACACCACAACCTGGCCTGGGGAGAGAGTACAGAAGACTACAGAGAAGACTGTGGCAGGCCAGGGAACAAATATAAGCTAAACAAAGAATAAATTCCTGAACAGGAGAACACAACAGACTCGAGCTCTTCTTCAGACACAGGGCTGGGGGAGAACAAAAAACCCTCACAGAGACAAGTCAGGTGAAAGCCAAGCTCATAGAAGCTGAGAAACCCCAGTGAGAAAAACAAACCCAAGAAAGCATATACATTTATCCTCTAAAAAACCAGACAACCCCTTTTTCAGGTGGATGGCCAGCAGTGCAGTTAGAGGATGTGTGTCAGTCCTGTGTCTCAGAGCAGGCTCCCCGGGCAGGGTGGGGTGTGAAGGCTGTGGGATGGCTGAGGGGGCTCTCTGAGCTGCCCCCACCCCTGTCCTTGCTCCTTGCAGGCTGCCCTGGGCATCGCCAACCTCATCGTCATGGCCATGATGGAGGGCGGCGTTTCCTCGGAGGAGGCCTCCAGGAGGATATGGATGTTTGACAAGCACGGGCTGCTGGTGCAGGTAGGGCTGCACACACCACGCCCAGGGGAGCACTGCCTTCCCTGGCCTCTCTGAAACACGAGGTTTGCTCTCCTGGTTAAGTTTAAAAGGGTTTAATAGAGACAAGAAGAGAAATAAAATCAAGTGAAGGTTAATACGGCTGGCTGGGTGTCTTGGAACCCCCCCTTTTATCCTGTTCTTCATGCATGGATTTATGGATATTCAGATTTTCCAGGAGCTGTTCTGCATGGACACTCCTTGGGTCTGTCAAGCACAGTCCCACTTTTATTGGGTTCTTCTCATCTTTGGATTTGGGCTTGGGTCTCTTTTCCACAGGCAGTGGATGCTGAGAGTCCCTTGGGCCTCTTCTGGAAGTGATCTATTCAGGCAGCTAAACACTACACTAAATCCAAACCATATATCTATTCGGGCGTTAACACCACCTAAATTCCAAAAAACCCCATTATACATCTATTCAGGCAGCTAAACACACTACACCTAAATTCCAAACTACAGCAAAAAAACCCAACTTTATACATTTATTCAGACAGTTAAAACACACTAAAAACTACAGAAAAAAAACCCCTCATCCTTACAACATTCATTCCAATATTTGCAAAAAGCCAGCACCAAAATATGCATTTGTTAACACTGATGGAGGAAACAATGTTTTACCTGCAGGGCCGGGAGCAGAAGGTGGATTCCAACCAAGAGCCCTTCACACATCAGGCTCCAGAGCACATACCAAAGACATTTGTAGAGGCAGTGAATGTACTCCAGCCCTCAGCTATCATCGGTGAGTGAGGTGTTTTTTCTGTAATTGGGTTTTTGGCTGCCTTTAATTTGCCTAAATGAAGGGCTCTGGGGAGCTTGGTGGCAGCCATCTGCATTTCTGCTGGTGTAAATAAGATGGAAATGTGAGGTCAGTTTTCTGCTTGGGAATATCCTGAGCTGTGGTGCTCCTTCTGGACCTTGTGTCCTTAGTGACAGCAGCCACAACCATTGTGTTTTCTAAAGGAATTCCCTAACCTGAGTTTTTGGGTATTTTGTGACCTTCTGTCCCCCAGTCCCCTGCTCTGGTCAGACTCTGCCAGCAGCACAGCTGGAAGGAGCAGTGCCATGCTGCTCCTCCTATAAAATAAAATATAACATAACATAAATATAAATATAAATATAATATAAATATAAATATAAATATAAATATAAATATAAATATAAATATAAATATAAATACCTGTAGGTATTTATTTACAGCTGTATCTGCAGAGAACTGATAAGATTACAGGTATTTCCTGGTGTGACTGCACTTTCCTTTGCAAGTGATTTATTTGGAAAAGGAAATGGTTGTGGGTTTTTTTTTTTTTTTTTTTTTTTGGCTGAGCATCCTGCAGTTTGTAGGCACTGCACAAACACACCTTGGCTGTGTCTGTACCTCAGGGTTTGGGTGTGGAGCACCAGTGTCAGGTGTGCACAGCTAACACCCAGGACTCTGAGATGTGTAAAAAGTCTCTGTCTCCCAACCCAGCTGTGGAAGAATGAGTCAGGAGTCTTGGGCTGCTGCTCTCCAGGTTGCTTTATTGTTCCTTATCTCAGATATTTTCTGTCTGGTGCCCAGGTCTGTTCAGCAGGGCAGCCCCAGGCACACTCTCTGCCCCAGGGGCAGGCACTGATTTTTATACTACAAACTACGTGTGAGTTATTGACAGTGATGATCCAATGCCCATCACCTGTGTCAGACAGTTCCATTCTACTCCAATCCATCCCAAGTGCCACCATCCCCAAGAAGATGGGGTTAGGAAGAAGAAGGAAGGAGGACAGGACAATGCCCAAATCCCTCCATCTCACCCCCTGAGCCCCCAGGGTAAAAATCACCAAAAATTCCCTTTTCACTCTACAACTACTACTGTCATGCTGTCTAAACTTTTGTGCCTTTTAGTTCTTCATTCAAAGGTTTAATTTGTTCCACGGGTCAAACTCAAAGCCCCAGGAGTCCCTGGCTGCTGCCAGGGTCTGTGACCCCCCTGGCAGGGATTTCAATCCCCCTGGCTGGAGCTGGGATCATCCAGGGCTGTCCCAGAGACAGCCTGGGTTTCCACACTCCAGAAAGCACCCGGAATTCCCACCTGCTGATCCAGAGCCGTGTTCTTTGTACACGCCAATACTGACAATAACATGAGATAGGCTTCTGGAACAGGCTGAGCTGTGAAAATGGTGAATGCCAGCCAGCCTGGAGCAGGGTCCCATCTCCAGCTGCCAGAGGAGCTTTGCTCAGGGTGGGAGATGTGAGGGGTGTGAGAGCGTTGGTGTAGTATGGACAGTCAGGACAAAACGGTGATGGAAGATCTCTGAAGCCTGGTCTTAGAAGTTGTGTTTTATTGCAAAGGGTGTGGGTGCAGGGTCCCTGCTTGGAGCTGCCAGCTCAGCCTGGAGCAGGGCTGAAGGACAGCAGGGAAAGAGAGAGAGAGAGAGAGCAAAAGAGAGAGTGCAAAAAGATAGAATGCTCAAAATTCTCCTTACAATACAATAAATTATCTTCTGTGCTGAATATTCTAATTCTCACCAACCAATCTAGTACAAGTTACAAATCCTGTAGCATTTACATACAGCCTATAAGAATCATTACATTACCATGTGGTACATTTTAAACCCTACAAACTGCTCTTTGGACCCTTCCTGCCAAGCTGGTGGGGTCTGCTCTGCCCCTTGGAGCTGTCTGCAAGCAGAGGGCATTGTTTAATCAGAAGGGATTAAACTTCAGCCAGCCACACCATTGTTTTCCAGTTGTTCAATAAGTAAGGCTTGGCATCTCAAAGCTTGCTCTCACTCCAATCTCACCTATAATTTCTATATCCTCAAAATCTTTTGCCAGGCAGTCGTATTTCTAAGGCTTTCCTGTTTCACCCTCCCCAACAAGGGGTGTGTTGCCCGTGCCCTGAGGCAGCTGAACGCTGATTGTGCTGCTGTGTGTCCCTGTCTCCCAGGAGTTGCCGGGGCCGGGCGTCTCTTCTCGCAGGACGTGCTCAAAGCCATGGCTGCCATCAACGAGCGACCCATCATATTTGCCCTGAGCAACCCCACGGTGAAGGCTGAGTGCACAGCAGAGGAGGCTTACACGCAGACAGAGGTGTGTGGGCTCAGGGCTGCTGGGGGCTGGCCTGAAGCGGGTGGTTCTGCCCTGAGCTGGGCTTGCTGATGTGGGAACACGGTTCTGTCTCGCCTTCTGGCGAGAGTAAATGGGGCTGGTTTGGAAAGAGGCCTTGGTTTTGAGCTTTTGAACAGTTTGCAAAGCTTGAAACGCCCTGAATCATCCCTTTTTATAAGGGGATGAGCAGGATTACTGTTACACGGCTTTGATCAATTAATTTGTTTCTCACTGCTCTTTTTGATCATTCGGTGTTGGCCTCGCAGCTTTGCAGTGTCCTGGCTGAGTGCAGCCCTGGGAGCAGGAGCTGTGCTTGCACTCAGTCCTGCAGGTGCCATCAGCACTGAGCCAGGCAGGGCTGGCCTCTCTGGGAATCACTGAAAGCAAAAGGGTTTGGGGAAAGCTGTGGATCCAGGCTTCAGAGACAGAGTAAAACAGGAAAACACAAACCTGTAGATGCTGATGCTGAAAGCAAAAGAGATACAGTGTGGAGAGCACAAAATATAATATCCAGCATGGCAGAGCTCAGGAATGGGGATACAGAAATCACCCTAGGACATTAAATTGTTTAATGAGGAAGCACATTGAACAATAACTGGTTAAAGGAATGGTCAGTGTGAAAGGATTGGGCAGGGCTGGCCTCTCTGGGAATCACTGAAAGCAAAAAGGTTTGGGGAAAGCTGTGGCAGCAGGCCTCAGAGACAGAATAAAACAGGAAAACATAGAGCTGTGCTGTAGATGCTGATCCTAAAAGCAAAAGAGATACAGTGTGGAGAGCACAAAATATCATATCCAGCATGGCAGAGCTCAGGAATGGGGATACAGGCATCACCCTAGGACATTAAATTGTTAATGAGGAACAATATGCAGTTAAAGGAATGGTCAGTGTGAAAGCACCCAGGCAGGGCTGGCTTCTGTCCCCGTGTGAGGAGCACACACACCTCGTTGGGACAAGTTGATTTTTTTATTTTGCTTTTTTCTGGTGGCAAAATCAGTTTTTAGGAGGATTTGGATAATTTTCTTTTTTTTTTTTTTAACATTTTTGTGGTTGTGTTTTTTTTACACTGACATTATTAATATATTGTAGATGTTTTGGAGTTTTCCTTTTTAGTGTAGTTTGGATTAGTTCATGGTAGATGGTGGGATTGTGTTTCTATTTTTGGGGTAGTTGATTTTAAGTACATTGTACTTTTTTTTTTATGCGAGAGCAAATTGAGGTTTCTATTTTATTGTTAGAGGAATGGAGAAAAATAAACTCCTCCCCTGGAGCCGGCACACCCTGCGGGGCTCCGCAGTCGGGGTTTGGGGCTGGTTTATCCTTAACAGCTCTGCCATTATCTAAATGGCTCCTCCAGCCTTGCTTTGCTTTAATGAACGCACTCCTGTATGGCTCTGCGCAGGATTTTGTGCGGTGCTGGTCTGCGGGGAGGGCGCTCGGAGGCTCCTGGTGCCACCCCTTCGCCCTGTGCTCTGCCTCCAGGCTCCAGGGATGCGCCTTTCCAAAGGAATTAGTTTGTTTCGACCTCTGTATTTGTGTAATACAGTCCCGAGTGAAGTGAGTCGTGTTGAACGTGGGGGTGTGTGGACCTTCCCTTGTTCCTTGCTGCGGGCAGCTTTGAAATCCCTCCGGGCATGGGCTCTCCAAACCTCCCTGGGCAATTCCTGAGCTCCCTTTCCATGGGGAAATTCCTGCTGATGCTCACCCTGCCCCTGCCCTGTGCCATCCTGGGGCCGTTCCCTGTCCTGCTGTCCCTGTTCCCTGGAGCACAGCCCGACCCCCCCGGCTGTCCCCTCCTCTCAGGGAGTTGTGCAGAGCCACAAGGGCCCCCTGAGCCTCCTCTGCTCCAGCCTGAGCCCCTGCCCAGCTCCCTCAGCCCTGCTGGGGCTCCATTCCCTTCCCCAGCTCCCTCAGCCCCTGCTGGGGCTCCATTCCCTTCCCCAGCTCCCTCAGCCCCTGCTGGGGCTCCATTCCCTTCCCCAGCTCCCTCAGCCCCTGCTGGGGCTCCATTCCCTTCTCCAGCCCCATTCCCTGCCCTGGACAAACTTCACTGAAGGTGGTTTAATATCTCTCAGATATCCTGTGCTGACCAGAGCAGTGAGCTGGGCACTGTTTCAATATATAAATTCCAGTGCCTTGGATAGAAGGTAAACAGGAGTTAGTTGTGCAACCAAGACTGCAGCTGGCATAAATAAATGTAAAAAACTGCTGCCACCTCTAGCTGAAGGAGGCCAGGAGCACAGCTGGGGAGGGCAGCAGGCTGATTTTTTGCTTGCAGTTCTTAGAGAATGTCAGCAGCTGAAGGGGTGTTTTAGGGCAGGAGGCTGTTTGGCCCTGGCTGAGTGCTGAGCAGGACAGTGCTGGGGTCAGGCGTGGTGGCACCTTCCCTGCAGGAACTGTGAGAGCAAAACGGTGTTTACAAAGTTTGAGCCCATTGGAGAGAAGATCTTTGGGGTTTTTTTTCCCTGTTTTGGATCCATATGTTCTTTTATTAATGATTTTCCGTGTTTCCAGTTATTTCTACACTCGAGTTATTTGGACAGCTAAGCGCTGCTGTTCAGTAAATGAACAGGTTTTGTTCAGTCCTTTATTACTCATAAATTCTGTAGTGTTTCTGTCTCTTTTAAACTTTCCTGCAGTTCTGCTGTTTGTTTTCACGAGGCTCTTTGGCTCTCTGAAATGTCCTCAGCTGCACCCATAGCTTGCCCTTCAGAGTGCATTTTCCCTTCAAGATGCAGCAGTTACCTAGGGAGTGGACTCCAGACCCTGACTGTTGTGTGGTTCTCTGAAAACCCGCAGCTTTTCCAGGTTGCTGATGCAGTCTGCAGGGCTCAGAGCTGTCACCCCAAGTGTCTCCATCCTCGGGGACACCCGGGGCTGGCTGGGGTCACCAACCTTTCGCTCCTCTTATTTTTTTTTTTCCCATTAGATGGCACCTGGAAAAGGCTTTTGGTGCCCCTGAGCGTTCTGTGTGCTGCCTGTTAATTTTGTCTTTGTGTTTTGGTGCTCTGCTCCCTCCACAAAAAGGCTCCTGGCGTTCAAACACGGCTCCAGAGCCTTCAGCCTCTTTGGGAGTTTGTTTTCAAACACAGCTGTCCTGGGGGGCCTTAAAGGTTTTAAACTAATCTTCTTAAACCTGTTACTCAAAAGAAAGTCAGCTTTTTTTTTTTTTTTTTTTTGCTTTCAGTGGCTTTACTGCTTGAGAAAAGGGTCATTTATCTAGAGGGTGTGGTTCACCCTCAGATATGTTTTTATATTTTGTGCCAATTGCAATCCTTGCCGAAGCAGAGATAAGCAAACCACATTATTCACTGCCCTGGGTGCTCTGGGCAGCAGAAGCCTGACACAGCAGTGCCTGCCTCTGCCCTCCACCCTCCAGCAAGAAAGGGCTTTTATCGTGCTGCTGCTGCAGCCTGCTTTGGCTCGGGGACCTGCAGGGCCAGCGTGCAGGGTCAGTGCTGTGGGGTCAGTGCTGTGGGGTCAGTGTGCAGGGTCAGTGCTGTGGGGTCAGTGCTGTGGGGTCAGTGCGGTCTTGCAGGGTCAGTGTGCAGGGTCGTGTGGGGTCAGTCTGAGGTCAGTCCTGCAGGGTCAGTGTGCAGGGTCATTCTGCAGGGTCAGTGCTGTGGGTCAGTGTGCAGGGTCATTCTGCAGGGTCAGTCTGCAGGGTCAGTGTGCAGGGTCAGTGTGCAGGGTCAGTCCTGAGGGTCAGTCCTGCAGGGTCAGTGTGCAGGGTCAGTCCTGCAGGGTCAGTCCTGCAGGGTAGTGTGCAGGGTAGTCCTGCAGGGCCAGTCCTGCAGGGTCAGTGTGCAGGGCCAGTCCTGCAGGGTCAGTGTGCAGGCAGTCCAGGTCATGTGCAGGGCCAGTCCTGCAGGGTCAGTCCTGCAGGGTCAGTCCTGCAGGGTCAGTGTGCAGGGTCAGTCCTGCGGTCAGTGCAGTCAGTGTGCAGGGTCAGTCCTGCTGGGTCAGTCCGCAGGGTCAGTGCGGTGCATCTGCATGGTCATTCCTGCAGGTCAGTGTGCAGGGCCAGTCCTGCAGGTCAGTGTGAGGGCAGTCCTGCAGGGTCAGTGTGCAGGTCAGTTGCAGGCCAGTCTGCAGGGTCAGTCCGTGGCTGTGGTGCTGGAAGGTTAACTGTCCCTCTGCATCCTGCCGGGGAACTGCTCTGGGCATGCAGCCAGGGCTGGGGTGAATGATGAATCTTTCTGATGATGATCAGAATGGATCTCCTGCCCGGAGCTGCTCCTGCCTGCACAGGGCTGCTCAGGGCTGCCAGCCCTGACTGATCACAGCTCGCCACTCCTTGCACCATGACCATTCCTTGCACACTGACCATTCCTTCACCACTGACCATTCCTTGCACCACTGACCATTCCTTCCACCACTGACCATTCCTTGCACCACTGACCATTCCCTTCACCACTGACCATTCCCTTCACCACTGACCATTCCTTCCACCACTGACCATTCCCTTCACCACTGACCATTCCCTTCACCACTGACCATTCCTTGCACCACTGACCATTCCCTTCACCACTGACCATTCCCTTCACCACTGACCATTCCTTGCACCACTGACCATTCCTTCCCCCAGGGCCGTTGCCTGTTTGCCAGTGGCAGTCCCTTCGATCTGGTGACTCTGAAGGATGGCAGAACCTTCAAACCAGGCCAAGGAAACAACGCTTACATCTTCCCAGGTAATAAATGAAACTGTCACTCTTTAGTCTCATAAGATCAGGCTGCTGCTGCGTTATGGGTCCTGCTGCTTGTTTGGGGAGCAGAGGAGAAAATAAATGTTAATATGCACTTGAAGTTGTGTTAATAATTCTCAGAGTTAATAGTTCTTAAAGCTGTATCTGCACAAGGGGGATAGAAAAGTATAACTGGGGATGTTCCTATGCCTTCCCCTTTCCTGCCTGAGCTGCAAAGCTCCCAGCCCTTCTGAAAGCCTCCTCCTGTGGCCAGTGGCTGTGAGTGTGGCAGGGGCTGGAAGGAGATGGTCTGTAAGGTCTCCTCCAACCCCAGCCACGCTCTGGCTCTGTCAGGGTGTGCAGAAAGCCAGGGCTGGAGGTGACTGGCAGCTTCTGGGCTGCTCGTGGTGAGGTGGTGTGTCCCTCACTGGCAGTGATTCCCTTGCAGGCGTGGCTCTGGCTGTGATCCTCAGCAGTGTCCGGCACATCAGTGATAAGGTTTTCCTGGAGGCTGCCAAGGTGAGTCTGGGAGCAGGGCAGGAGTGGCTTCTGGCATGGCAGGGATGGCTTGATGGGCACTTTTCTCTAATCCTGCTGAAGCACAGTGGTTTCCTGTTTGGTTTTCTGTTGGCTTAGCCCTTCACAATGGAGGAAAAGGAAAAAAAAAAAGTGGATCAAACAAAATTGTGCCAAGAATCAAGGTTCCATTTAATGAAGTGGGAAGTGTGTCCTGTGTGAATTATTGTGGCTGCCTCCTGTCCTGCAGCTGGCACTGTGCTCAGGGGTTCCTGTGGGGAGTTCATCCCCCAGAATACCAGAGCTCCTTGTGCTCAATGTTCAGAGTCACAGCGTGCTGATTCTCAGCTCCTCAAACTGAAAATGTGGAGACCCTGGCTGCCTCACTCCAGTGCTTTGGGAGCACTGCAGCTGGATCCTCTCAGGTGCTCTAGCCTGTTATGAGTCACACATGGGGAGCAGGAAACAAAAAATGTTTCTTTCTCTAACTCAGGCATTGGCAGAGCAGTTGACAGATGAAGAGCTTGCACAAGGAAGACTTTATCCTCCACTGTCCAATATCAGGGAAGTTTCTATTAATATTGCTGTCAAGGTGAGTACAAAGCACAAAATTGCACTGCACTAAAAGTGGTTTATGTGTACATTAACCCAAATTGCACAGTGTGACCCTTGAACACGAGGGGCTTGGGCACAAAATGCAATTTGTGCCTGCAATAAGAGATGTGTATAAAAACACTCCCTTTGTGGGATGCAGCGACCACGGGCCAAAATCTTGCCCCTCTGATTGAGGAAATTAAGATTAAAAATCTTGCCCCTCTGATTGAGGAAATTAAGATTTCAGGTCCTGGCTAAGGTGTTAGGGATTTGTACAGACACTGTGCTGCCTTTTAGAGGCTGCCCTGGGGCAGAGCCCAGCAGAGCCAAAGGATAAAGCAGGGATTTATTAAAAAGCCTCACTGGACACACCTGGGCAGCACCAGAGCACAGCTGGACACACCCAGGATGAACCCAAAATCACAAGGGCTCACACTTTGATAAGCTCTGGTCCATCAGCACATTGGAGTTAACTGTCCAATTACAGATTCAGGTTGTGGAGCTCCATCCTCCTTGGTTTTCTTCTCACTTTATTGTTGTTTTTGTTTTTGGGTCTGAAAGTTGTATCAGTTGTCCTTGGTCCCAAGATGGAGAAGGAATTGTTTTGTCTCTCTGCTCTGTGAAGAGAGCTCAGTAGCACTTAATATGAAACCCAAAACTACACACTAAACCAGCCCAGAATCTAAAAAATATAAAAGCTCAAACTGAAGGCATCAACACACTGCTCTGGGTGAAACCAGAGAACACAAACTTGCCAATACCCAATTTATCATTTAGAGAAATTAAAAAAAAAAAAAAAAAAAACAAACCAAAATCATCCACCAAAACAGCCCAGAATCTAAAAAATGTAAAAGCTCAAACTTAAGGCACACTGTCCTGGTTGAAACCAGAGAACACAAATGTGCCAATGCCCAATTTATCATTAGAGAAATTACAAAAACCTGAAACCACCCAGCAGAACATCCCAGAAATTAAAAAAAAACCCTAAACCACCCAGCAGAACAGCCCAGAACGTAAAAAAATATAAATGCTCAAACTTAAGGCATCAACACATAGTCCTGGGTGAAACCAGAGAACACAAACATGCCAATATGCAATTTGTCACTTAGAGAAATTAAAAATAACCAAACCACCCACCAGAACAGCCCAGAAATTAAAAAAAACAAACTGCCCAGCAGAACATCCCAAAATCTAAAAAATATGAAACCTTAAACTTAAGGCACGCTGTCCTGGGTGAAACCAGAGAACACATACATGCCAGTACGTGATTTATCACTTAGATAAATTAAAAAAACCCAAAACTGCCCACCAAAACATCCCAGAAATTAAAAAAAATCCCAAAACCACCCAGCAGAACATCCCAGAATGTAAAAAATGTAAAAAGTTGAAACTTAAGGCATTAATACGGTTTCCTGGGTGAAACCAGAGAACACAAATGCACCAATACCCAATTTATCATTTAGAGAAATTACAAAAACCCCAAACCACCCACCAGAACATCCCATAAATTAAAAAAAAACCAAACTGCCCACCAGAATATCCCAAAATCTAAAAAATATGAAACCTTAAACTTAAGGCACGCTGTCCTGGGTGAAACCAGAGAACACAAATGCGCTAATAACTGATTTATCACTTAGAGAAATTAAAAAAAACACCAAAGCACCTAGCAGAACCTATCATTAATTAGAAAACCCCCAAAACACTCAGCAGAACAGCCCAGAAATTAAAAAAAAAAAACCCAAACCACCCAGTAGAACCTCCCAGAAATTATAAAAAATCCCAAAACCACCCAGCAGAACATCCCAGAATGTAAAAAATGTAAAACCTCAAACTTAAGGCATTAATACGGTTTCCTGGGTGAAACCAGAGAACACAAATGCACCAATACGTGATTTATCACTTAGAGAAATTAAAAAACCCAAACCACCCAGTAGAACCTCTCAGAAATCAAAAAACCCCAAAACCACCCAGCAGAACCTCCCAGAATGTAAAAAACGTAAAACCTCAAACTTAAGGCATCAACACACTATCCTGGGTGAAACCAGAGAACACAAACACGCCAATACTTGATTTATCACTTAGAGAAATTAAAAAACCCAAATCACCCAGTAGAACCTCCCAGAAATTAAAAAAACCCCAAACCACCCAGCAGAACCTCCCAGAATGTAAAAAACGTAAAACCTCAAACTTAAGGCATCAACACACTATCCTGGGTGAAACCAGAGAACACAAACATGCCAATACTTGATTTATCACTTAGATAAATTAAAAAAACCCCCAAACCACCCACCAGAACATCCCATAAATTAAAAAAAAACCAAACTGCCCACCAGAATATCCCAAAATCTAAAAAATATGAAACCTTAAACTTAAGGCACGCTGTCCTGGGTGAAACCAGAGAACACAAACGCGCTAATAACCGATTTATCACTTAGAGAAATTAAAAAACCCAAACCACCCAGTAGAACCTCCCAGAAATTAAAAAAACCCCAAACCACTCAGCAGAACCTCCCAGAATGTAAAAAACGTAAAACCTCAAACTTAAGGCATCAACACACTATCCTGGGTGAAACCAGAGAACACAAACATGCTAATACACGATTTATCACTTAGAGAAATTAAAAAAACACCAAACCACCTAGCAGAACCTATCATTAATTAGAAAACCCCCAAACCACCCAGCAGAACAGCCCAGAAATTTAAAAAAAAAAAACCAAACCACCCAGTAGAACCTCCCAGAAATTATAAAAAATCCCAAAACCACCCAGCAGAACCTCCCAGAATGTAAAAAACGTAAAACCTCAAACTTAAGACATCAACACACTATCCTGGGTGAAACCAGAGAACACAAACATGCCAATACTTGATTTATCACTTAGATAAATTAAAAAAAACCCCAAACCACCCACCAGAACATCCCAGAAATTAAAAAAAAAAAACAAACTGCCCACCAGAATATCCCAAAATCTAAAAAATATGAAACCTTAAACTTAAGGCACGCTGTCCTGGGTGAAACCAGAGAACACAAACGCGCTAATAAACCGATTTATCACTTAGAGAAATTAAAAAACCCAAACCACCCAGTAGAACCTCCCAGAAATTAAAAAACCCCAAAACCACCCAGCAGAACATCCCATAAATTAAAAAAAACCCCCAAGCAGCACCCATCAGAACCTTCCAGAAATGACAAACACCCGCAGAGCATCGCTCAGAGGCCGCCAGCCCGCGTGCCAGCCGCGGGCACAGCGCGCCGTGTCCCCGCAGGTGATGGAGTTCCTGTACGCCAACAACATGGCCTTCCACTACCCCGAGCCCGCCGACAAGAGCCGCTACGTCCGCTCCAAGGTGTGGACCTACGAGTACGAGTCCTTCATGCCAGACGTGTACGACTGGCCCGAGTCCAAGGTGCACTGAGGCCGCGCCCCGCGGGCAGCACCTCCTCCTCTGCAGGGATCCCTCGCTCAGACCAACTCAGATCGTGATCTTCGGCTCCTCTAATTTATTTGCGCTCGTTTCCTTGCCTTTTTTTTGGGGGGGGTTTGTGGTTTTTTTTTTTTTTTGTTTTGTTTGGTTCCTTCCTCGCCCCCCACCTCGTCATGTGCGCACACGCCCCCGGTTTTTCACCTGATTTCTTCCCTGATAAACTGTATGGATGGTGGTGTCGGCCACAGGGGTGAGAGAGCCCTCCAGAATTAATTTAAATAATGACATTGCTCAGAGCCAGTTTCTAGCTTAGCACACTGGGGAGTTCCATGAATGGTATTTTAGCTACGTGCGTTTGAGGGTGAAGCGTAGCTCTCTCATCACTGCTGATCTCCAGGACGATTTATTTTCTGCCTTTAATAATCAGTCTTCTGATTGTCACGCTGCATTAGCTGTGGCTTCAAGGGAGAACACTTGTCATAAAAAAAAAAAAACAAAACAAAAAAAAAAACAAAAAAAAAAAAAAAAAAAAAAAGGGCAGTTAAAGACAATTTCAAGAATCTAATGGGCCTCCCGTTTTGTTTAATGTTTAAAGATGCCCAGACATCCTTGGCTGCTGTTTCCTTGAGGAGCAGCGAGATGCACACGTGTGGAGTCTGCAGCAGAGTTCGCAGTTTTGTTTCCATCACTGTGTGAAATCTGTTCTCAGGAAAAACGTGAGCTAGTTCAAGCTGTCCTTGGGAGGCCTGAAAATAATATTAATCACTTAACAGCTTTTAAAAACAAAGCCACTCTTGTCGCAGAATAAATTTTATCAGGTAGAGGTAGGACCTGAAGTAATTTATGGAAATCTTCCAGAGATTTTGCAAGGAAGCTTTACTCAGTGGACTGCAAGATGATGCACCAAAGGGTTTTTGTTTAATTGTTAATTATTTTTTTCAAGATTCTGTTTTGTCTAAGCCAGGTTGTTTTGCCCCTTGTTCTCACAAAAAGACTCGTGTGCGATGTTCTGACTGGAGAGCTGCAAAGTGGGCTGGCTTTGCACAAGCACCCCGCAGGTGAAGCTGAACTGGAAATGTTGCTCACACGAGTCTGCCCGAGTGTTTCCTGTGGTCCTGGCCGGTGTGAGTGCTGCAGCCAAAAGATGCAATGCCCACAAGCTCTGTGCTGATGGCTCTGACATCCCCCTGCAGCCAGAGCAGGAATGCAGACCCCGTGCTGCTCCACAGTCTGCTGCAGCAGGGCAGAAAGAGGAGTAAAAGTGAGGAATAGATAGGTGTGCCAGCAGCTCTGTGGTGGCAGGCATCATCCAAAGAGATCAGGTAAAGCTTGCTCGGGATTTACCCACGGCCAGCACTGCTCTGGTGTCCTCAGCTATACAGGAAAACGTAGAACAGAGCAGGGAAAATTGTCCCAGACCCCCCTTAGGCACTTAGAGCCTAATCTCTGTCTAAAATCGTGTTCATACAGAGCACAGCAGACTGTGGGAAAGTGCTGCCTGTGTGGGGAAAGAAGACTGGTTATATAAAGACAGAAAAGAGTGACGTGGGGGGCAAACTGTGGTATTCAAGCTCTGTGGTAAAGTGTGGTGTGGTGTGGCTCGAAGTGCTGCACTGCTGAGTCCTGAGATGCACATGGGACAGCAGCTTGCACTTGCAAGTAAATGCACAAAAGACACCAACACACACATAAGATGTTTCTACAAAGAGTGCTTTTTTTTTTTTCATCTATTTTTGCTATGCCTTGTTTTTATCGTATTTAAATTAGCGATCCTACTGAAAAAAAAAAAAAAAAGGTTATTTATTCAACGTATGAATTTATTTTTGCCTTCTGAAGATCCAGCTCTAGCTGAAGCCTCTAGTACTGTGCCAGTGGAGTTCTGCATCACTGGATTCCAGAGTACTGGGAACACATGCTTCCTCCCTTCTGCCAACAGTCCAGTTAGACAGATGAGTAACAAAAACACCCAAAGATCTGATGCACAGCCATTGTTTCCTGTTGGCAACAGTTAACCTGTCAGCTCACAGAGTTTCAAGTCCATTTCACTCCCTCTTGTCTTCTCCAGATTTTTTTTTTGTTTTTTTTGATACATAGAATTTTAAGTTGCATAAATTCATGTTCAGTTTTTCTTCAGGTACAATTAATCCTTGGACTAATTACAACTGCTAATCTTGCTGGCTAGTAAGGAACCAATTTCCTTTTACATATTCTACTTAAGGTGATTTTTTTTTTTTTCTGTTTGCTGGCTTACTCAAAATATTTACTGATCTTTATCTGTACAGAAAATTCTCTTAGACAGTATGCAAAGGGAAACGGGTGTCACCAGGATGCATTTTGTCATGTTACATAGAGTCAGTTAAAAAAACCCAAAAACATCACCTAAAGGACCACCAGTGTTGTAGCCTGTCACACAGCCCCGGTGGCTTGCCCTCCAAATTATATAAAATACTAAAATACGTCTCTTTGGGGTGTGCAGCACCCTTCTGAGAGGATCAGGAGCTTCACTGATCCTTTAACAGGATTTGTCCAATCCTTGCTTCCTTAAAATCGGCAGGAGCAGCACTGAGCCTGTAAGAATATTTAGGGGAGAGTATCTCATGAAGCACAGCCTTTCTTTCTGAAATTCGTGTGTTTTTGTCCAAAGACGTTGCTGAGGTTCGTGCGTTCCTGAAGCCTCTGCAAGGTGCCGCGTAGGAGGAGACTGTTAAAATGTTGTCTGGTACATTTCGAACCCCCGGTGTGACTCCTGGCACGAGTTCCCGGTTCAATTTTGGGCAGCGGTGCATCCTGATCCCGTCGCGCTCCTTTTCCAAGCATCCAACCAAGTGACACTTTTCCCTGCAGAGTAGTTCGTAACAGGTTTCCTGTGGTCGGTGCGTGTCTTCCTCTTGTACTGTTGTTTCCAGCACGCTGTTTTACGGGGATAAATTAACTCTTTCCACACTCCTCTGGTAGTACCTGCCAAGATGAACCATCCACCTTTCAGTTTCTCATTAGCAGCCGCTCCGTGCTGACTGTTCCTGTGGGAGAGTGGGGATCACTTTTGCTCCAACCCTGGTTTTAGTTCAGCTGGCCCTGGGCTTCGGGCAGCCCCAGCGGTTCCTCCTTGACCCCAGGGCTGGGGGCAGAGGCTCGGAGCCGCGCTGCTCGCCAGCCCCGGAGGAGTTTGCGGCTCCCGGGGCTGGGTGAGAACAGCTGGGGCTGCTGCGCCACGCCGAGTGCTTCCTACCGCGGAGAAACCGCTGTCCCTGCGGATGGACCCGTTAGGATGAAAGGCACAGCTCCGCGGCATCGGGCGAGACACGGAGGGAGGAAACGCGGGGCAGAGCTCTGACTGCAGCGGCTCGGCAGCTGGGGCTGAGCCAAGCGCTCCGCTGCCGAAGGCACAGCGAGCTCCGTGCGCGCCTGCCCCCGGACACAGCCTGGGATGATCCCGCGGCTCTCCTGGGATGATCCCGCGGCTCTCCTGGGATGCTCCCGCGGCTCTCCTGGGACGATCCCGCGGCTCTCCTGGGATGCTCCCGCGGCTCTCCTGGGACGATCCCGCGGCTCTCCTGGGACGGTCCCGCGGCTCTCCTGGGATGCTCCCGCGGCTCTCCTGGGACGGTCCCGCGGCTCTCCTGGGACGGTCCCGCGGCTCTCCTGGGACGGTCCCGCGGCTCTCCTGGGACGTCCGCGGTCTCCTGGAGTCCGCGGCTCTCCTGGGACGGTCCCGCGGCTCTCCTGGGATGGTCCCGCGGCTCTCCTGGACGGTCCGCGGCTCTCCTGGGACGTCCGCGGCTCCCTGGACGGTCCGCGGTCTCCTGGACGGTCCCGCGGTCTCTGGACGGTCCCGCGGTCTCCTGGGTGCTCCCGGCTCTCCTGGACGTCCGCGGCTCTCCTGGATGGTCCGCGGCTCTCCTGGGACGTTGACCTCTGCGCCGGCTGCAGCGACAGCTCTGCGTCCGGCAACGTCTCGGTCAGGTCATCGCTCCTGGTGCTCGCCTCCCAGCGCTCCATCCTCCGAGGTATTCCTAACGGGAGCGCTCTGAGCACTAAAGACGGCTGGCTTGTCAGCAAAAATCTGCGTTTGTTTCTGTCTTAAACATATCTACCTGAGGCGGCTCGGTGTAAGCCTGCCTGGGCGCTGGTGGTCCCAGGCTGATCCCGGGAGGGTCGCTGCTCAGCTGAAACTAAAACTGTATGTCAAATGTGAAGTGGTTGGGGTTCCTTCCTACTTTATAACGTTGTAACTCTATTGAAATGTGTGTTCTAGTCTTCTATTTTCTTAGTAAAATGCATTCCCTTTGCCTAAGTTGTACCTGATGGTTTTTTATTCATATAAAAAAAAAAAAAAAAAAGAAAAAAAAAAAAAATTGGTCTATCCAGGACTGGATAAAGTCCCTTTGCCAAGGGGCTTTGGAAGTGGTTTGATGAGATGATCTTTAAGGTGTTTTCCTAGAATGATGCAATCAGAGGATGGTTTGGGCTGGAAGAGGACCTGAACAACCATCGAGTTCCACCTTTGCCATGGGACATCTCCCACCATCCCAGGGTGCTCCCAGCCCTGTGCAGCCTGGCCCTGGGCACTGCCAGGGATGCAGGGGCAGCCCCAGCTGCTCTGGGCACCCTGTGCCAGGGCCTGCCCAGCCTCAGCCACAGCAATTCCTGCCCCAGAGCCCAGCTGTGCCTGCCCTCTGGCACTGGCAGCCATTCCCTGGGGGCTGTCCCTGCAGCCCTTGTCCCCAGGGCCTCTGCAGCTCTCCTGGAGCCCCTGCAGGCCCTGCCAGGGGCTCCCAGCTCTGCCTGCAGCCTTCTCTGGTGCCCCTGAGCACCCCCAGCTCTGCCAGCCTGCCTCCAGAGCACAGGGGCTCCAGCCCTGACAGCATCTCCGTGGCCTCCTCTGGGCTGCCTCCAGCAGCTCCACGTCCTTGTGCTCTTGGAGCCAGGGCTGGGGCAGCTCTGCAGGTGGGGCTCAGCCAGGGCAGGGGGCTCAGGCTGGGGCAGGCCCGGCTCTCACCCCCAGCACCCCCATCGATCCTGTGTGCTGCCCTGACGCAGCCGCAGCTCCCGCGCTCGGTCTCTCCCAGCACAGCCATTCCGGGAAGCGATTGACGCCCGCGTGTCCCCGCGGCGGGAGCGCGGCCCGCGGGGCGGGCTCTGCCCTCACGGCCCCGCCCGGGCCCGCCCGCCGGACGCGGCCCCGCGCCGGAGGTGAGGCCGGGAGCGGGACCGGGCCGGGACAGGGACAGGGCCGGGACAGGGACAGGGCCGGGATAGGGACAGGGCCGGGATAGGGACAGGAGCAGGGCCGGGACAGGGACAGGGCCAGGATAGGGCCGGGAGCCGGGACAAGGCCAAGGCCGGGATAGGAACAGGGCCGGGAGCGGGACAGAGACAGGGCCGGGGCCGGCAGCGGGGTCTGTGGCGGTCCGGGAGCGGGGCCGGGCCCGGCCGTGTCCCGCTGTCCCGGCCCCGGGTTTACGGAGTGCCCCACACGGGCCGAGCCGCGGGCGGCTGAGGGAGGAGAGCTGGGAGCCCCTGGCAGGGCCTGCAGGGGCTCCAGGAGAGCTGCAGAGGCCCTGGGGACAAGGGCTGCAGGGACAGCCCCCAGGGAATGGCTGCCAGTGCCAGAGGGCAGGCACAGCTGGGCTCTGGGGCAGGAATTGCTGTGGCTGAGGCTGGGCAGGCCCTGGCACAGGGTGCCCAGAGCAGCTGGGGCTGCCCCTGCATCCCTGGCAGTGCCCAGGGCCAGGCTGCACAGGGCTGGGAGCAGCCTGGGATGGTGGCAGGTGTCCCTGCACATGGTAGAGAGGTTAGAGTGCAAGTATTTTCAAGGTGCCTTCCCACCTAAACCATTCAATTCTTGTACAAGTCCATGATTTTACGCATAGGAAAATGCAAATACTTGCATTTGTAGAGTGTTTATTTCTGCATTTTGGTCTGTGATGGACATGAACCTTTGCTCCCCCTGGGCCCCTGAGGTCAGGCTGCACCTTGGCACGCTTGGCAGGACCCTGCGAGCCCACCTGGGAAGAGAGTGCTTTCTTCTGGAATTCCAGAATCCCAGATTGGTTTGGGTTAGAGGGACCTCAGAGCCCCTCCAGTGCCTCCCTGCCATGTGCAGGGACACCTCCCACCATCCCAGGGTGCTCCCAGCCCTGTGCAGCCTGGCCCTGGGCACTGCCAGGGATGCAGGGGCAGCCCCAGCTGCTCTGGGCACCCTCACAGCCAGGAAAAACTGGTAGGTTGCAGAAACTCCTCTAAAAACAACCAAACTCGAGAAATTCTTTTTGAAAGATATCTTAAGACGTCGAGGCACCTGGAGTTTTAAATTGTCAGGCTGGAGAAAGCACAGCCCCTGAGGTGAGCAGGCTGTCCGTGTGTCCTGCTGCTGACAGAGCTGTGCAGAGCTTGTCCAGCCCTGCAGACAGCCAGGCTCCTCCTGCAGACATCACCACAGGTACACCAACAGCTGGGCTACAGGTATTTGGGGTGAAGCAGGCGTTCCCTGGGCTGTGCCCTCGGCCCACCCACACCTCTGAGGGAGTGACCCTTCCCCCTGTGCTCCTCTGGGCTGCCCGCTCCTGAAACCCCCTGAAACATTCAAATGGCGTTTCAGTGTCAGCAGGGACTGCTGGGGGAAAGTCGGTGTGGAAAGGCTCCTGCAGGGAAGGCTCACGCAGGAAAACTCGACATTTAAGCAGCTCAGAGGAAATAAATGATGATTGAGTTAGAGATTAGAGCTGTTCCAGCTGGATAGGGCTGTTTTCTCTGGTAACCCACAAAGGTCTTGTGCTTGGGCTGAGTGTTTGCAATCTCCCACTGACATAAAAGGAAACCTCTGCTTGTAAATAGTGTGTTGTCTCAAAGTCATATCCTGCTCCAGGGAGGTTTTACTTTTATGTTTTAAGGGAAAGGGAGTTTGATCCTCGCACTGAGCTGTGGAGCATGCCTTCACTTAAAAATGTTTGTTGGTTTCCCTGCATAAATAGATCGAATCACAGAATATCCCAAGTTTGGAGAGACTCAGAGGGATTGTCCATTCCAGCTCCTGGCCCTGCACAGACCCCCAGCAGTCGAGCCCTGGGCACCCCTGGAGTGGTGGGAGGTTTTACTTTTATGTTTTAAAAATGTTTGTTGGTTTCCCTGCATGAATAGATCGAGTCACAGACTATCCCAAGCTGGGAGAGACCCACCAGGACCATCCATTCCAGGTCCTGGCCCTGCACAGACCCCAGCAATCCCTGGAGTGGTGCCCAAAGGCTGCTGGAGCTCTGGCAGACTGGGGCAGTGCCTCTGGGGGAAGAGCCTTTCCCTGCTCCCCAACAGGCACAGCCCCAGCCGTTCCCCGGGCGCTGCCCCTGCCCCAGCGAGCGCCCCGGTGTGTGTTGCAGGTGCCGGGATGTCTCTGGAGATCACCTTCCTGGGCACGGGCTCGGCCTACCCGTCCCCATCCCGGGGCGCCTCCGCGCTGGTGCTGCGCAGGGCAGGGCAGTGCTGGCTCTTCGACTGCGGCGAGGGGACGCAGACGCAGCTCATGAGGAGCCGCCTGCCAGCAGGTCGGTGCCGTGGCTCGGGGCGCAGCTTGCCGCAGGGGATGCTCTGTGGAAATCTCCGCCTGCCTCTCGGCGGGGAGCTGCCTCCCAGAAACCGGCTGGGGTAATCCGCCGTGCTCGGCAGCTTCAAACGCGGACCGCAGACCAGCTGGGAACAGGAATGGCTTGTTGGTGGTGTGGGGGCGGCTCCGGGGGGAACCTGCGGCGAGCCTGCCGTGGGTAAATGTCTGTTTTCAAGGGAGGCTCTGTGTGCTGGGGGTATCTCCTCTGTTTTGGCAAGTAAATCGGAGATAAAGCTCGCTGTGCTTTCAGCTGAGCTCTGCCTCGCCAGCAATGGAGGCGAGCTGTCAGTTACAAATACAGGCTCTGCTCCTCCACAACCTGTCAGGGAATTTGATGACAGGCAGATAGGCCAGTTTCTATGGTTTTTTTGCTGAATTCCTCTTAAAACAAAGGAAGGAGGTTCTGTCCTCCCTCTGGCTCAGTCCCAGCAGATGCTGGAGGAGATGCCTTGCTGTGTGGAAGTGGGAGCTCAGCAGAGGAGGTGGAGGCAGCCTGGTTAAAGGACATGCAACAAGAGAGAGTTCTGGGCTCTTCTAACCCAGCCCAGGCATTGCAGAGCAATCCTTCCCTTGTTTCAAACAAACCAGTCAGGAACGGTGGGGTTCTTGCCTCTTAGAAAACTCTGAGGTCAAAACTGCATGCTGCTTTGGTTTTGGTTTTGTTCGTTTCATGGGCTAGAGTCAAAAGGAGGAGCAGCACGAATTCCTCACTAGTCTACGGTTTTCCTGTAGGATTTAAGCTCGGATGCTCCCCAGCACTTCTCTGCATTTCACATGGCAGGTGTCACCAGCCAGCCCCATTCCGTGCTCGTGGGATGCTCGGCTTAGAAGGAGCTGGAACTCGCACTTCTGCAGCCTTTTCTGGGTTCTTCCATCTGGGAAGGGATGAGGAAAGGAAGGGATGGGGCAAGAAACACCTTTAGGTTCGGGATTTATCATTAAACACTGGCTGCAATTTCCCTCCTTGCTCATTTCTGAGTCGCTCCACTGTTTATTTTCCCGGTCTTTTCCCGGTCTTGTCCTTCCCTCTTCTAACCAACAGCCAGAATCAGCAAGATTTTCATCACCCACCTCCACGGCGACCACTTTTTCGGGCTGCCGGGGCTGCTGTGCACGCTCAGCCTGCAGAGCAGCCCTGAGGGCAGCAGAGCACCCGTGGACATTTTTGGCCCACTGGGGCTGCGGAGCTTCCTCTGGAGGAGCCTGGAGCTGTCCCACTCGCAGCTCCTCTTCCCCTACGCCGTCCACGAGCTCGTGCCCACGCCCGACCAGTGCCCGCCGGAGGAGTTCAAGGACTTCTCTGGCTGGGACGCAGGTGAGGAGCTTGCCCAGAGGCCTCCAGGGAGGGTTCTGCACCTGGATCCAGAGGAGGACTCGTACCTGCTGGTGGAGGATGAGGAGCTGGTGGTGAGAGCGTTCCGCCTCTTCCACCGCGTGCCCTCCTTCGGCTTCGTGCTGGAGGAGAAGCCCCGCCCCGGGAAGCTCGACGTGCAGAAGCTGAAAGACCTCGGTACCTACTTTGACTTATTTTTCCTCTTTTTGCTGCTTTTGTGGCCGCCTTCCTGGGCGTTCTAGCGAGCCAGAGCTGCTGTCCGTGCCCGTAGGGCGCTTCAGCTCCGTTTTCCGCGTTCTGCCAAAGGCACCTTGGGAGCTGTGCTGCCAGGCAGTATCACAGGGAGTTTCCGTGCTGGGAACAGCTCGAAAACCCAGGTGCCAAAGTTCAGACAGCTCAGGAGAACATCTGGCCGGTGTGTTTGCACGGTTTTATGGAGTGTAATGAGCGGTGCAATTGGGTTTTATGCGGTTTCCCTGGCAGTGTCCAAGGCCAGGCTGGAGCACCCTGGGGCAGTGGGAGGTGTCCCTGCCCATGGCAGGATGAAAATCCAGCTGCCTCCCAGCCCAGGCCATCCTAGGATTCTGTGATTTTCCGCAAACACGCTGCCAGCTAAGCCCGCAAGCGCTTCGTTTGTGCAGAAAATACGAAGCGCCAGTTGATTTCTGTACTGAGGTCGTGCTTCGTTCACAGCAGGTCCAGCACAGCTCAGGGGATGTCCCTCCAAACCTGACTCTGACACAGTAATAGCAGCAGTGTAACACTGGTATTATAATAGTAATAATAATAGTAATAGTAATAGTAATAATAGTAATAGTAATAATAATAATATAATAATAATAATAATAATAATAAAATAAAATAATAATAATAATAATACAAATAACAATAATAATAATAGTACAAGAATGTAACACTATATAATAAAATAATAACAATAATAATAATATAATACAAGCAGTGTAACATGAAATATAATAATAATGTAATACAAGCAGTGTAACACTGATATAATAATAATAATAATAATTAGTAATAATACTACAAGCATTTGTAACACTGATACAATAATACAAGCAATGTAGCATGATAATAATAATAATAATAAAGCAGTGTCACACTGACACAATAATAATAATAATTATTATTATAATCATACAAGCAGTGTAACACTAAATAATTAATAAATAATAATAATAAAGCAGTGTAACACTGAACAATAAATAATAATTATAATAATAATACAAGCAGTGTAACACTGATACAATAATAATAATAATAGTACAAGCAGTGTAACACTAATAATAATAATAATATAATATAATAATAATAATAATATCAAGCAGTGTAACATTGATACAATAATAAAGTTAATAATAATAATGCAATTAGTGTAACACTGATACAATAATACAATCAGTGTAACACTGATAATAATAATAAATATAATAATAATAATAATAATAATAATAATAATAATAATAATAATAATAATAATATAGTACAAGCAGTGTAACACTTTGTCACTATCTGCTAATACAGGCAGGAGTGGTGATGGTTCATTTGTGGACCTCAGAGTGCCAAAGGGCAAACAGCAGGGGACACTCAGCAGTTTAATCACAGCACTGCACTTTTATTGAGTGCAGTTATGGATAGATGGGAGAGAGAGAGAAAGGAAGCAAAAAGGAGAGGGTGGGATGGAGCTACCAACGGAGCAGACAGAGTCCTGTGGCTCCCTGCCAATAGATGTGTCTTCTTCCATGGGGAGATCTCAAAGTTAACTCAGAAAGTCACTTTTTACAGTCTCTCTCCACAGTGAGTGGCATCTGGCCAGGAGGTGTGGAAATCCATGGGGTTTGTTACCATAACAGACAGATACAAAACTGTGCTCTGGTTTTCCTAGGCCTGCTGTTTCTGAGTTTCTAGGTTCAGTTTCTTCGTGATGTTTTGGTTTAGGGAGGTCTGTTCCCACAGGGCTGGACATAAACACTGCCAGTGTTTTTGTCACGAGTGTGATGTGTTGGATTCTTTTCTTTGGGATGGACTTGCTCTGATGTCTCTCAGCTTTGGCCAGTGTGGGGAAGAGTTCTGTCACTCTTCCTACCCGTGAGAGTGGCCTGTTCAAAAAGGGATAAAAAGGGGCCAGTTGTTTGAATAAAGATTGGAGTCAGATCATTTGCTAAACGAGGAATCGTGCCGCTTGTTCCTCGCCACAGCGACGTCTGATGTTTACATCAAGCCCTGTGGGAACAGGCCTTCCTAAAACAAAACATCACGAAGAAACAGAGCTTAGAAACTCAGAAACCTCAGGGCTGGGAAACCCAGACTGCACAAACCCTCTCCCACAAATTCTTGCCTGTCACTGTGACACACAGAGAGAACACAGTCACACACACACAGCAGTGTTCAGACAGAGAAGAAGAAAGAACTCTCCAGTTTATTGTTGACCTCGTATCTCTCAGTTTCTGGGCAGTGACCAGAGATTGGACAGAGCAGTTCCCACCTCTCCATCTCCACTGGTCACTTGAGCAGTCCATCAGGTGATATCTTTTCACCAAGGAATGCAAACATGATTCTTGCTTATCTTACAATTTGTGAGAACTGACTCCATTATACCAAAACAAATCAGAAGGCTGATTTTCAGGGACAACACTTGCCACCAGCAAGAACAGAGCAGTGCATACCACGGCCACACGGCCAGCCCTGTGAGCAGTCAGTCCACCTCAGTCAGAAACAGAACTGAGAAACTCAGAAACCTCAGGCCTAGGAAAACCAGATTACGTAAACCCTCTCCCACAAATTTTTTCCCACCAGCAAGAATGGAGCAGTGCATACAGCCAGTACAGTCACATCCACCTCAGTCAGAAATAGAACTTAGAAACCTCAGGGCTAGGAAACCCAGAATGCACAAACCCTCTCCCACAAATTCTTGCCCACCAGCAAGAGTAGAGCAGTGCGTATGGCCAGCCCTGTGAGCAGTCAGTCCACCTCAGTCAGAAACTGAGAGACTCAGAAACAGCAAGCCTAGGAAACCAGACTATGTAACCCTCTCCCACAAATTCTTGCCCACCAGCAAGAATGGAGCAGTGCATATGGCCAGCCCTGTGAGCAGTCACATCCACCTCAGTCAGACCAGAACTGAGAAACTCAGAAACAGCAGGCCTAGGAAACCCAGACTGCACAAACCCTCTCCCTTAAATTCTTGCCCACCAGCAAGAACGGAGCAGTGCATACCACAGCCAAATGGCCAGCCCTGTGAACAGTCAATGCACCTCAGTCAGAAACAGAACTGAGAAACCTCAGGGCTAGGAAACCCAGACTGCACAAACCCTCTCCCACAGATTCTTGCCCCCCAGCAAGAACAGAGCAGCGCGTACCGCGGCACACAGCCAGCCCTGTGAGCAGTCAATCCACCTCAGTCAGAAACAGAACTGAGAACACTTGTACAAACTCCTCTGGGGTCTTGTGAGGGTCCTGAGGCAAAACGAAGCCAGTTTGTGTCGGGCTGTCCCCCACTGACCAGCTCTGCCTTTGGCAGGGGTGCCTCCGGGCCCGCTGTACGGGCGTCTGAAGAGCGGCGCGGCCGTGGAGCTGTGCGGCGGCGCGGCCGTGCGCCCGCAGGACGTGCTGGGCGCGCCGGTGCCCGGCAGGAAGGTGTGCGTGCTGGGGGACTGCGCGGGGCCCGTGGGGCACGGCGCCCTGCGCCTCTGCCACGGCGCAGACCTGCTGGTGCACGAGGCCACGCTGGGCGACGGGCTGCGCGACGCGGCGCGCCAGAGCGGGCACAGCACGCCCGGCATGGCCGCGGAGCTGGCCCGGCGCTGCCGCGTGGCCAGGCTGGTGCTGACGCACTTCAGCCAGCGGTACCGGCACGACGGGCACGGCCACGACGAGGTCGGCGAGCTCAAGAGGCAGGCGGAGGCCGTGCTGGATGGGCAGGAGGTGACGCTGGCTGAGGACTTCATGACCATCGAGATCCCCATGAAAAAGTGACAAGTGAGGGCTTGAGGCCACAGAGGTCCAAGTGAAAACTGAGGATTAATGACTATAGAGATCCCAATGAAAAACGGAAAACTGAGGACTTGGTGATCATGGAGATGCCAATGTAAAAGTGAAAACTGAGGACTTGAGGCCATAGAGATACCTGTGAAAAACTGAAAACTGATGACTTGGTGGTCATGGAGATCACACTGAAAAAAGGGAAAACTGAGGACTTCATGACCATCGAGATCCTCATGAAAAAGTGACAAGTGAGGGCTTGAGGCCACAGAGGTCCAAGTGAAAACTGAGGACTTAATGACTCTAGGGATCCAAATATAAAACGGAAAACTGAGGACTTGGTGATCATGGAGATGTCAATGCAAAAGTGAAAAGTGAGGACTTGAGGCCATAGAGATACCTGTGAAAAACTGAAAACTGAGGACTTAATGGCTATACGGATCCCAATAAAAGCAGAAAACTGATGACTTGGTGATCATGGAGATCACAGTGAAAAAGTGGAAATTGAGGACTTGGTGATCACAGAGATGCCAGTGCAAAAGTGAAAACTGATGACTTGGTGGTCATGGAGATCACACTGAAAAACTGGAAACTGAGGACTTAATGACTGTAGAGATCCTAATGAAAAAGTGAAAATTGAAGACTTTGTGACCACAGAGATCCCAGTGAAAAAAAGTGAAAACTGAAGACTTGGTGACAATATTTCATCATGATCATTGATACCCCAGTGAAAAAGTGAAAATTGACAACTTAATGACTATAGGGATCCCAGTGAAAAAGTGAAAACAGGATTTGAGCCCACGAAGATCCCAATGTAAAAGTGAAAACTGAGGTCTTGGTGACCCTCAAGATTCCAGTGAAAAAGGGAAAACACGGACTTGAGGCCACAGAGATCCCAGTGAAAAAATAAAATCTAAGGACTTGGGGCCATAGAAATACCTGTGAAAAAATCAAATCTGAGGACTTGCTGAGCACAGAGGTCCCAATGCAAAAGTGCAAGGGGTGTTGCTGGCAGGCTGAGCTGTCTAAACTCCAGGCTGGGGTGGCACAGCCCCGGAATTTACAGCCCTTGGTGCCTGGGACTGGGGGAGTTGTGGTGCCCTACCCATTAAAAACCTCAGGATCTGTCCTGTGGGAACCAGGACATCCTGCAGGCTGTCCTGGGAAGATTGGTAAGCCACAGGAATTTAGACAGAATGGTAATTAACATGTCACAGGGTGAAAAAGTAGGATTTTGGGGTTTTAGAATGTGAGACCAGGGGGCAAAGCTGGAGGCAAATGGGGTGTGTCCCTGGGTTCTTCTTCTTCCTCTTGTTCTCCATCTGCTGTGGTGGTGTGGCACGTTTGGGTTGGTCTGGAACAAAAGCACACTGTACAACAGAGTGGATAGATATTGGAGAATTGTTATAAATAAAGAATACATATATTTTCAGTATAAAAGATAGCACTGTCCCAAGGGCAGAGAGAGAGAACACCACAACCTGGCCTGGAGAGTTCAGCACAACCTGGCCTGCAGAGAAGACTGCATTTGAGATATTATGAGATAATTATGAGATAAGCAAAAAATAAATTCCTGAACATGAGAACAGATCTCGAGCTCTTCTTCAGACACAGGGCTGGGGAGAACAAAAACCCTCATAGAGACAAGTGAAGTTAAGTCAATTAGAAACCAAATCCATAAGAGCTGAGAAACCCCAGAGAGAAAACCAAAAAAAGCAAGAAAACACATACATTTATATTTTAAAAACCTAACAGTGTCTAACATCCCTGTATACAGCATTTTGTGGCCTGATTTCTGTGTAAGGGCAGGCTGGAATTAATAAAGTGCTGAGAACTGCTGGGGGTGTTGCTGTGCTCAAGGGCACGAGCTCTTCTCACTCCCCACCACCATAGGAAGTTTTCTCACAAATAAACAGAATTTAGGCTTCCTGTCAGAAATTGATTGCTCTTAACAATTCCATCCATCCAAAGCTCTCAAGCATCAGCGCTGCATTTTCACACCCAGTAACGTTTTGGAAGCTCGCTCTGGGAGTCTCTAGGCAGGTGGCAAGTCGTCCTTATTAAACTTTATTATAAATAAAATAGTCTTTATTTATTTTAAAGGATAAATTATCCTTTAAAATCTGTCCTGGTGGAAGCACATTTTGTCTGCAGAAATGCCCCTGCAAGGAGGGAATGTCACCTGCACGTGCTCACTGTCTGCAGTGACTTTATTCCTTCCTGAATAACGCAGACCTGACTTTTATCTCCTTTTATCCACCCCAAACGAGAAGCTGGAGCGTCCCAAATTTTTAGCAGGATTTGCTGATCCGAAGCAAAAGGAGTGCTCTTGGAAAACGTGCCCCGAGCATCCCCATGGCTGCCCTACACTGGGGACTCTGTCGGGTTTGGCTGCACTCCTGAAACCCAGCAGAGCCCTTCCGAGAGAAAGAAAGGCAGTGGGATTCCCTGTGTGGATCAAGGTGAATTCCACGTGCTGCTCCTGTCCTCCAAACTGGCCCTGCCTTGCCTGAGGCTGTGGAAAACCACACCAACATCTGTAT
The DNA here is from genome assembly GCA_032173965.1 of Sitta carolinensis. NCBI lineage: Eukaryota > Metazoa > Chordata > Aves > Passeriformes > Sittidae > Sitta > Sitta carolinensis. The sequence goes on along the minus strand of CM063313.1, from coordinate 3,269,996 downwards.
TTCTGCTCCAAGCGTGGAGGGATTCTTTGGTTTCCTGAAACAGGAATGCTGGGAATAGTTGCAGACCTGAAGAACACGAGTTCTGGAGCAGAAACTCGCTGATCTCTCTGTTTTTCTCTCAGAAATATTGTGTCAAACAGGCAGGGTCTGTGGATGGTGCAGGCGAATTTTCTCTTCACTCAGGCTTTTGGTTTTAGGGTCTGAGCCCTGGGTGGATTTGGAGCAAGGGAAGAGAGCACCAAACCTCAGGGCCCCTCCACGTAATAGGTCAGGACTTTGATGGAATATCAGAGCAATTTTAATGCAATTTATTCTGTATGGACAGCCAGGGGAGGAACTGTTCCTTTCCCCCTGAGCTGAGGAGAAAAGCTGGAGGCTGCTTGGCCTGTAGTCAATCTGCCATCAATTAAAAAGCTGATTGCTCTTGGACATGTGTGGGAAACCAGGAAATCCTTCTGACTGTCCTGGGAAGATTTATAAGTCACAAGAATTTAGACAGAGTGATAATTAACATGTCACAGGGTGAAAAAGTAGAATTTTGGGGTTTTATAGTGTGAGACAGGGGGCAAAGCTGGAGGCAATGGGGTGTGTCCCTGGGGTTCTTCTTCTCCTCTTGTTCTCCATCTGCTGTGGTGGTGTGGCACATTTGGGTTGGTCTGGAACAAAAGCACACTGTACAACAGAGTGGATAGATATCGGAGAATTGTTATAAATAAAGAATACATGATTTTCAGTATAAAAGATAGCGCTGTGCCAAGGGTGGAGAGACCAAAGATGAAGCAAGGACAGACGAAGGAAGGACAGATGATGGGGGGAGAGAGCACTGGCCTGCAGAGAAGCTGTGGCAGGCCAGGGAACGAATATGAGATAAGCAAAGAACAAACAAATTCCTGAACACGAGAGAACAGATGACTCGACCTCTTCTTCACTTGCAGGGCTGGGGGAAAACAGAAAGCCTTCACAGAGACAAGTTAAGTTAGGTGAAAGCCAAGCTCACAGAACTCTCAGAAAAAGCAGAAATACCAGAAAGGAAAGGACCAGACAAGAACAACAGAAGAAACAAAAACGAGAACAGGAAGAAGAAGAAAAAAAACATATATATATTTTAGTAAACCTAACAGGCATGTGGGTGACTCGGAGTGCACTCGGTGCTGGGGTCCTGTGCCATCTCTGTACTCTCAATTTAAGGTATTTTAGTGTTGCCCCTTCCCTAGCAGACCCGTGTGTCCTCGCTCACCACGCTCCACTCCCCTAAGCCTGGATACCAAATTACCTCATCATCCTGACTGCTAATGAAACCCGAATTCAATTCATGGGGACACGTGTGCCCGTCAGGAAAGGTTTGGACCGTAAATCACCTGTTTGCTCAATGAGTTCATCTCTCCATCAATCATCTGTGGATTACCAGACAGCAAAATTCCTTTGCACTCAAACAGATCTGAGAGTTTCCCCTGGCAGCAGGCAAGGACCGTGAGGGGGTTTTAACAATTTCTGGCTATGTAAAGGAAGATATTTTTAAATCAATTTTTAAGCTTCGAATAACCCATTTTAAACATCCTTCTGCCTTCCTGGAAGAGTCCCTCTAAGTTTAGTTCCTGTTTTTTTTAGCTGTTGCCAGTGGAAGGAGGTGCACAGGCTGCAGGAGAAGGCGATGTGGAGAGTTCTGTAGCAGGGCAGGGAGGGTGAACATCCCCTGGGGGCTGCAGGAGCCCGAGCAGATGCTGAGCAGGGAGTTCTGTGCAGCACAGAGTCTGTGGCTGTCGAGTGCAGAGGATGGAGAGCCCGAATCTGGGCTCTCAGTCCAGCTGTGGATGTCCCACACCCTGGCACCAGCTGCTCCCCGTGGCCCACCTCAGCTTCTTTATGCTTTTTTTATTTTTTTTTTTTTTTTTTTAACAGACTGAAAAGAATCGGCTCTTACCGAGTAGTTCTTTAACGACTCTAAGATTGCTTTATCGCACGTCATTAACAGACTCTAAAGAATTGCTCTTATCGAGTCACGTTCATTTTTAAAGAGAGAGTCCTAAAGAATCGGCTCTTACCGAGTCACGTTCATTTTTAAACAGACTCTAAAGAATTGCCTCTTATCGAGTCACGTTCATTTTTAAACAGACTCTAAAGAATCGGCTCTTACCGAGTCACGTTCATTTTTAAACAGGCTCTATAAAGAGCCTGCTCCGAGTTCTGCTCGTGTTGTGAGGAGAGGATTATTAATTATTGACCTGGAGTGGTTTGGTTCCAGAAATCTGCGTTCTGGCGAGCGGGCGGGGCTGGCCCAGCTCTCCCTGACATCAGCGGGCTGGCACAGAGGCACCGGGGCAAATTAATTTATTTTCACTATTAATGCCAGCGGCACGGAGCGGCCCCGGGCGTTTCGGGAGCAGGGAGGGGGCAGAGCCCCTGTCCCGGGCTCTGTTCGTACTGGCAGACAGCGGGGGAGAGCAGCTGCCCTGCCCGGGGACTGCAGGGCACTGAGGGTGGTCTCTGCCCCTCGGGGCTGCTGTGGCCAGGATGACCCCGAGATGTGGGAAACTCGCTGTGTCCCAGCCCAGCCGAGGCAGAAAAAGGAGTCTGGGGTCTTCAGCTGCTGCTCTCCAGGTTGCTTTATTGTTCCTTATCTCAGATATTTTCTGTCTGGGTGCCCAGGTCTGTTCAGCAGGGCAGCCCCAGGCACACTCTCTGCCCCAGGGGCAGGCACTGATTTTTATACTACAAACTACGTGTGAGTTATTGACAGTGATGATCCAATGCCCATCACCTGTGTCAGACAGTTCCATTCTACTCCAATCCCATCCCCAAGTGCCACCATCCCCAAGGAGATGGGGTTAGGAAGAAGAAGGAAGGAGCACAGGACAATGCCCAAATCCCTCCATCTCACCCCCTAAACCTCATGGTAAAAATCACCAAAATTCCCTTTTCACTCTACAACTACTACTGTCATGCTATCTAGACTTTTGTGCCTTTTAGTTCTTCATTCAAAGGTTTAATTTGTTCCACGGGTCAAACTCAAATCCCAAGAGTCCCTGGCTGCTGCCAGGGTCTGTGACCCCCCTGGCAGGGATTTCAATCCCCCTGGCTGGAGCTGGGATCATCCAGGGCTGTCACCATCCTGGGTTCCCACACTGCCCACTGCTGCAGCTCCTGTGCCTCTCCCTGTGCCCCTGCACTCCTCCACCCTGCTCCTGGAACAATCCACAGCACTGCCCCACAGCTCACAGCACCCGCCCCTTAAAATCTGAATTTAACAGATTTACACGCACTGCTTCCCCCCTAAAGGCTGAATTATTGTACGTGCAGCGTTACCCTCTCTGCACACCTGAGAAATCCCAGAAATCCAGGCTTCCCTGCCTGGCTTTGCAGCTCCTGCCCCTGTGCTGAGGGAATCTCCTTGGCCGAAGGGCTGCAGGTGGTTGTGTGCTCGTTAACTGCTTAATTAGGGAGTTTTTAATCCTGTAGCGGCACAGGGAGGTGCCTGAGAGTCTGGTGAGGGACACCCTGCTCTGACCTGGAGCTCTCATCTCCCACCTGGAATCCCTTCAGATTCCCAGAAATAGGAAATTTACACTGTGGGAACCAGGACATCCTGCTGGCTGTCCTGGGAAGATTGAGAAGTCACAAGAATTTAGACAGAATGGTAATTAGCATGCACAGGGTGAAAAAGTAGAATTTTGGGGTTTTATAGTGTGAGATCAGGGGGCAAAGCTGGAGGCAATGGGGTGTGTCCCTGGGGTTCTTCTTCATCCTCTTTGTAATTTATAAGCCAAGGACCAAATATGAGATAAACAAAGAATAAACAAATTCCAGAACATGAGAGCAGATCCAGAGCTCTTCTTCAGACACAGGGCTGGGGGAAAACAAAAAAACCCTCACAGAGACAGAGACAAGTCAGGTGGAAGCCAAGCTCATAGAGGCCTCAAAAGCCCAGAAAAATAAAACAAGAAAACATATATATTTATATTTTAAAGACCTAACACTGCACTGTGTGGAATGGAGACACTTGAGTCGCAGCTACCCAGCAAGAGGTGACAAATGCAGGAGCGTTATAAATTGCTTTTCAACGCTGAGGTCTTCAGGATGTGGAAGTGGCTACAAACGACTGAATACTGTGAGCAGGAAAATTTTGATAGGGTGATATAACAATTCCTAAAAATTCTCATTATTCTTGGTTCTTACTGGAGTGGCTGTGACAGCACCTTGCCAAAATCCCCATGCATTCATCAAAATACATTGCATTTTTGAGGGGATAAGGTACTTGGCACAACCTTTTTCCATTCTGTTTTGTATCCAAATGGTGGCTCAACACCACAAAGGCAGGAAGATTCTAAAATTCCTCATTCTAAAATTCCTTCCAGAGCAGGCTGGTGTCTTGGACCCCCCCCCCCCCCTTTTATCCTGTTCTTCATGCATGGATTTATGGATATTCAGATTTTCCAGGAGCTGTTCTGCATGGACACTCCTTGGGTCTTCAAGCACAGTCCCACTTTTATTGGGTTCTTCTCATCTTTGATTTGGGCTTGGTCTCTTTTCCACAGGCAGTGGATGCTGAGAGTCCCTTGGCCTCTTCTGGAAGTGATCTATTCAGGCAGCTAAACACACTACACCTAAATTCCAAAAAAAACCCCATTATACATCTATTCAGGCAGCTAAACACACTGCACCTAAATTCCAAAAAAAACCCCATTATACATCTATTCAGGCAGCTAAACACACACACCTAAATTCCAAAAAAACCCATTATACATCTATTCAGGCAGCTAACACATGCACCTAATTCCAAAAAACCTTATACATCTATTCAGGCAGTAACACACTCACCTAATCCAAAAAAACCCATTAACATCATTCAGGCAGCTAAACACACTACACCTAAATTCCAAAAAACCCCATTATACATCTATCAGGCAGTTAACACACTACACCTAAATTCCAAAAAAACCCCATTATACATCTATTCAGGCAGTTAAACACACTACACCTAAATTCCAAACTACAGCAAAAAACATTTATGCATTTATTCAGGCAGTTAAAACACTCTAAAAACTACAGAAATAAAACATCCTATTTATAACATGGCAGGGTGGAGGGAGGGGGCTCTGGGGTCCATTCCACCACAAACCACCTCAGCTTCCCCTGGTTTGAGGGATTCTGCACTTGCTGTGCATTTGCTGTGGTTGGATCAGGAGGCACAGGGCAGGGAACGGAGCTGGGAAGGGTCTGGAGCCCCAGCAGGGGCTGAGGGAGCTGGGGAAGGGAATGGAGCCCCAGCAGGGGCTGAGGGAGCTGGGGAAGGGAATGGAGCCCCAGCAGGGGCTGAGGGAGCTGGGAAGGGAATGGAGCCCAGCAGGGGCTGAGGGAGCTGGGGAAGGAATGGAGCCCCAGAGGGGCTGAGGGAGCTGGGGAAGGGAATGGAGCCCCAGCAGGGGCTGAGGGAGCTGGGGAAGGGAATGGAGCCCCAGGAGGGGCTGAGGAGCTGGGAAGGGAATGAGCCCAGCAGGGGCTGAGGGAGCTGGGAAGGGAATGGAGCCCCAGGAGGGGCTGAGGGAGCTGGGAAGGGAATGGACCCCAGGAGGGCTGAGGGAGCTGGAAGGAATGAGCCCAGCAGGGCTGAGGAGCTGGGAAGGGATGGAGCCCAGGAGGGCTGAGGGAGCTGGGGAAGGGAATGGAGCCCCAGCAGGGGCTGAGGGAGCTGGGGAAGGGAATGGAGCCCCAGCAGGGGCTGAGGGAGCTGGGGAAGGGAATGGAGCCCCAGGAGGGGCTGAGGGAGCTGGGGAAGGGAATGGAGCCCCAGCAGGGGCTGAGGGAGCTGGGGAAGGGAATGGAGCCCCAGGAGGGGCTGAGGGAGCTGGGGAAGGGAATGGAGCCCCAGGAGGGGCTGAGGGAGCTGGGGAAGGGAATGGAGCCCCAGGAGGGGCTGAGGGAGCTGGGGAAGGGAATGGAGCCCCAGAGGGGCTGAGGGAGCTGGGGAAGGGAATGGAGCCCCAGGAGGGGCTGAGGGAGCTGGGGAAGGGAATGGAGCCCCAGCAGGGGCTGAGGGAGCTGGGGAAGGGAATGGAGCCCAGCAGGGGCTGAGGGAGCTGGGGAAGGGAATGGAGCCCCAGCAGGGGCTGAGGGAGCTGGGGAAGGGAATGGAGCCCCAGCAGGGGCTGAGGGAGCTGGGGAAGGGAATGGAGCCCCAGCAGGGGCTGAGGGAGCTGGGGAAGGGAATGGAGCCCCAGCAGGGGCTGAGGGAGCTGGGCAGGGGCTCAGGCTGGAGCAGAGGAGGCTCAGGGGGCCCTTGTGGCTCTGCACAACTCCCTGAGAGGAGGGGACAGCCGGGGGAGTCGGGCTGTGCTCCAGGGAACAGGGACAGTAGGAGAGGGAACGGCCCCAGGATGGGCACAGGGCAGGGCAGGGTGGGCATCAGCAGGAATTTCCCCATGGAAAGGGAGCTCAGGTACTGCCCAGGGAGGTTTGGAGAGCCCATGCCCGGGTGCCACTCGGCGCTCCGGGCCGGGGCCGGGGCACGGCGGGCGCTGCCCCGGTCGGGGCTGTTCGGTTTTCCCGCACCGCGCTGTCCTGCTCAGGGCTGCTGGGTTTTACCCTGATCTCGCTTTCCCGGTTTTTCCCGCACCCCGGTTTTCCCGCATCCCGGTTTCCTCCGCAGCCCGCTGCGGGTGCCACCCGCCCGCCCGCCCGGCAGGCGCGGCTGGCGCGCCGCTCGCCAACCACAAACACAACGCGCCCGCCCGCGGCCCCGTCCCCGCGCAGGCGCGGCGGGACCCGGATGTGGCGCATGCGCGGCGGCGGCGGCCCGGACGTGTCGGCGGCGGCCGCGACGGCGACAGCGGCAGCGAGCGGGCGGCGAGCGGGCCGCGGGCAGCAGGCGGCGGGGAGGGCCGGCAGGGGCGGCCAGCCCGCCCCGCCCCGCCGCGGCGAGGGCAGGGGGCGAGGCCCGGGCCTTCCCCCGCCGCCGCCGCCGCCGCCGCCGCCCCTCCTCCTCCTCCTCCTCCTCACGGCGGCCGCGGGCCGCGCCCGGACGGCGGCCCAGGTAACACCCGCTCCCGCCTGCGGCCCGCCCGGGATCCCGCACCGGGCTGCTCCCCCGACGCTTCCCCACCTTCCCGGGCGCCTTCCCGGGCTCCTCCCCGCCGCCTTCCCCTCCACACCTCCCTTCCTTTGTGCCCCCCCCGCCCGCCTCCCTCCCGGCCCCTTCTCGCTTCTCCTCGGCGACAAAAATACAAAACAAACAGGATTCCCCCCTTGTCTCCCACTACCAAACTTTAGTTTTGTGTTCTGGAGGCTGTGCAGCCATTCCGTGCCTGGCCGGGCTGTGCCCGTTCCGTCCCTCAGGCTGCAGGAGCACCCCCGGTATTTTTTTTTTTTTTTTTTCGTTGCTCTTTCAGCCCTTTGGCATCTGCCCTCCTCTTCTTCTTCTCCCGTGGGTGGCAGAGCGCGCTGCTGTCGGCGGGCTCGCAGGCCAGGGGTGTAAATTAGAGATTATTGCCCTTTGCCGTGCGCTGGAGCACGGGCTCCGTGCGGTATCCCGGGTGTGCGGGAGCCCGGGCGGGATCCCGGGCACGATCCTGGGCACGATCCCGGGCACGATCCCGGGCACGATCCCGGGCGGGCACCGAGCAGGATCCCGGGCGGACACCGGGCTGGATCCCGGGCGGACACCGGGCTGGATCCCGGGCAGAATCCCGGGCGGGCACCGAGGAGGATCCCGGGCAGGATCCCGGGCGGACACCGGGCTGGATCCCGGGCAGAATCCCGGGCGGACACCGGGCTGGATCCCGGGCAGAATCCCGGGCGGGCACCGAGCAGGATCCCGGGCAGGACACCGGGCGGGCACCGCGCAGGATCGCGAGCGGGCACCGGGTTGCAGCTCTCCCCGCAGCAGGGGCAGCTCTGCCCGCAGCAGGGACAGCTCTCCCCGCAGCAGGGGCAGCTCTCCCCGCAGCAGGGGCAGCTCTGCCCGGAGCAGGGGCAGCTCTCCCCGCACTAGGGGCAGCTCTCCCCGCAGCAGGGGCAGCTCTCCCGCAGCAGGGACAGCTCTCCCCGCAGCAGGGGCAGCTCTCCCCGCAGCAGGGACAGCTCTCCCCGCAGCAGGGGCAGCTCTCCCCGCAGCAGGGGCAGCTCTCCCCGCAGCAGGGGCAGCTCTCCCCGCAGCAGGGGCAGCTCTCCCCGCAGCAGGGGCAGCTCTGCCCGCAGCAGGGACAGCTCTGCCCGGAGCATTGGGCAGCTCTCCCCGCAGCAGGGGCAGCTCTCCCCGCAGCAGGGACAGCTCTCCCCGCAGCAGGGGCAGCTCTCCCCGCAGCAGGGGCAGCTCTCCCCGCAGCAGGGGCAGCTCTGCCCGCAGCAGGGGCAGCTCTCCCCGCTGGCCCTGCCCTGGCCCCGTGGCTGCCAGCAGCCCACTCCCACTCCGCGAGCCGCGCCGGATCTGCTTGTTGCATAAGAAACGCGTGGTTAATATTGATTCGGGAACTTTTGTTTCAAAGAGCTGGGGCCCGGGGAGGAGCACCGAGTGCCTCGAGTTGATTAGAATTCCGCTTTTTTAAGTGGATAGCTCTTTACATAATGCATTCAGGCCGGGCTGGCACAATGGGGGTGTGAGCTTTGGGAGGAATCGACTGATTTGGTGAGAACAAAGGTGCTGGGGGCAGATCCCGGTGAAGGTCCTGCGGGGATTTTAGGGCTCTGTTTCTCTCTGTTGTTAACCTCCTGAAAAACTCTTCTTTCGGTCGGGGCAGGAATTTTCCACGCTGTGCCCAGAGGTGGTTTTTTTTGTTGTTCTTTTTTTTTTTTTTTTTTTTTTTTTTTTTGTCGTTTAGCCGTGACAAACGCGGAGAACGCCATCCCAGTGCAGATTACTGCACAGAGCAGATGTTATCCAGCACACCGCTGGCTGGGGCACCGGGATCACCCCTTCCCGAGCAGCCTGGGCTCCGCTCTCGCTGCCCTTGTGCCTGAGGCTCTGTGTGAGCGCTGCCTGCCTCCTCGGGGCCGGGTTTCACTCCCATCCCACCAGCCTTGCCCTCCGAGCAGGATTCCCAGCTCCAGCCGAGCCGGGTGGGACCCTGGGCGGCAGAGGAGCTCACTCCCCAGCAGCCCTCGCTGAAAGGAGGAGCTGCTTTCTCAAAAAAAAAAAAAACCAAAAAAAAACCGAAAACCAGAAAGAGGAGAGAAACGTGTAGAAACTAAGCTTTCCGAGCGGGGTTTAAGGCACGTCGTGCGTGCAGTCGCTTTGTGTCACTTTTCCCCGGCGCGCTGCCCCAGAGGGAGGTTGGGATGTGGCGCTGCCGTGGTGTTAATTCCTCGGATAAGAGCCGGAACCCGCAGGAAGCTCTCCCCGCTCTGCACCGCCAGCCTGGGGCTCTCAGAGCAGCTCCTGGCGGGGCAGCTGCTCCTGGGCAGCCTCTCCATCCCCACCAGCCTCCGTGGCTCCTCCAGCTTCTCAGGCGTGGGCTGCTGTCGAGACAAAGCCGTTGCCACCCGGAGTTTCCTTCCAGCTCTCCCCCGGCTCCTTTTATGCCGCTGCGGGTCTTAAATTTCGGTGGCTGCTGCCAGTGAGGAGATGGGGGGAATTGATACCGGTGCACAAAAATAGTGCTGTGGGGAGGGTTGGTGCACGGAGCGCTGGGAGCGTGGGGCTAATTGCTCTCCTGTCTGCAAACATTTCGCTGCTGCTCGCCCGAGGGGCGAGTAGATAAACAGTGTAATGTGCTGGAAAAGTGTCTGCAGTTTAATCACTTACTCGCGTCTTGGTCGGATGGCGCGCTGCTTTTTGTTCTATCGGTTTATGGATTTTCCTCTGTCGCGTTTATCGTAAAGCTGTTGCATTATTAAGCAGCAGAACTCCGCGGTGGTGTTTTCGGTGGTGTAGAAGCCATCAGGGCGTAGACGCTGCTCTGCTGGCATCTCCGTGTTTGTCTGATTTTGGAGGCAGCAGCCGATGCTGGAGCCGTGCTCGTCCTTTACTGGCGTGAAACGTCCCAGCGCGATGTCAATTAACGCGCTGCTCTAATTAGCCAGTTCGTTAGTGTCGCGTTACTGCCTGCCGTCAGAACGCTGGAAATCCGTCCGGGATGGCTGTTCCTCGTGAATCACCCTCCCAGAGCATCAGCGGCAGCTTTAAGCAAGCAGTTCTTGTTTCTCCTGGGGTGTGTTTTTCAAAGTTGCCCTCGCGGTTGCAGTTTGGAAGCAGTTTTGTCCTTTCGGGTGTGTTTCGCACGGATCCCTTTCCCTGCTCGTAGGATTACATCCCCCGTGGGCACCTGTTGGAGCCCAGGGTGTCTGTGGGACAGCCCTGGATGATCCCAGCTCCAGCCAGGGGGATTGAAATCCCTGCCAGGGGGGTCACAGACCCTGGCAGCAGCCAGGGACTCCTGGGGCTTTGAGTTTGACCCGTGGAACAAATTAAACCTTTGAATGAAGAACTAAAAGGCACAAATGTTTAGATAGCATGATAGTAGTAGTTATAGAGTGAAACGGGAATTTTTGTGGATTTTTACCATGGGGGCTCAGGGGGTGAGATGGAGGGATTTGGGCATTGTCCTGTGCTCTTTCCTTCTTCTTCCTAACCCCATCTCCTTGGGGATGGTGGCCCTTGGGGAGTGGATTGGAGTAGAATGGAACTGTCTGACACAGGTGATGGGCATTGGATCATCACTGTCAATAACTCACACGTAGTTTGTAGTATAAAAATCAGTGCCTGCCCCTGGGGCAGAGAGTGTGCCTGGGGCTGCCCTGCTGAACAGACCTGGGCAGCCAGACAGAAAATATCTGAGATAAGGAACAATAAAGCAACCTTGAGAGCAGCAGCCAGAGGCTTTTGCCTCATTCCTTTAGCAGCAGGGTTTGGAGACAGTGGAATTTATCTATCTGGGGGTCATCCTGCCCAAAGCAGCCCCTGTGTCCCGGGAGCCCGGGTCTGGCTGCCGTGTCCCGCCGTGGGTGTCCCCGTGCCCTGGTTCTGCTGCCGGCAGCAGCTCCGTGCCCGTGCTGTGCTCGGATCCTCCGCCCCGGGGGCAGCGGGTGTCAGCCCCGGGGGTGCCTGGGGCACTCGGAGTGCGCTCACATTGTCACATTCCTGCAGGGTCTGCTGCCCGTGGGGGTGAGCCACACTGCCACCCAGTCCTGAAATTGTCTGGCTCAGCGCAGAGCAGTGGGGCAGTGGTGAGAGGAGAGGCTCAGTCTCGCTGCAGGACCCTGTGCTTCATTGCTGGTCCAGGGAGGAAGAGAGACCCCCTACCACATGAGAGGGGGGTTTAAACACCAAGAGAACAGAGGGTGTGGGGTAAAGGGAGTCCAGCAAATGGGAGGCATCCAGGGAAGGAGTCAGACTGGGAAGGCTGCACCACCAGGATAGGAAAAGGGAGGGTTTCAGATATAGCATGTGAGTGTAATAAAACAATTATAGTGTGCATCTATAACAAACTATCTCGTGCAGTGCAAGTGAGCACTGTGGAAGCTGCTGCAGGGACCTGCAGTGCTGGTGGTCACTTTAAATACCCCCAAGTGACCTGGGCTGCCACAGCAGTTTCCTCTCCCTGCTGCCCAAAGGCTTTCTCCATTGCTAGGTTTTTTAGAATATAAAAATATTTTTTTCTTGGTTTTTTGGGGTTTTGTTTTGGTTTGGTTTTTTTTGTGGGTTTATTTTATTATTTTTTTTATTTTATTTTATTTTATTTTATTTTATTTTATTTTATTTTGTTTTATTTTGTTTATTTTTTTGTCTGGGCCTTGCCTTTGAGGCTTTCTGTGAGTTTGGCTTCTACCGAATTTAACTTGTCTCTGCCTTTGTCTCTGTGAAGGTTTTTTGTTTTCTCTGAGTTCTGTGTGTTGAAAGAAGAGGTTGAGTCATCTGTTTCCTCGTGCTCCTTTTCAGTGGTCTTCTCTCCAGGCTGGGTTGTGCTCTCCCTCCTCAGGTTGTGCTCTCTCCTTGGGCTGTGCTCTCTCTCCCACCTTTGGGATGGCACTATTTTTTATACTGAAAATCATGTATTCTTTATTTATAACAATTCTCCAATATCTATCCACTCTGTTGTACAGTGTGCTTTTGTTCCAGACCAACCCAAACGTGCCACACCACCACAGCAGATGGAGAACAAGAGGAAGAAGAAGAACCCCAGGGACACACCCCATTGCCTCCAGCTTTGCCCCCTGATCTCACACTATAAAACCCCAAAATCCTACTTTTTCACCCTGTGACATGCTAATTACCATTCTGTCTAAATTCTTGTGGCTTACCAATCTTCCAGGACAGCCTGCAGGATGTCCTGGTTCCCACATCCATCACGGGAGATTTATTTATTCCTCCGTCCTAACTGGAATTCCATCTCAGGGAAATGCTCGTGTGCCCAGTCTCGGATCCACTGTGGGTTCTGCTGTGTCCAGGTGTGCCCTGGTGCTCAGCAGCCTTCCCTTCCCCTCTGCAGCCCCTGTCCCCTGTCTGGACCCTGTCCCCTGAGCTGACCCACAGCTCTGCTTCCCTCTCCCCACCAAACCCATCCAGAGCTTTGACACCTGCAGGAATTCTTTTTCCACTTGTGCCAAGGCTGTGCTTTATTTTTTATATATATATATATTTTATAACTCTCCTTTTTCCTCAAGCCTGTGACACCTGCAGGAATTCTTTTTCCACTTGTGCCAAGGCTATGCTGTGTATTTTATATATATATATATATTTTATAACTCTCCTTTTTCTTCAAGCACAGCATCTCAGCTCTCACCATCCCTCCAGCTCTCGATCCTTCTCACATCATTTTCCCTGTGAACAGCGAAGTCTCAGGAGCGTTCCCATGTTTGGGAATTCCCCTGTTTGCTGTAGGAAGTGAAGGAATGAAGCACATGTGCTGGGAAGTGTCACAGGGGGTGGCATTGGCTGATTCCGGATGGGGCAGGTTGCTTTAAGGTGGCTTTTGACGTGCAGGGAAGGATGTGTGTTCGAAGGATCTGGGATTTGTGGCTTCAGGGCAAACCTCCACCGGATCGCAGCGTTGAAAATGTGGGTTTGCACAGAGGGGGTTTTCAGCTAAGTTTAAAAATCTGCATGGCTGAGTGACTAGAGAGCTTGGACTGGGGTTTAGTAAGGCTTGGGGGATTTTTAGCAGCCTTTATGCCTCAGAGCAGCTTGTGCACAGCTGTAGTAAAGGCAAGGAAGTGAAATCCATGTGAGGTTTTTTTTCCCTAACCATGAAAACCAGAAAGACTTTCTTCTGTCTCTTAAAACCCTTGTACCTTCTCCAGGCTCTGTCTGTGCTTTCCTGCCTGGTTTTTTTGTCAAACTGAAACACACCTCAGCAACTCGAGGCCATCCAAGCGATCCCATCTCTGGATAATTTGCTGCCTGAAGAGTTGCTGGAGTGTTTGGATGCCGTGTTTTTCCTTTTCCCGAGTTTTTGTGGCCCGTAAAACCTCTCGTTCTGGGGTTGTGCTGGTGCAGCTGGGGTGGAATGTCGGATTTCTGCCCCGTAGATGTGTTGTTTATCCCTTCATCTGCCCCTTGTCCGTTCTCTGGGTGGTCAGGAACGCCTCGCTGCCCCGGCCCTGGTGGAGCTGGAGCAGAGGGTGCTGCGTGTGAGGAGACCTTGTGTGCGTTATCTGCTGGCACCAGGGAGATAGTGACTGTTTGGAGAGAGCCTGTCCCAGCTCAGCCACAAGCAGAGGGGCAGTCTGGGTCGCTGTGGGGCTTGTTTTGCATTCCTGCCCCTAAGGACACTATAAGTAGGGAGAGGGCAGCAGCCCTGCCAGCTCAGCGCGGCTCCTTCTCCCGCGGCGTGTTGGATTTCAGAGGCAGAGCTCGCCCCTTTGGGGTCTCTCCGTGTCATTCAGGTAACCATTCCTGGCAGAACTGCCCTCCTGTCGGAGCCCAGGGTGTCTCTGGGACAGCCCTGGGTGATCCCAGCTCCAGCCAGGGGGATTGAAATCCCTGCCAGGGGGGTCACAGACCCTGGCAGCAGCCAGGGACTCCTGGGGCTTTGAGTTTGACCCGTGGAACAAATTAAACCTTTGAATGAAGAACTAAAGGTCACAAAAGTTCAGATAGCATGATAGTTGTAGAGTGAAAAGGGAAATTTTGTGGATTTTTACCCTGGGGGCTCAGGGGGTGAGATGGAGGGATTTGGGCATTGTCCTGTGCTCCTTCCTTCTTCTTCCTAACCCCATCTCCTTGGGGATGGTGGCCCTTGGGGAGTGGACTGGAGTAGAATGGAACTGTCTGACACAGGTGATGGGCATTGGATCATCACTGCCAATAACTCACACGTAGTTTGTAGTATAAAAATCAGTGCCTGCCCCTGGGGCAGAGAGTGTGCCTGGGGCTGCCCTGCTGAACAGACCTGGGCAGCCAGACAGAAAATATCTGAGATAAGGAACAATAAAGCAACCTGGAGAGCAGCAGCCCAAGACTCCTGACTCAGCTGGGTTGGGAGGCAGAGACTTTTACACATCTTGGGGTCATCCTGACCAAAGCAACCCCCGAGACCCTCGGGTGTAAAGGGGGGCACCAGTGCTGTGTTTTCAGTTTTTTTGTGTTTTGCATTTTATTGCATGGTCTGGGGATGTGTGTGTCCCGCCTCATCGTGGCAGAATAATGACAATAATGGTGTTTGTTCGAGCCTGCATCTCCCCGCCAGGAAGGAGCAGTTTCACTCGGTTGTTGGTGTGGTTCTCTGAGAGACAGGTTTGCAACAGGTCGTCATTGCAGGTTTTAATTACCTGGCAATCTGAACTTCTGTTGTCTCTCAGACGTGCCTGCCCTTGGCAGGTTCTTGCTCTGCTGCTTGGGTTCCCTGGAACACCGGCTGTTGTGTGCTCGTTTTGTGATCTACTCGTTATTTCTTAGTTACTGAAGCAAATTTACCTTAGCTGGCACAGAATCGCAGACTCGTTAAAGTTGGAAAAGACCTTTGAAACCGTACTGAGAGTAACCAGGGGGTTCTGTGTGCCTGTGTGGAACCTCGCTGGAGCGTTCTGTGAGCTGGTCCCTGTCTGTGCTGCTCCTGACCCAGCTGAGCACGGGCTGCTGGAGCTGCAGGGACACAGACTGGGTTTGTGCGGAGT
The DNA here is from genome assembly GCA_032173965.1 of Sitta carolinensis. Classification (NCBI taxonomy): domain Eukaryota; kingdom Metazoa; phylum Chordata; class Aves; order Passeriformes; family Sittidae; genus Sitta; species Sitta carolinensis. The sequence continues at coordinate 3,254,954 of CM063313.1, read as the reverse complement.
GAGAGTGTGGCCCGCCTGCCAGACACGCTGCTGCTCCTGACGGACGCGACACGGCGTTTGTGGACACTGTGCCCGCAGCCCTCGCCCCCTCTGCAGGGCTGGCACGGATCAGTCCAGGGACACTGGGGCTGGCACGGATCAGTACAGGGACACTGGGGCTGGCACAGATCTGTGCAGGGACACTGGGGCTGGCACGGATCTGTCCAGGGACACTGGGGCTGGCACGGATCAGTCCAGGGACACTGGGGCTGGCACGGATCAGTCCAGGGACACTGGGGCTGGCACGGATCTGTGCAGGGACACTGGGGCTGGCACGGATCTGTGCAGGGACACTGGGGCTGGCACGGATCTGTGCAGGGACACTGGGCTGGCACGGATCTGTGCAGGGACACTGGGGCTGGCACGGATCTGTGCAGGGACACTGGGCTGGCACGGATCTGTCAGGGCACACTGGGGCTGGCACGGATCTGTGCAGGGACACTGGGCTGGCACGGATCTGTGCAGGACACTGGGCTGGCACGGATCTGTGCAGGGACACTGGGGCTGGCACGGATCTGTGCAGGGACACTGGGCTGGCACGGATCAGTCGCAGGACACTGGGCTGGCACGGATCTGTGCAGGGACACTGGGCTGGCACGGATCTGTGCAGGGACACTGGGCTGGCACGGATCTGTGCAGGGACACTGGGGCTGGCAACGGATCCTGTGCAGGACACTGGGCTGGCACGGATCTGTGCAGGGACACTGGGCTGGCACGGATCTGTCCAGGGACACTGGGGCTGGCACGGATCTGTGCAGGGACACTGGGGCTGGCACGGATCTGTCAGGACACTGGGCTGGCACGATCGCAGGACACTGGGGCTGGCACGGATCTGTGCAGGGACACTGGGGCTGGCATCAGGACACTGTGGCAGATGGACACTGGGCTGGCACGGATCTGTGCAGGGACACTGGGGCTGGCACGGATCTGTCAGGGACACTGGGCTGGCACGGATCTGTGCAGGGACACTGGGCTGGCACGGATCTGTGCAGGGACACTGGGCTGGCACATCTTGCAGGAATGTCTGAGATCTGCAGGGACACTGGGCTGGCACGGATCTGTGCAGGGACACTGGGGGCTACGGACTGCAGGCTGGGCTGGCACGGATCGTCAGGGAGACACTGGGGCTGGCACGGATCTTCAGGGACACTGGGCTGGCACGGATCGTCAGGGACACTGGGCTGGCACGGATCTGTGCAGGGACACTGGGCTGGCACGGATCGTCCAGGGACACTGGGCTGGCACGGATCAGTCCAGGACACTGGGGCTGGCACGGATCAGTACAGGGACACTGGGGCTGGCAACGGATCTGTGCAGGGACACTGGGCTGGCACGGATCTGTCAGGGACACTGGGGCTGGCACGGATCAGTCAGGACACTGGGCTGGCACGGATCAGTCAGGGACACTGGGCTGGCACGGATCTGTGCAGGGACACTGGGGCTGGCACGGATCTGTGCAGGGACACTGGGGCTGGCACGGATCTTGTGCAGGGACACTGGGCTAGGCACGGATCTGTGCAGGGACACTGGGCTGGCACGGATCTGTGCAGGGACACTGGGGCTGGCACGGATCAGTGCAGGGACACTGGGGCTGGCACGGATCTGTGCAGGGACACTGGGCTGGCACGGATCTGTGCAGGGACACTGGGCTGGCACGGATCTGTGCAGGGACACTGGGGCTGGCACGGATCTGTGCAGGACACTGGGGCTGGCACGGATCTGTCAGGGACACAGGGCTGGCACGGATCTGTGCAGGGACACTGGGCTGGCACGGATCTGTGCAGGGACACTGGGCTGGCACGGATCTGTGCAGGCTGGGCGCACGATCTGTGGGACACTGGTGCACGGATCTGTGCAGGGACACTGGGCTGGCACGGATCAGTCCAGGGACACTGGGGCTGGCACGGATCTGTGCAGGGACACTGGGGCTGGCACGGATCGTGCAGGACACTGGGGCTGGCACGGATCGTCCAGGGACACTGGGGCTGGCACGGATCGTGCAGGGACACTGGGGCTGGCACGGATCAGTACAGGGACACTGGGGCTGGCACACATCTGTGCAGGGACACTGGGGCTGGCACGGATCTGTCCAGGGACACTGGGGCTGGCACGGATCAGTCCAGGGACACTGGGGCTGGCACGGATCAGTACAGGGACACTGGGGCTGGCACGGATCTGTGCAGGGACACTGGGGCTGGCACGGATCAGTCCAGGGACACTGGGGCTGGCACGGATCTTTGCAGGGACACTGGGCTGGCACGGATCTGTGCAGGACACTGGGGCTGGCACGGATCTGTGCAGGGACACTGGGGCTGGCACAGATCTGTGCAGGGACACTGGGCTGGCACGGATCTGTGCAGGGCTCCAGGGCTGGCACGGATCTGTGCAGGGACACTGGGGCTGGCACGGATCAGTCCAGGGACACTGGGCTGGCACAGATCAGTACAGGACACTGGGGCTGGCACGGATCAGTCCAGGGACACTGAGGCTGGCACGGATCAGTACAGGGACACTGGGCTGGCGAGGATCAGTCCAGGGACACTGGGCTGGCACGGATCTGTGCAGGGACACTGGGGCTGGCACGGATCAGTCCAGGGACACTGGGGCTGGCACGGATCTGTGCAGGGACACTGGGGCTGGCACGGATCAGTCCAGGGACACTGGGGCTGGCACGGATCTGTGCAGGGACACTGGGGCTGGCACGGATCTGTCCAGGGACAATGGGGCTGGCACGGATCTGTGCAGGGACACTGGGGCTGGCACGGATATGTACAGGGCTCCAGGCCTGGCACGGATCTGTGCAGGGACACTGGGGCTGGCACGGATCTGTACAGGGACACTGGGGCTGGCACGGATCTGTGCAGGGACACTGGGGCTGGCACGGATCAGTCCAGGGACACTGGGGCTGGCACGGATTTGTGCAGGGACACTGGGGCTGGCACGGATCAGTCCAGGGACACTGGGGCTGGCACGGATCTGTGCAGGGACACTGGGGCTGGCACGGATCTGTGCAGGGACACTGGGGCTGGCACGGATCTGTCCAGGGACACTGGGGCTGGCACGGATCTGTAACAGGGCTCCACAGGGCTGGCACGGATCTGTGCAGGGACACTGGGCTGGCACGGATCTGTGCAGGGACACTGGGGCTGGCACGGATCTGTACAGGGCTCCAGGGCTGGCACGGATCTGTGCAGGGACACTGGGGCTGGCACGGATCTGTACAGGGCTCCAGGGCCGGCACGGATCTGTACAGGGACACTGGGCTGGCACGGATCTATTCAGGGACACTGGGGCTGGCACGGATCTGTGCAGGGACACTGGGGCTGGCACGGATCTGTGCAGGGACACTGGGGCTGGCACGGATCTGTGCAGGGACACTGGGGCTGGCACGGATCTGTCCAGGGACACTGGGGCTGGCACGGATCTGTGCAGGGACACTGGGCTGTCACAGATCTGTACAGGGACTCTGGGACTGGCACGGATCTGTCCAGGGACACTGGGGCTGGCACGGATCTGTACTGGGCTCCAGGGCTGGCACGGATCTGTCCAGGGACACTGGGACTGGCATGGTTCTGTTCAGGATTCCTGAACTGCCCCGGTTCTGTCCCGGTTCTCTCCAGGACTCCAGGTCTGCCCCGGTTCTGTGCAGGCCTCCAGTTCTGCCCTGGTTCTTCTTGGTTCTTTCTGTTTCTGCTGCGGTTCTGCCCAGTTCTGCCGCGGTTCTGTCCAGAATTCTGGTGCTGCCCGGTTCTGCCCCGGTTCTGCTGTGGTTCCGTCCAGGCCCCGGTTCTGCCCAGGTTCAACCCCGGTTCTGTGCAGCCCGTGGTTCTGACCCGATTCTTCCCAGTTCTGCCTGGTTCTTCCTGGTTCTGCCCGGTTCTCCCCCAGTTCTGCCCTGGTTCTGCCCAGTTCTGCCCTGGTTCTCCCCCGGTTCTGCCTGGTTCTGCCCCGGTTCTCCCCCGGGTCTGCCCGGTTATGTCCCGGTTCTGTCCAGGCCCTGGTTCCTCCCGGTTCTGCCCGGTTCTCTCCCGGTTCTCCCCCGGTTCTGCCCGGTTCTCCCCAGTTCTGCCCGGTTCTCTCCCGGTTCTCCCCCGGTTCTGCCCGGTTCTCCCCCAGTTCTGCCCGGTTCTCCCCCGGTTCTCCCCGGTTCTGCCCGGTTCCGCCCGGTTCTGCCCAGTTCTGCCCGGTTCCGCCCGGTTCTTCCCAGTTCTCCCAGCCCGTGTCCCTCTCTCAGCCTGCCGGGCAAGGTCTTTTCCGGATTTTTCAGTTCAGCATTCCCAGGGATCGCTGCCCTCCCACCGGCTCCTCCCGGACCTTCCCGGCGGCCGCAGACAGAATTCCCACTCACGGTTCCGCGGGAGATCAGGCCTCGTGTCTGACTTTAATCACCTCTTTATTTAAAGCTCCTTTGGCTAATAGCTTTATCATTCCCTTCATTTGCGATTACTCGCGCCTGTCTATCCGGGACAGCGTTCCGTATTTAAGGAAAAAAGATGTTCTGTTTTAGAATTAAAAGATTAGCGCGAGTTGCCGTAGAGAATGACTGGCGGGTTAAGCCTGACTTTTGAAAGGGGCTTGTTGAATTGAAGCACGAAATAAAAAACCCGGCACAGAGGGAGAGATTTTAATGCCTAGGTAAAAATCCGTGATCCTTACTCGAATTTAGAGCTAATCTTGGGAAAAATGAAGTGCAGGAGCATCCTCACAAAAGAAGGAAAGGCCCAAGCGTGATGTATCCCAGTTAAAAACCGTGAAAAAATATCAATTAGGAGTTTGTTTCCTTTTAAAAAATGTGCTGGATTTGCCCACAGCAGCTTTGTCTTTACAAGGAGGGAAGCCGCGTGCTCACGCTGCCGTAACTTTCCAAATTATTCCCCTCCCTTATTCCTGCGCGACGCATTTGTTTCCAACAAATCGCTGCTGCTTGGGTGCCTCCAATAACATGGAAAATTCCAGCACAGTAACAGGTCTGTGCCTGGATGTGTTCCTGCCTGGATAAAGCGACAGGCTTGTTTTTCAAATCAGTTCTGTTTTATTTACCAATATAAATATTCCGCCGAGAGCGGCGCGGCGGTTTTTGGACAGGCTGGCATTTTCAGAAAATTGCCGTAAAATCCGGGCGGCTCGTGTTGGTTTGTGTGGATCCACCACAGGCACACGCTGGGGTTTTCACATCTCAGCACATCAATGTGGGGTTTTTTGCACGGGTTTTTTTGCCTTTCTGGTTAGCACAGGGGAAATGGATTTACCCTGAGGTCACTACTCAGGGTTTGGTAAAATCGGCATCCCCACGTTCCCAACCAATCCAGTTTTCACCTAAATTCATCCTGCCGGCATAAAACCCAGGAAATCATGGTCACTCGTGATTGATTTAAGGATCCCTGCCTTTCTGTATGCACATGCATGTAAATTCTAACCTTTATTTAACTTATTGTTACTAGGGGAAGAATTAATCTCACATCTAAAGCTGTCTCACGCGTGTTTTAGCTATGGTGGGACAAGCAAGGCAGTTTTTTCCTGTGCTTTTAATATCCTGCACTTCTCTAGAGAATAAAAGAAAAGCCACAGACTTCCTTAGAAACACAATTTGTGAAAAACAATCCTAATGTAGATATTTTTTTTCTCCCCCCCTCCTAGGTTTTTACCAAGAGACGCTTAACTTGGATCGTCAGCTGTAAAATCATAACAGCCCCCCGAACTGACACTTGAGCTGGAAGGAAAAAAAAAGCTGTGACAAATGGACAATATGTCTATTACTAACACGCCAACAAGTAATGATGCTTGTCTGAGCATTGTCCACAGCTTGATGTGCCACCGGCAGGGCGGGGAGAGCGAGACCTTCGCAAAGCGCGCCATCGAGAGCCTGGTGAAGAAGCTGAAGGAGAAGAAGGATGAGCTGGATTCCCTGATCACGGCCATAACCACCAACGGAGCGCACCCCAGCAAGTGTGTGACCATCCAGAGGACGCTGGACGGCAGGCTGCAGGTGGGAAGAGGGACGGGGGTTAATCTGGGAGCAGGGTGTGCAACAGAGTGCTGTTCCACCCAGGGTGTGCAGGGTCAGTGGCTGTGCAGGGTCAGGGTGTGCAGGGTCAGGGTGTGCAGGGTCAGTGCCTGTGCAGGGTCAGGGTGTGCAGGGTCAGGCTGTGCAGGGTGCAGGGTGTGCAGGGTCAGGGTGTGCAGGGTCAGTGCCTGTGCAGGGTCAGGGTGTGCAGGGTTCAGGGTGCTTGGGCAGGGTTCAGGGTGGTGCAGGGTCAGGGTGTGCAGGGTGCAGGTGGACATTGTGCGGGTAGGGTCTTATTGTGGGGTCTGTGCAGGGTTTCAGGGTGGCGGTTTGCAGGGTCAGGGTTGTGCAGGGTCAGTGGCTGTGCGGTCGGGTGTGCAGGGTCAGGGTTTGTGCAGGGTCAGTGGCTGTGCAGGGTCAGGGTGTGCATGGTGCAGGGTCAGGGTAGGTGTGCAGGGTCAGGGTGTGCAGGGTCAGGGGTGCAGGGTCAGGGTGTCGGGTGTGGCTGTGCGGGTCAGGGTGTGCAGGTCGTGTGCAGGGTCAGGGTGTGCAGGGTCAGTGGTGTGCAGGGTCAGGGTGTGGCAGGGTCAGGTGTGCGGGCTTGTGCAGGGTCAGGGTGTGCAGGGTCAGGGTGGCAGGGTCAGGGTGTGCAGGGTCAGTGGTGTGCAGGGTCAGGTGCTCTGTGCTGTGCAGGGTCAGGGCTGTGCAGGGTTCGGTGGTGTGCAGGGTCAGGGTGTGCAGGGTCAGTGCTGGCTGTGCAGGGTGTCAGGGTCAGGGTGTGCAGGGTTTCAGGTCGTGGCTGTGCAGGGTCAGGGTGTGGGGCAGGGTCAGGGTAGGTGCGGGTCAGTGGCTGTGCAGGGTCAGGTGGCTCGGTGGCAGGGTCAGGGTTGTGCAGGGTCAGGGTGTGCTAGGGTCAGGTGTGCAGGGTCAGTGGCTGTGCATGGGTCAGTGGCCAGTGTGCAGGGTCAGTGGCTGTGCAGGGTCAGGGTGTGCAGGGTCAGGGTGTGCAGGGTCAGGGTGTGCAGGGTCAGGGTGTGCAGGGTCAGTGGCTGTGCAGGGTCAGTGGCTGTGCAGGGTCAGGGTGTGCAGTCAGGGTGTGCAGGGTCAGTGTGTGCAGGGTCAGGGTGTGCAGGGTCAGTGGCTGTGCAGGGTCAGGGTGTGCAGGGTCAGTGGTGTGCAGGGTCAGTGGTGTGCAGGGTCAGGGTGTGCAGGGTCAGGGTGTGCAGGGTCAGGGTGTGCAGGGTCAGGCTGTGCAGGGTCAGGTGTGCAGGGTCAGGGTGTGCAGGGTCAGGGTGTGCAGGGTCAGTGGCTGTGCAGGGTCAGGGTGTGCAGGGTCAGGGTGTGCAGGGTCAGGTGGCTGTGCAGGGTCAGGGTGTGCAGGGTCAGTGGTGTGCAGGGTCAGGGTGTGCAGGGTCAGGGCTGTGCACGGGTCAGTGGCTGTGCAGGGTCAGTGGTGTGCAGGGTCAGGGTGTGCAGGGTGCAGGGTGTGCAGGGTCAGGTGTGTGCAGGGTCAGTGGCTGTGCAGGGTCAGGGTGTGCAGGGTCAGTGGTGTGCAGGGTCAGTGGTGTGCAGGGTCAGGGTGTGCAGGTGGGTTGCAGGTAGTGGTGTGCAGGGTCAGGGTGTGCAGGGTCAGGGTGTGCAGGGTCAGTGGTGTGCAGGGTCAGTGGCTGTGTGCAGGGTCAGGGTGTGCAGGGTCAGGGTGTGCAGGGTCAGGTGGCTGTGCAGGGTCAGGGTGTGCAGGGTCAGTGGTGTGCGGTCAGGTGTGCAGGGTCGTGGTGTGCAGGGTCAGGGTGTGCTAGGGTCAGGGCTGTGCAGGGTCAGTGCTGTGCAGGGTCAGTGGTGTGCAGGGTCAGTGGTGCAGGGTCAGGGTGTGCAGGGTCGGTGTGCAGGGTCAGTGGCTGTGCAGGGTCAGGGTGTGCAGGGTCAGGGTGTGAGGTCGAGGGTCATTAGCTGCAGTCAGGGTGTGCAGGTCGGAGGTTGTTTCGTGCTTTGAGGGTCGTGGCTCTGCTAGGTGCAGGCTGTGCTGGGTCAGGGTGTGCAGGGTCAGTGTTGCAGGTCAGTGGCTGTGCAGGGTCAGGGTTGAGGGTCAGGTGTGCAGGGCAGTGCTGCAGGTCGTGGCTGTGCAGGGTCAGCTGTGCAGGGCAGTGTGTCAGGGTACAGGGTGTGCGGGTCAGGGTGTGCAGGGTCAGGGTGTGAGTCCTGCTGTGCAGGGTCAGGGTGTGCAGGGCAGGGCTGTGAGGTCAGGGTGTGCAGGTCAGTGCTATGTGCAGGGTCAGGTGCGCGGGTCAGGTGTGCAGGGTCAGGTGTGCAGGGTCAGTGGTGTGAGGGTCAGGGTGTGCAGCAGGGGTGCGGTAGTGGCTGTGAGGGTCAGTGGCTGTGCAGGGTCAGGGTGTGCAGGGTCAGGGTGTGCAGGTCAGTGGGGGTCAGGGTGTGCGGTCAGGGCTGTGCAGGGTCAGGTGTGCAGGGTCAGGGTGGCGGTCAGTGCTGTTGTGCAGGGTCAGTGGCTGTGCAGGGTCAGGGTGTGCAGGGTCAGGGTGTGCAGGGTCAGTGGCTGTGCAGGGTCAGGTGTGCAGGGTCAGGGTGTGCAGGGTCAGGTGTGCAGTAGCTGTCAGGGTGGTGTGCAGGGTCAGTGGCTGTGCAGGGTCAGGTGGTGCAGGGTCAGGGTGTGCAGGGTCAGGGTGTGCAGGGTCAGGGTGTGCAGGGTCAGGGTGTGCAGGGTCAGGGTGTGCAGGGTCAGGGTGTGCAGGGTCAGTGGCTGTGCAGGGTCAGTGGCTGTGCAGGGTCAGGGTGTGCAGGGTCAGGGTGTGCAGGGTCAGTGGTGTGCAGGGTCAGGTGTGCAGGGTCAGGGTGTGCAGGGTCAGGGTGTGCAGGGTCAGGTGTGCGGTCGTGTGTGCAGGGTCAGGGTGTGCAGGGTCAGGGTGTCAGGTCGGGTGTGCAGGGTCGTGGCTGTAGGGTCAGGGTGTGCAGGGTCAGTGCTGTGCAGGGTCAGGGTGTGCAGGGTCAGTGGCTGTGCAGGGTCAGGGTGTGCAGGGTCAGGGTGTGCAGGGTCAGTGGTGTGCAGGGTCAGTGGTGTGCAGGGTCAGGGTGTGCAGGGTCAGGGTGTGCAGGGTCAGTGGTGTGCAGGGTCAGTGGCTGTGCAGGGTCAGTGGCTGTGCAGGGTCAGGGTGTGCAGGGTCAGGGTGTGCAGGGTCAGGGTGTGCAGGGTCAGTGGCTGTGCAGGGTCAGGGTGTGCAGGGTCAGGGTGTGCAGGGTCAGGGTGTGCAGGGTCAGGGTGTGCAGGGTCAGGGTGTGCAGGGTCAGGGTGTGCAGGGTCAGGGTGTGCAGGGTCAGTGGTGTGCAGGGTCGGGGTGTGCAGGGTCAGGGTGTGCAGGGTCAGGGTGTGCAGGGTCAGGGTGTGCAGGGTCAGGGTGTGCAGGGTCAGGGTGTGCAGGGTCGTGGCTGTGCAGGGTCAGGTGGTGCAGGGTCAGTGGCTGTGCAGGGTCAGGGTGTGCAGGGTCAGGTTGTGCAGGGTCAGTGGTGTCGCAGGGTCAGGCTGTGCAGGGTCAGTGGCTGTGCAGGGTCAGGGTGTGCAGGGTCAGGTGTGCGGTGGTTGAGGGTAGGGTGGCAGGGTCAGGGTGTGCAGGGTCAGGGTGTGCAGGGTCAGGGTGTGCAGGGTCGGGTGTGCAGGGTCGGTGGCGTGTGCAGGGTCAGGGTGTGCAGGGTCAGTGTGTGCAGGGTCAGGGTGTGCAGTAGGGTGTGCAGGGTAGGTGTGCAGGGTCAGGGCGGTTTGAGGTCAGGTGTGCAGGGTCAGGGTGTGCAGGGTCAGGGTGTGCAGGGTCAGGGTGTGCAGGGTCGTGGCTGTGCAAGGGTCAGGGGGTGTGCAGGGTCAGGGTTGTGAGGGTCAGGGTGTGCAGGGTCAGGTGTGCAGGGTCAGGGTGTGCAGGGTCAGGGTGTGCAGGGTCAGGGTGTGCAGGGTCAGTGGCTGTGCAGGGTCAGGTGTGCAGGGTCAGGTGTGCAGGGTCAGGGTGTGCAGGGTCAGGGTGTGCAGGGTCAGTGGCTGTGCAGGTCAGGGTGTGCAGGGTCAGTGTGTGCAGGGGGGTGTGCAGGGTCAGGGTGTGCAGGTCAGGGTGTGCAGGGTCAGGGTGTGCAGGGTCAGGGTGTGCAGGGTCAGGGTTGCAGGGTCAGGGTGTGCAGGGTCAGGGTGTGGCAGGGTTCAGGGTGTGCAGGGTCAGGGTGTGCAGGGTCAGGTGTGCAGGGTCAGGGTGTGCAGGGTCAGGGTGTGCAGGGTCGGGTGGCTGTCAGGGTCAGATGTGCAGGGTCAGTGGCTGTGCAGGGTCAGGTTGTGCAGGTCAGGGTGTGCAGGGTCAGTGGCTGTGGGGTCAGGGTGTGCAGGGTCAGGGTGTGCAGGGTCAGGGTTGTGCAGGTCGGTGTGCAGGGTCAGGCTGTGCAGGGTCATGGTGTGCAGGGTCAGGGTGTGCAGGGTCAGGGTGTGCAGGGTCAGTGTGTGCAGGGTCAGGGTGTGCAGGGTCAGGGTGTGCAGGGTCAGTGGCTGTGCAGGGTCAGTGGCTGTGCAGGGTCAGTGGCTGTGCAGGGTCAGGGTGTGCAGGGTCAGGGTGTGCAGGGTCAGGGTTGTGCAGGGTCAGGGTGTGCAGGGTCCGTGGCTGTGCAGGGTCAGGTGTGCAGGTCAGTGGCTGTGCAGGGTCAGGGTGTGCAGGTCAGTGGCTGTGCAGGGTCAGGGTGTGCAGGGTCAGGGTGTGCAGGGTCAGGGTGTGCAGGGTCAGGGTGTGCAGGGTCAGGGTGTGGGCAGGGTCAGGGTGTGCAGGGTCAGGGTGTGCAGGGTCAGGGTGTGTGCAGGGTCGGGGTGTGCAGGGTCAGGGTGTGCAGGGTCAGGGTGTGCAGGGTCAGGTGTGCAGGTCAGGGTGTGCAGGGTCAGGGTGTGCAGGGTCAGGGTGTGGCAGGGTCCGTGGCTGTGCAGGGTCAGGGTGTGCAGGGTCAGTGGCTGTGCAGGGTCAGGGTGTGCAGGGTCAGGTTGTGCAGGGTCAGTGGCTGCGCAGGGTCAGTGGCTGTGCAGGGTCAGTGGCTGTGCAGGGTCAGGGTGTGCAGGGTCAGGGTGTGCAGGGTCAGTGGCTGCGCAGGGTCAGTGGCTGTGCAGGGTCAGTGGCTGTGCAGGGTCAGGGTGTGCAGGGTCAGTGGCTGTGCAGGGTCAGGGTGTGCAGGGTCAGTGGCTGTGCAGGGTCAGTGGCTGTGCAGGGTCAGGGTGTGCAGGGTCAGGATGTGCAGGGTCAGTGGCTGTGCAGGGTCAGTGGCTGTGCAGGGTCAGGGTGTGCAGGGTCAGGGTGTGCAGGGTCAGTGGCTGTGGAGGGAGAGACACCAGAACAGACAGAGTGACAGACACAGGGACAGACACACTGACACACACAGGGACAGAGCCTGGTGACATCCCCACCTGACCAGGGATTTATTATTTGTATTTTAATATATTTTATACTTATATATATTTTAATTTTTATTTATTAATAATTTATTATATTGTATTGAAATATATTTCATATCTATATATATTTTATGTTTTTGTATATTTTATATTTTATTATATATTTTTAATATATTTTATATTTTAATATATTTTATATTTTAAATTTTATTACCTTTAATAGTGAAATATATTTTATATTTTTATATATTAAGTTTTAATATATTTAATATTGAAATACATTTTATATTTTTATATATTTTATATTTATATATATTTTATATTTTAAATTTTAATATATTTAATATTGAAATATATTTTATATTTTTATATATTATGTTTTAATATGTTTAATATTGAAGTACATTTTATATTTATATATATTTTATATTTATATATATTTTATCTATAAACATTTTTATATCACTACTCTGATGATGGAGTGAAGCGTGTCGTGTTTTTTTCCCTCTTTCTCCTTCTCCCTGTGTGAAATCCAAGCCCTTTCCCCTTTCCCCACCAACTTTTTGTGACTTTTCCATGTTTTTTTAGGTGGCTGGCCGCAAGGGGTTCCCCCATGTGATCTATGCCCGTCTCTGGCGGTGGCCTGATCTCCATAAAAACGAACTGAAGCACGTCAAATACTGTCAGTACGCCTTTGACCTGAAATGTGACAGTGTCTGTGTCAACCCGTACCATTATGAGCGTGTCGTGTCTCCTGGCATCGGTGAGTCCGCCCTGGAATTCAGCTTGGGGCTGGAATGGGAAAGCTTCCGTGGGCAGGAAATTGAATTAACTTTTATTTTTTAATTAACTCCCGCTTCCAAAGTGAATTAACTTCAATTCACTTTGTGAAAAGTCAAATAACTTTTTAAGGATCTGATGATAAGTATTGTTATTTTGGCTTTCTTAGTGCAGTGATTGTTCCTGTGGCATTAAGGGTCTGTGGGGTTTTTGCTGCTGCTGGGTTTTTGGGATTTGTGCATCCCGGGAATGGCTCAGCAGAGGGGCACGGCTGTGGGTGGAGGGGGCGACCTGGGCAGAGTCTGCAGGGTTAAAATCAGATTGTTGCAGGCTGGTCAGTGTCCTGATCAGTGTTTGGAGTTGTCTGAATTCATTCCCCTGCACCCCCTCTTGTCTCTGTGTTCTCTTTAAAGATCTCTCGGGGCTGACGCTGCAGAGTTCAGGTGAGTGAGGAGGGGTTTGCATTCCTGGGGGCTGGGGCTGTGCCAGGCCGGGCTCAAGGATGAATTTATGGGGTTTGATTTGTGCCAGGGCAGGCACAGGTCACCCCAGGGCTGAATTTATGGGATCTGGATCCATGCTGAGCCCCCAGGGCAGGCACAGATCACCCCAGGGTTGGATTTATGGGGTTTGATTTGTTCAGGGCACAGGACACCCCAGGGATGAATTTATGGGGTTCCAGCCATGCTGAGCCCCCAGGGCAGGTGCAGGACACCCCAGGGTGCAATTTCTGGGATCTGGATCCATGCTGAGCCCCCAGGGCAGGCACAGATCACCCCAGGGCTGAATTTCTGGGATCTGGATCCGTGCTGACCCCCAGGGCAGGCACAGATCACCCCAGGGCTGAATTTGTGGGATCTGGATCCATGCTGAGCCCCCCAGGGCAGGCACAGGTCACCTCAGGGCTGAATTTGTGGGATCTGGATCCATGCTGAGCCCCCCAGGGCAGGCAGAGGTCACCTCAGGGCTGAATTTGTGGGATCTGGATCCATGCTGACCCCCAGATCACCCCAGTTCCTCACTTGGAGAGCCTGTGAGGAGATGCTTTTATCCCTCTGGCTTCCCAAAGCCATCCAGGTGCCATCCCAGAGGCAGCCCCTGGTAAATTCCGTGGGCAGGAATTTACGCAAGCCTGTAGCTTCCCCCTGTTCTCATTGCTCCCCACCTCAGAAACCCTGCAGGAAAACCAAAAACCAAAAAAAAGAAAATATTCCCAGAGCTGCGTGCACCTGTGTGATAGGATAATTAACTGGATTGGGAATGCCAAATGTGATTTAATAGGAGAAGAAGAAAAGAGCAGGAGTTCTGTAACTAATTCTGCACTTGGATGGAGGAGTCTGATAATTCTTGCTCTCCCTGAAGAATTGAAGCTGATTTAACGTTATTTATTAAAATTATTTAAAATATTAAAATAATTTATATATTTTTTCAATAATAATGCATATTTATTTATATATATAATATGCATTATTATTGAAATATATATTATATATATATGTAATATATTATATATAATATATATATATTATAAATGTGTGTGTATATATATATATATATATATATATATATATATATATATATATATATATATATATATTCAATAATAAAATAAATACATCATAAGCATTCCCTCGTCCCAAAACCAAATTTTAACACATTTTAGTCTGCTTTAAAAAGGGGGCATGGGGAGGTACCTTGATGGGATGTGTAGTAATATATTGTTTTTGTATAATTTAATATAATTTATTATTTATAATATTATAAATTCAATAGTATATTTAATTATTTATAATAATAAATTACACATATTATATATTAATATTATATGCAATATATAAATATATAATATATTTATATATAGATTATATATTATAGAAATATTTTATATATTCTTTATTAAATAAATAAATAAATAACTATATAAAATAAATAAATAATAAAAATATATAAAATAAATAAATATTACAGGAATAAACTGTTTATTCCTACACTAATTGCTAGTGGAGATTGTGTGGGATCCCCTGAACCACTGGCTGCACTGCTGTACCCGGAGTGTCTCCCTGTGTGTTCTCTGAGCGTGGATTTGATTTCCCGCTCAGTTTCGAGGGAGATCCCCGCAGGGATTGGGCCGAGTTGGAGAATCCGCATTTTCCCTGGGATCTCTGCGCGCCTGCCCGTTTTGTTGCAGGCGTTGGGTCGTTCTTCACAGCTGCTTGGGGCAGACCCCTTTTTGCCTTTCCTGGGGAGCAGCGTGCTGCTGGCTCCGCGATCCGCTCGCGCTGAACACAGCCAGCTTCCCGCAGCGTCCCGCATCCATGCGCTGTGTCCCTGCGGGTGGGGGAACGCCGCAGCCTGGGGGGGATACACCCGCCGGGATTGTGTCCCCGAGCCGAGGAGGCCGGTCAGCGCCCTGTGCTGTGCCCGCAGCCCCCTCCAGCATGCTGGTGAAGGACGAGTACGTGCACGACTACGAGGGGCAGCCGTCGCTGTCGTCGGCAGAGGGGCACTCGGTGCAGACCATCCAGCACCCGCCCAGCCAGAGGGCCTCCTCGGAGCCCTACAGCGCCCCGGCCATGCTGGCCCCCGCCGAGGCCAGCACCACCAGCACCACCAACTTCCCCAACATTCCCGTGGCCTCCACAAGTAAGGCGCCGGGGGGGGGGGGGCGCTGGAGGGGTGGGGGCTCTGTTTGTGGTCTGCTCTGGTGTGTACTGCCGCTGTCTGTTCTGCTCTATAGTCTGTTTCTGTTCTAGTCTAGTCTAATTCTATTTCTATTCTATTTCTAGTCTAGTCTAATTCTATTTCTATTGTATTCTATTCTATTTCTAGTCTAGTCTAGGTCTAGGTCTAGGTCTAGTCTATTCCCAATTCCAATTATATTCTATTTCCTATTCTATTTCCTATTCTATTTCCTATTCTATTTTCTATTCTATTTTCTATTTTCTATTTTCTATTCTCTATTCTCTATTCTCTATTCTATTCTATTCTATTCTATTCTATTCTATTCATTTTCTATTCATTTTCTGTTCTATTCTACTATTATTTCTATTCTATTCTAATTCTGTTCTATTCTATTCTAGTCTAGGTATAGGTATAGTCTAGTCCGTTCCCAATTCCAATTATTTTCTATTTTCTATTCACTATTCAATTTATTTATTAATTTCTATTCTATTCTATTCTATTCTATTCTATTCTATCTATCTATTCTATTCTATTCTATTCTATTCTATTCTATTCTAATATGTTCTAATATGTTCTTATTCTTATTCTTACCTATTTTCTATTCTACTCTGTTCTATTATATTCTTATTCTTCTTATTATTATTATTCTCTATTTTCTATTCTACTCTATTCTATTCTATTCTTATTCTAACTCTAATAATAAAATATTTTCTATTTCTATTCTATTCTATTCTATTCTATTCTATTCTATTCATTTTCTATTCATATTCTAGTAATTTTCTGTGCTATTCCTTTTCTGTTCTATTCTACTCTTATTTCTTTTCTATTCTATTCTAATTCTGTTCTATTCTATTCTAGTATAGGTATAGGTATAGGTCTAGTCTAGTCTGTTCCCAATTCCAATTCTTTTCTATTTTCTATTCACTATTCACTATTCAATGTATTTATTAATTTCTATTCTATTCTATTCTACTCTATTCTATTCTATTCTTATTCTTCTTATTCTTATTATTCTTCTCTATTTTCTATTCTACTCTATTCTATTCTATTCTTATTCTAACTCTAATAATAAAATATTTTCTATTCTATTCTATTCTATTCTATTCTATTCTATTCATAGTCCTTTTATAGCATATGTTCTATTCTATTCTATTCTATTCTATTCTATTCTATTCTATTCTGTTCTATTCATTTTCTATTCATTTTCTATTAATTTTCTGTTCTATTAATTTTCTGTTCTATTCCTTTTCAGTTCTATTCTACTCTTATTTCTTTTCTATTCTATTCTAATTCTATTCTATTCTAGTCTAGGTATAGGTCTAGTCTAGTCTGTTCCCAATTCCAATTCTTTTCTATTTTCTATTCACTATTCACTATTCACTATTCAATTTATTTATTAATTTCTATTCTATTCTATTCTAGTCTAGTCTAGTCTATTCTAATATGTTCTTATTCTTATTATTATCTATTTTCTATTCTACTCTATTCTATTCTATTCTTATTCTAATTCTAATAATAAAATATTTTCTATTTCTATTCTATTCTATTCTATTCTATTCTATTCTGGCAGTAAGCTTTTCTCATCAGTGCCATCGTTGTTGGAGGCAGGTGGACAAGAAAGAAGAGCTCAATTTTCTGTTTTACTGCAACTTCTCAACAAGTTAAATTTTGCTAGCCACACCATTTCCAGAGTGTAATTGTGAAATTATCATTGTGAAAGTGTTGATAGGTTTAGTGGTAATGGCTGAACTGAAGCCTTTTGCACTCAGATTCTCTTAACCCATCCTGAGATATCTGTAGTTTTAATCTTAGATAATTCATGAAATATTTATTTGGGAGGGAAAAAAAAAAAAAAAGCACAGGGATTTTCTGAGTCCAGCAAGAGCTGTGACATCTCCCCCTCTTCCCCTTCACTGCAGCAGCGAGGTGTGGCCAGAGCAGGGATGAGCAGAGTGATCTCTGCATCCTCCTGGAGCCTTCAGGGTGCCACAGTTACCTGATGCTGAGCGTTTTTTGCCTCCAGCTTCCTGGCAGGGTGGAAAAAATAAACCAAAAAAACCCCCAAACCTGTGTTAGGTGTTTGCTGCCGTGCCGTTAGCTGGGGTGTATCTCCTACCCAGCAGTGCTGAGCTCTTTTTTGGGATGTTCAAGGATAGGCAGTGTGTTCTTTTACCAGGTCAGGCTCCCGGGATATTGACAGGTAGCCACAGACTCGTACAGGTTGCTGCAGGATGGGCTCACAGCCCAGCCAGACACTTGCCACCACAGGGAGGATGCCTCTCAGCGGCCTCAGCCCGCTCTCCAGGCGCCCAGGAGCGGTGCAGGAGGAGCAGGGAGCAGCCCTGGACACGCTGGGGTTTGTGTTTTGCAGACAGCACCACGAGCTGGACGGGGAGCCGGACGGCCGCGTACACACCGACCATCCCGCACCACCAGAACGGGCACCTGCAGCACCACCCGCCCATGCACCCCGGGCACTACTGTAAGAGAGGGCATGGCTGTGCTGTCCCTGCGCCCCAGGGCGCTGGCTGCCTCGGGGCGGCCCCTGTGACACCCTGTGCTGCCCCTGTGACACCCTGTGACACTCTGTGCCGCCCCTCTGACACCCTGTGCTGCCCCTGTGACACCCTGTGCTGCCCCTGTGACACCCTGTGCCGCCCCTGTGACACCCTCTGACACCCTGTGCCGCCCCTCTGACACCCTGTGCTGCCCCTGTGACACCCTGTGCCGCCCCTGTGACACCCTGTGCCCCCCTGTGACACCCTGTGCTGCCCCTCTGACACCCTGTGACACCCTGTGCTGCCCCTGTGACACCCTGTGCCCCCTGTGACACCCTGTGACACCCTGTGCTGCCCCTGTGACACCCTGTGCTGCCCCTCTGACACCCTGTGCTGCCCCTCTGACACCCTGTGACACCCTGTGCCGCCCCTCTGACACCCTGTGCCGCCCCTGTGACACCCTGTGCCGCCCCTCTGACACCCTGTGCCGCCCCTGTGACACCCTGTGCCGCCCCTCTGACACCCTGTGCTGCCCCTGTGACACCCTGTGCCGCCCCTCTGACACCCTGTGCTGCCCCTGTGACACCCTGTGCTGCCCCTGTGACACCCTGTGCTGCCCCTGTGACACCCTGTGCTGCCCCTCTGACACCCTGTGCTGCCCCTGTGACACCCTGTGACACCCTGTGCCGCCCCTCTGACACCCTGTGCCGCCCCTGTGACACCCTGTGCCGCCCCTCTGACACCCTGTGCTGCCCCTCTGACACCCTGTGACACCCTGTGCCGCCCCTCTGACATGACCACCCTGTGCCGCCCCTGTGACACCCTGTGCTGCCTGCCCCCTCTGACACCCTGTGCCGCCCCTCTGACACCCTGTCGCCTTGACCCTGTGCCGCCCCTCTGACACCCTGTGCCGCCCCTGTGACACCCTGTGCCCGCCCCTCTGACACCCTGTGCTGCCCCTGTGACACCCTGTGCCGCCCCCCTTGACACCCTGTGCTGCCCCTGTGACACCCTGTGCCCTGACACCCCTGTGACACCCTGTGCCGCCCCTTGACACCCTGTGCCGCCCCTGTGACACCCTGTGCCGCCCCTGTGACACCCTGTGCTGCCCCTGTGACACCCTGTGACACCCTGTGCCCTGTGACACCCTGTGCCCCTGTGACACCCTGTGCTGCCCCTGTGACACCCTGTGACCCTGTGCTGCCACCTGTGACACCCTGTGCTGCCCCTGTGACACCCTGTGCTGCCCCTGTGACACCCTGTGACACCCTGTGCTGCCCCTGTGACACCCTGTCCCCTTGACACCCTGTGCGCCCCTGTGACACCCTGTGCTGCCCCTCTGACACCCTGTGACACCCTGTGCTGCCCCTGTGACACCCTGTGCTGCCCCTGTGACACCCTGTGCCCCCTGTGACACCCTGTGCTGCCCCTCTGACACCCTGTGACACCCTGTGCCGGCCCTGTGACACCCTGTGCTGCCCCTGTGACACCCTGTGCCCCCTGTGACACCCTGTGCTGCCCCTCTGACACCCTGTGACACCCTGTGCTGCCCTGTGACACCCTGTGCCGCCCCTCTGACACCCTGTGCCCCCCTGTGCACAAAAATCTCATTCAGTGTTTGCATATTTTCTTTTTATTCTTTTTTTTTTATTCTTATTTTTTTTATTCTTATTTTTATTCTTTTTTTCTTTTTTTTATTCTTATTTTTTTTATTCTTATTTTCTATTCTCATTTTCTTTTTATTTTTTATTTTTATTTTCTTTTGATTCTTGTTTTCTTTTTACTCTTATTTTTTTCCTTTTTATTTTTATTTCCTTTCTGTTCTTATTTTTTTATTCTTATTTTATTTTTATTCTTTTTTTCTTTTTATTCTTATTTTCTTTTTATTCTTATTTTCTTTTTATTCTTATTTTTTTATTATTTTCTTTTTATTCTTATTTTTTTATTCTTATTTTCCTTTTATTATTTTTATTTTTATTATTTTATTTATTTCCTTTTTTTCCTTACATTCTATTCTAATATATAATATTAATTAGAATATATAATATTTATTCTCTATTAGAAGAATATTATATTATTAGAATATATAATATATTAGAAAATATATAATATTAAAATATAGAATATTTTATTAGAATATTAAAATATTAGAATATTTATATTAGAATATATAATATATATTAGAACATACAATATTTTATTATAATATTAACATACTAAAATATAAATATATAATAAAATATTATATAAAATGCTATAAATATTTCTCAGCACGTGTGTCTCTCCAAAATTAATTAATTCATATTTTTACCTGGCTGGTGGAGCTGCCAGGGAATCATTTTAGGGGTAGAAAAACTCATTTTTTTCTCATTTAACACCAACTTTTTGTCCTTTTTTTTCCCAGGGCCAGTTCACAACGAGCTCGCATTCCAGCCTCCTATATCCAATCACCCTGGTGAGTAAATCCTGGCTGCCAGGGGGAGAGGAATTTTATCGGGATAAAAACACAATTTTAAATTAAATTATTAAATTAAATTAAAAATTAAAGTTTTATGGAGGAATTCTGCTTGGGAGAAATACCTAAATCCATGTGAAAATTAAGTTTTATGGAGGAATTTTGATTGGGACAAAAAATACTTTAATATATGTGAAAAATAAGATTTATGGAGGAATTTTGATTGGGACAAAAAATACTTTAATCCATGTGAAAAATAAGATTTATGGAGGAATAAATACCTTAATATGTGTAAAAAATAAGTTTACTGGAGGAATTCTGCTAGGGACAAAAAATATTTTAATACACATGAAAAAAAAAGTTTTATGGAGGAATTTTGATTGGGACAAAAATATCTTAATCCATGTGAAAAATAAGATTTATGGAGGGGTTTGGGGTTGGGTTTGGGGTTGGGATTTGGGGTTTGGGGTTTTTGGGGTTGGGGTTTGGGGTTTTTGGGGTTTGGGGTTGGGTTTGGGTTTGGGGTTTGGGTGGGTTGGGGTTTGGGTTGTTGGGGTTGGGGTTTGGGGTTGGTTGGTTTTGGGGTTTGGGGTTGGGGTTTGGGGTTTTGGGGTTTGGGGTTGGGGTTGGGGTTTGGGTGTTGGGGTTGGGTTTGGGGTTTGGGTTTGGGGTTGGGTTTGGGGTTTGGGTTGGGTTGGGTTGGTTGGGGTTTTTGGGGTTGGGTTTGGGGTTTGGGGTTTGGGGTTGGGGTTGGGTTTGGGGTTTGGGTTTGGGTTGGGTTTGGGGTTTGGGGTTGGGGTTTGGGGTTTGGGGTTGGGTTTGGGTTTGGGTTGGGTTTGGGGTTTTGGGTTGGGGTTGGGTTTGGGGTTTGGGGTTGGGTTTGGGGTTTGGGGTTGGGTTGGGTTTGGGTTTGGGTTTGGGGTTGGGGTTGGGGTTTTTTGGGGTTTGGGTTTTGGGGTTGGGTTTGGGTTGGGGTTGGGTTTGGGTTTGGGGTTTGGGTTGGGGTTGGGTTGGGGTTTGGGTTTGGGTTTGGGGTTGGGGTTGGGTTGGGTTTGGGTTTGGGGTTGGGGTTTGGGTTTGGGGTTGGGTTGGGTTGGGTTGGGTTTTGGGGTTTGGGGTTGGGTTTGGGTTTGGGTTTGGGGTGAGCAGGACGGGATGGGTGCAGCGGGCACTGGGGAGAGGCAGGGCTGTTTCTCTGCAGCAGCCGCCTCTGCTGCCTGGCTGCAGGTTTCAGAAGTGTGGGAGAGCCTTGAAGGAGGCTTGGGGCGCCTCTGGGGCTTTCGGGAGCTGCCCGTTCTGTCTGGGCTTACCCCTCGTTCTGTTCTGTTCCTGGCTCACCCCATGTTCTGTTCTCCTGGGCTCATCCCCTTCACCCTGCCCCATTCCAGGGCTCATCCCCCTCGTTCTGTTCTGTTCTGTGCTCGTCCCCTCGTCCTGCCCTGTTCTGTTCATCCCCTCCATCCTGCCCTGTTCTGTTCTCCCCCCATTCCTGCCCTGTTCTGTTCTGCTCCTGGCTCATCCCCCTTCTGTCCTGCCCCATCCCTGGCTCATCCCTATCGTTCTGTTTCTGCCCTGTCCCTGCACTCATCCCCCTCATCCTGCCCTGTTCTGGGCTCATCCCCCTCATCCTGCCCTGTCCCTGGGCTGTGCACAGGCGAGATCAGAGTGGGATCAGAGATCAGAGTGGGGTCAGAGTAGGATCAGAGTGGGATCAGAGATCAGAGTGGGATCAGAGAGTGATCAGAGAGGGATCAGAGTGGGATCAGAGATCAGAGTTGGATCAGAGATCAGAGTGGGATCAGAGAGTGATCAGAGAGGGATCAGAGTGGGATCAGAGTGGGATCAGAGAGGGATCAGAGTGGGATCAGAGTGGGATCAGAGATCAGAGTTGGATCAGAGATCAGAGTGGGATCAGAGTGGGATCAGAGTGATACTTTCTATGCTGCCCCTTTCCAGGGAATGTGCAGAGCCCTGCCCTGCCCTCGGGAGGGATTTCCCTGATAGCTGCATCCAGAGCTGGCTCTCCCTTGCTTTGTGCAGCCACACTGGCATTATTGACCTCCGTGTGCCAGTGCAGGCATGCAGAACGCTTCCAAAACCTGCCTGGATCCATAAACAACCCCCAAACCTGTAAGATCTGAAGTACCAAACCCTCCTTCATCGGCGTGTGCTGCGTTTGAGGCCTTTTGTCCACCAGATTTCCCATGTGTGTGTAGTCTGAGTCTCCTCGGAGAACTCAGTGAGAAGTTTCTGAGTTTCTAGACTCAGTTCCTTCGTGATGTTTTGGTTCAGGAGGACCGTGTTCTCACAGGCTTGATAAACATTGCCAGTGTTGTTGTAACAAGAGTGATATTTTGAATTCCTCTCAGTGGGATGGATGTCTTTTGGTTTGAGGCAATGGGATGGAGCGTTCTGTCACTCCTCTGACCCGTGAGATGTCCTGCTGTAGGAGATACATACAGGGGGTCAGGTTTGAGTAAGGATTGGAGTCAGAGGAGGTTTCCATGAACGGGGCTCGTGTCGTTTTCCGCTCTGCCACGGCCGCACCGCGTGGGTTTCCCTGGTGCCCCACAAGCAGCTGATGGCCCGGTTGTCCTTCAGCCCCAGAGTACTGGTGCTCCATCGCCTACTTCGAGATGGATGTGCAGGTGGGCGAGACCTTCAAGGTCCCTTCCAGCTGCCCCATCGTCACCGTGGACGGGTACGTGGATCCCTCCGGCGGAGACCGCTTCTGCCTGGGCCAGCTCTCCAACGTGCACCGGACAGAGGCCATCGAGAGAGCGAGGTATCCCCCCATTCCCGGCGGGAATCTGACCCGCTGGCACGCTCTGACGCTGGCACGAGGCCAGTGCCCCCCGGAAAATGCCCTGTGTCTGGTGTCTGCCGTGGGATGTGACCAAAAACAGAGCAAAGCAGGCTCTAGCTCAGGAGCAAAAGGGAAAAAAAAAAGCTTTATTTACTTAGAATATGTAAAGGAGACACACAGAGAAGGGGGTGAAAACCTTGGAAACACTCCTCCTGCCCCCACCCAGATTCTCAACACAACACAGTGAGACAAAACTCAAATTCCTAGTTAAGTTACCACCTCTCAGATAATTAATCCTCAGTCTATTACCACCCTTCTGCTAATCAGCACTCAGTTCATCAAGGAGAGATAGGAGTCTCTCTTGTACCATGTTGTGACTTTTTCCTTCCATGTCCAGTGCTCTCAGCACTGTGCATGGACCAGAGCTGCTTCTAGGGTTTCTCTTTTTAAAGATGCTTTGGTCAGTTCCTAAAATGACAGCTTCTCAAATCTTGGGACACCAGTTCCCCCCAATATTACCCCCTGGGGTCGAGGGGCCTTGAGAACAGAGCTCTTCCTCTCATCTCTGTTCACACTACTGTCCACTCTTGGCTCCAAGCCAATGCCTCTCCCCAGATGCAGTCTCTGTGTCACAGGAAAACGAATCCAGATTCCTGCTGGGATGATCTGTCCCTGCTGCCCCAGGGCTGGTTTTGAAGCACAGATCTCTCCTGGGATGATCTCTTGTGCTGTCCCAGGGCTGGTTTTCCAGGACAGATCCCTGCTGTGGGTGTTCTCTGCCTGCTGTCCCAGGGCTGCTTTTCCTGGACAGATTCTCCTGTGGATGATCTCTCCCTGCAGCCCCAGGGCTGGTTTTCCTGGACAGATCCCTGCTGGGATGATCTCTCCCTGCAGCCCCAGGGCTGGTTTTCCAGCACACATCTCTCCTGGGGTGTTCTCCCTGTGCTGCTCCAGGGCTGGTTTTCAAGCACAGATCTCTCCTGGGATGATCTCCCTGCTGCCTAGGGCTGATTTTCCTGGACAGATTCTCCTGGGGATGGTCTCTCCCTGCTGCCCCAGGGCTGGTTTTCCTGGACACATCTCTCCTGGGTGGTTTCCCCCGTGCAGCCCCAGGGCTGGTTTTCCTGGACACATCTCTCCTGGGTGGTTTTCCCCCGTGCTGCCCCTGGGCTGGTTTTGAAGCACAGATCTCTCCTGGGTGGATTCCCCCTGTGCTGCCCCAGGGCTGGTTTTGAAGCACAGATCCCTGCTGGGGATGATCTCTCCCTGCTGCCCCAGGGCTGGTTTTCCTGGACACATCTCTCCTGGGTGGTTTCCCCCCATGCAGCCCCAGGGCTGGTTTTGAAGCACAGATCTCTCCTGGGTGGTTTTTCCCCGTGCTGCCCCAGGGCTCTGGTTTTCATGGACAGATCTCTCCTGGGGATGATCTCTTGTGCAGCCCCAGGACTGCTTTTCCAGCACACATCTCTCCTGGGTGGTTTCCCCCGTGCAGCCCCAGGGCTGGTTTTCATGGATAAATCTCTCCTGGGTGGTTTCTCCCCGTGCAGCCCCTGGGCTGGTTTTCATGCACACATCTCTCCTGGGTGGTTTCCCCCCGTGCAGCCCCCATCCCCAGCTGACCATGCCCCTGCCCTGCAGGTTGCACATCGGCAAGGGCGTGCAGCTGGAGTGCAAGGGCGAGGGCGACGTCTGGGTGCGCTGCCTGAGCGACCACGCCGTCTTCGTGCAGAGCTACTACCTGGACAGGGAGGCGGGCAGGGCCCCGGGGGACGCCGTGCACAAGATCTACCCCAGCGCCTACATCAAGGTGAGCGGGCTAAACCAGGGCCACTCTCCCGGGAAAATGTGGGAATGTGTGCGGGAGGCGTGGAAATGAAGCGGAGGTTAAACGCGGCCAAGGTCTGCCCCGGTGCAGGCATCAAGGTGAGGGGGAAAATGAGCTTTGATCTGGTAGAATTTAAAAATATTTAATGGAGACAATAAGAGACATGGAAAATAAAGCAAAGGTTTGATAGAGACAATAGGACACTTATAAAATAAAGCCAAGATTTAATAGGGACATGGAAATGAAGCGGAGGTTAAACATGGCACAAGGTCTGCCCCAGTGCAGGCATCGAGGTGAGGGGGAAAACGAGGTTTGCTCTCCTGGGAAAATGTAAAAATGTTTAATAGAGACAATAGGAGATGTAGAAAATAAAGCAAATGTTTAATAGAGACAATAGGAGACATGGAAATAAAGCAGAGGTTAAACGCGGCGCAAGGTCTGCCCCAGCATCTACATCAAAGTGAGGGGGAAAACGAGGCACACTTCCCTGGTAAAATGTAAAAATATTTAATAAAGACAATAAAAGACATATGAATTAAAGCAAAAATTTAATAAAGAATATAAGAGACATAAAAATAAAGCAGAGGTTAAACACGGCACAGCATCTGCACCGGTGTGGGCATCGAGGTGAGGGGAGAATGCCGTGGGTTTGGTGTTCCAGGTGTTGCTGTGGGTTTGGTGGTTTTGATATTCCAGGTGTTGATGTTTTGGGTGTTCCCGGTGTTGTTGTGTGTGTCTGTGCTCCAGGTGTGTGTTGTTGCTGTTCCAGGTGTTCCAGGTGTCTGTGTTCCACGTGTCTGTACTGTTGCTGTTCCAGGTGTGTGTGTGTGTTTCTGTGCTCCAGGTGTGTGTTGTTGCTGTTCCAGGTGTTCCAGGTATGTGTTTGGTGTTCCAGGTGTGTGTTCCAGGTGTTCCAGGTGTCTGTGTTGTAACTGTTCCAGGTGTTCCAGGTGTGTGTTCCAGGTGTGTGTCCTGTTGCTGTTCCAGGTGTGTGTTTGCTGTTCCAGGTGTGTGTGTGCTGTTCCAGGTGTTCCAGGTGTGTGTACTGTATCTGTTCCAGGTGTTCCAGGTGTGTGTTTGCTGTTCCAGGTGTGTGTACTGTATCTGTTCCAGGTGTTCCAGGTGTGTGTGTTTGCTGTTCCATGTGTTCCAGGTGTGTGTACCATAACTATTCCAGGTGTTCCAGGTGTGTTTCTGTGTTCCAGGTTTGTGTGTTTGCTGTTCCAGGTGTGTGTGTGCTGTTCCAGGTGTTCCAGGTGTGTTTCTCTGTTCCAGGTGTCTGTGTTGTTGCTGTTCCAGGTGTTCCAGGTGTGTTTCTGTGTTCCAGGTGTTCGACCTGCGCCAGTGCCACCGGCAGATGCAGCAGCAGGCAGCCACAGCCCAGGCTGCCGCCGCCGCCCAGGCCGCCGCCGTGGCCGGCAACATCCCGGGGCCCGGCTCCGTGGGGGGAATCGCCCCGGCCATCAGTGAGTGCAGCCCGGGCTGGCAGTGAGCCGTGGGGCAGAGCCCGGGGTGTGGGGCAGAGCCCGGGTGTGGGGCAGAGCCCGGGTGTGGGGCAGAGCCCGGGCTGTGGGGCAGAGCCCGGGGTGTGGGGCAGAGCCCGGGGTGTGGGGCAGAGCCCGGGGTGTGGGGCAGAGCCCGGGGTGTGGGCAGAGCCCGGGGTGTGGGGCAGAGCCCGGGGTGTGGGGCAGAGCCCGGGGTGTGGGGCAGAGCCCGGGGTGTGGGGCAGAGCTAGGACTGAGCACTGCAGGGATACAGCCCGTGATGTGGGGCAGAGCCCGTGGTGTGGGGCAGAGCTGGCGCTGACCCCTGCAGTGTCCTTGGCTGGGTGCAGGAACGCCTCCTGTTGAGGCTCTCGAGGGTGGTTTTATTCTCCCTGTTTTGTTGTTATTATTCTGGGCTGGTGTTTTCTTAATCCCGGATTCCTGACATCATTCCAAGGCACTTCCAGAGCTGTCCTTGCTTGCCTGACTCTGGCTGCTCCCTTCAGCTGTCCTGCAAACCGTGGCAGGCTCTTTGAGGAACGCTTGCCACTTTCTTTTCCCCTCAGCCACGCTTGTGGGTTGAAGTTTTCCAGCTGTGTTTATCCACTCTGGGAGCTGGGAGTGGTGCCGTTTGTCAGTCCAGCTCCTGCAGGTGCCCAGCCTGGGCTCTCGGGATGAAAATGCAGCATTTGGCAGATTTTGTGACCGGGTTTCCTTCGTGCAGTTGTGTCAAGTGAAGCATTTGGGTTTTGTCCTGTCTGCTCCATGCAGGCACAGCTGGGCTCTGGGGCAGGAATTGCTGTGGCTGAGGCTGGGCAGGCCCTGGCACAGGGTGCCCAGAGCAGCTGGGGCTGCCCCTGCATCCCTGGCAGTGCCCAGGGCCAGGCTGCACAGGGCTGGGAGCAGCCTGGGAATAGTGGGAAGTGTCCCTGCTTGTGCCAGGGGTGGCACTGGATGAGGTTTAAGGTCCCTCCCAACCCCAGCCGTTCCCTGGCTGTGTCTGCAGAGTTTTGTGTCAGTTTTGTGTCTCAGGGTGGCAGAGGTTGTAAAAGCTGGAACCAGGAGGGGAGCCAAGGGCTGGGAGCCCTCCCTGCGGCGGGGCTGGCCCGGCTGGAGCAGAGCCAGGCACAGGGTCGGGGCCAGGAGGGTCGGGAGAGTCAGGGTCAGGGTCAGGAGGGTTGGGGTCAGGGTTGGGGTCAGGAGGGTCAGGGTTGGGGTCAGTGGTCAGGAGGGTTGGGGTCAGGGTCAGTGGTCAGCAGGGTTGTGGTCATGCTCTGACCACCCTGTCCCTGTCAGGTTTCTCCGCCGTGGCTGGAGCAGAGCCAGGGAGAGGGTTGGGGTCAGGAGGGTCGGGGTCAGTGTTGGGGTCAGGGTTGGGGTCAGGAGGGTTAGGGTTGGGGTCAGGGTTGGGGTCAGGAGGGTCGGGGTCAGGGTTGGGGTCAGGAGGGTCAGTGTTGGGGTCAGGGTTGGGGGCAGGAGGGTTGGGGTCAGGGTTGGGGTCAGGGTTGGGGTCAGGAGGGTCAGTGTTTGGGTCAGGGTTGGGGTCAGGAAGGTCAGTGTTGGGGTCAGTGGTCAGCAGGGTTGTGGTCATGCTCTGACCACCCTGTCCCTGTCAGGTCTCTCCGCCGCGGCCAGAGCAGAGCCAGGGAGAGGGTTGGGGTCAGGAGGGTTGGGGTCAGGGTTGGGGTCAGTGTTGGGGTCAGGAGGGTCGGGGTTGGGGTCAGGGTCGGGGTCAGTGTTGGGGTCAGGAGGGTCGGGGTCAGTGTTGGGGTCAGTGTTGGGGTCATCAGGGTCAGGGTCAGTGTTGGGGTCAGTGTTGGGGTCAGGAGGGTCGGGGTCAGTGTTGGGGTCAGTGTTGGGGTCAGTGCTGGGGTCAGCAGGGTCGGGGTCAGTGTTGGGGTCAGTGTTGGGGTCATCAGGGTCAGGGTCAGTGTTGGGGTCAGTGCTGGGGTCAGCAGGGTCGGGGTCAGTGTTGGGGTCAGTGTTGGGGTCATCAGGGTCAGGGTCAGTGTTGGGGTCAGTGCTGGGGTCAGCAGGGTCGGGGTCAGTGGTCAGCAGGGTTGTGGTCATGCTCTGACCACCCTGTCCCTGTCAGGTCTCTCCGCCGCGGCCGGCATCGGCGTGGACGACCTGCGCCGCCTGTGCATCCTGCGGATGAGCTTCGTCAAGGGCTGGGGGCCCGACTACCCGCGGCAGAGCATCAAGGAGACGCCGTGCTGGATCGAGATCCACCTGCACCGCGCCCTGCAGCTGCTGGACGAGGTGCTGCACACCATGCCCATCGCCGACCCCCAGCCCCTGGACTGACCCGCCCCCGGGGGCCGCCTTGTAAAATACCCTTCTGTTTATAACCTCCAGAGATATTTTACTGCCCTCCCGCTTAACCTCCCAGGGGAAAAAAAACAAAAAAAAACAGGTTTTAAAAACGTGTGTTTGCCGCCTTGCTCTTAGCAGAACGCGCCCGAGCGCGCGGGGTTTGGAGTTTGGGTTGTCTCCAGAAGCTCAGTAGTCGTTAAAGCAGGGCCTGGAGTTGGGAGGGAGATGCTCTGTGGAGACTTCACAGCCTTGGGTTTGCTCCCGTTGGAAACTCTCCCTCCCCTCCTGGTGATCAGCCTCATGGAGCCTTTTGTATGCAGAATATATATTATATATATATATTTATATCTGAAAATTCCTTCTAGTAGTTAGAAAGCATTTACCTTGTAGCGACTTTGAAGTTCCAGCTGATTTGTGGTTATTCTGTTTAGGGAACAGTAGTTAGCAGAAGATTTCTTCATTTTGTTGATGATCACGTTATAATTTTTCCAGGTTAAAGCCTAAAGCTGCCAAAAAAAAAGCGAGGGGATGACACGTTTGTTTATCGATCAAAAACTTCATTTGTTCTTTTTTTTTAAAAGACATCCTAGATTTTTATTTATGCAATCATTTGAGTTTTAAAACACTAAAGGAAACGGATAATTTCAGTGCTGGCACTCAGTTTAGGGCGAAGTACCCAGCCTGCAGCATTGCCAGTGGAATTCCATCACGAGTGCCTAATTATTTTCATAATTACTACTGACCTCGTTGATTTTCCTCAAAAAAAAAAAAAAAAAAAGAGAAAACCCTTAGCATGTACTGCGGATAAATTTGCATGACTCCTCTTTACTGGCATTTATCACAGAAGTGTGTGTATGGCAACCCATGGGTATTTAGGACTGGGGTTTTTGTACCTGTTCACCATTTCCACTCAGGGCAAGATGGCAAACCTGTTTTTATACCTCCTGGTTATTTTAGCCCTCTGCCATCGGCGGCCCCATCAGCGGGCGGTGGCTGGGCGGGGAGCAGGCACACTGGCTCCGCTCCAATAAAAGGATGGAAAACCCCCTTTAAAAAAAAAAAAAATATCCGGGTGCTCCCAACGCCTCCCTGCGCCCTGGGGCCGCTGGTTCCCCGGGGCAGCAGCGGTGGAAGGGCAGGACATGGCTCCAGCTGATCCAGCTGCTGCAGCTGATCCAGCTGCTGCTGCTGATCCAGCTGATCCAGCTGATCCAGCTGATCCAGCTGCTGCTGCTGATCCAGCTGATCCAGCTGCTGCAGCTGCTCCAGCTGATCCAGCTGATCCAGCTGATCCAGCTGCTCCAGCTGATCCAGCTGCTGCAGCTGCTGCTGCTGATCCAGTTGATCCAGCTGCTCCAGCTGCTCCAGCTGATCCAGTGGCTCCAGCTGATCCAGCAGCTCCAGTGGCTCCAGCTGATCCAGCTGCTGCTGCTGCTCCAGCTGATCCAGTGGCTCCAGCTGCTCTGCAGCCCGGCAGTGCCTGGGTGTGGTTGTCCCGATGGAATTCCTGCAGCCTGGAAGTGGTCTGTGCTGGGAGAGCAGCCCTTGTTCCATTCCCATCAATCCCATTGCTCTGTGCTCTGATCCCTTTCCCCATTCCCATCAATCCCATCGCTCTGCGCTCGGATCCCTTTCCCCATTCCCATCATTCCCATCAATCCCATCGCTCTGCGCTCGGATCCCTTTCCCCATTCCCATCATTCCCATCATTCCCATCAATCCCATCGCTCTGCGCTCAGATCCCTTTCCCCAGCGTATGGATGGCCCGGAATGTTCAGAGCGGAGTGACAGCGGGTGTTTTCATCGCAGGCAATCGCTGTGCGTGCCTCAGGGGCGGTGGAAAGCTGGGACGGCGCTCGCCCTCTGCCCCGGGCCGTTCCCCCAAGGCCGCCCCCGCAGACAATCGCATTCTCGGGTTTTATTTCTGTCAATTTGGCTTTTTTCGTGCGGCACCGGGTGGGCTGGAGCCCCCCCAGCAGCAGACACCGAGTTCTGTTCAGGCCATGCTCTGTGTCCGGGGGCCCGGAGGGACCCGCAGCTCCCCGGGTGCCCGCGGGGGTTTCAGGGCTGCTGGAATTGTCCCTTCAGCCCTGGCTGGCTCAGGTTTTCCCCGGGGTTTATCCAGCTCTGGCCCTGCAGCTCCCGTGCCTGCCCCGCCCGCTCCCTGCCCCTTTTCCCACCCGCTTTGTGCCGGAGCCCGTTGTGCTCGGCTCCCGGCGGGCTGGGATCAGCGCCGGGGGGTTCCTGGCTTTATCCCCGCCAGCGGCGGCCGGGAAAGGGAGTTTGAATGTTTAACCCATTAAACCCTCCCGCTGGGGCGGCCGGGAGGAGCCGAATCCCGGCAGGAATCCATCCCCTGGGTGGAGGCGCAGCCGTTGCTCGCGGGGTTCCAGGGGTGCCCCCCTCGCAGCTCCAGGGGGCTCGGGCACCGGGAAACACCGGCGGGACACAGAGGGAGAGCGCCGGGATGTTCGCCCGGGGAGGCGGCGCAGCGCCCATCCCTGGGCTGTTTAAACAGCCTGGATGTGGCACTGGGGGCCAGGGGCTGGGCTCGGTGATTCTGGAATTCCATCCCTCCCGTGGGATTGGCGGGGCCCTGGGCGCTGCCGGGACAGCTGACAGGGCTGCCGGGAGACCGTGCTGTGTCCCGGGCAGGGCTGTGACAGCCCGGGAGGGGACACTGAGCCCTGGGGCTGTGACAGCCCGGGAGGGGACAGTGAGCCCTGGGGCTGGGACAGCCCGGGAGGGGACAGTGAGCCCTGGGGCTGGGACAGCCCGGGAGGGGACACCGAGCCCTGGGGCTGGGACAGCCCGGGAGGGGACACCGAGCCCTGGGGCTGGGACAGCCCGGGAGGGGACACCGAGCCCTGGGGCTGGGACAGCCCGGGAGGGGACACCGAGCCCTGGGGCTGGGACAGCTCGGGAGGGGACACTGAGTCCTGGGGCTGGGACAGCCCGGGAGGGGACACCGAGCCTGGGGCTGGGACAGCTCGGGAGGGGACACTGAGTCCTGGGGCTGGGACAGCCCGGGAGGGGACACCGAGCCCTGGGGCTGGGACAGCTCGGGAGGGGACACTGAGCCCTGGGGCTGGGACAGCCCTGGTGAGCCCTGGCTGCTCTCCCTGGAGCAGTGACACAGCCCTGCCGGGCTCCTGGAGCTGTCCCTCGATCTGTGACAGCCCAGGAGGGGACACCGAGCCCCTGGAGCTGTCCCTGCAGCAGTGCCAGCCCAGGAAGGGACACCGACCCCCGCTGTCTCCCCGAGAGCCGCTGCTCTTCTCTCTCCCTCTTCCCTCCCCACCCAAGGCTGCGCCCGACCCGTGTCCCGGGCGTTCTCACTTTTATAATAACCTCCGATCCATTTCCCCTCTCGGGAAATTCCCATTTTCCAGCCGGCGCCCGCGCGGATCCTGCCCTCGCTCCGCTGGCGCTTTTCGGGGCGCGGAGCTGCAGCGCGCCCGCGGGTCGGGGCGGGGTTCGCGTGTCCCGCCGAGCGATCCTAACGCTGTTCCCGAATTTCGGAGCCGCCGGGAGCATCCCCCAGGACCGCTTGCTGTTCCCGAGGGCGGCGCTGCCAAACCCGCGGGACTCGCACGCCAGCACCACACACGCTCTGCTTTCTTTTTTCTTTTTTTTTTTTTTGCCCCAGTGAATTATTTTATTTTTGGCGGTTTTGGAGAGGTTTGGTGGCACCCCGGGGTTGTGATTCGGCTGGATCGAGAGCTTGTGGAGCGCCCAAAAATTAACCCGAGAGGATTTCCCGAGCGCGTGGAGCGTTTGTTTCCTCCCAGCCATTGCCTTTTGATGAGCGGTCAGCGGAATTCCCAGTAGTTCCTTTGTAGCTTCCCTGTATGTTTTTCATTAGACCTAGTTTGTGGATAATACACTGTAGCGGACTTTCCTGGAATTCTGTAACAGAGTATGTTTTTGATTAAAAAAGGTAAAGGTGAAGGGCTCGGGTTCTTTCTTGGGCTCCTCAGAGAGCAGCGGGAGCGAGCTGGGGAGCGCCGGGGAAAATTCCCAGTTTTCGGAAGAGAATGGGACGGGTGGAATGGGATGGGTGGAATGGGATGGGTGGGAATGGGATGGGTGAGGATGGGATGGGTGGGAATGGGATGGGTGGAATGGGATGGGTGGGAATGGGATGGGTGAGGATGGGATGGGTGGGAATGGGATGGGTGGAATGGGATGGGTGGAATGGGATGGGTGGGAATGGGATGGGTGAGGATGGGATGGGTGGGAATGGGATGGGTGGAATGGGATGGGTGGGAATGCGGTGCGTGGGAATGGGATGGGTGGCGTGGGATGGGTGGATTGGGATGGGTGGGAATGCGGTGCATGGGAATGGGATGGGTGGGAATGGGATGGGTGAGGATGGGATGGGTGAGGATGGGATGGGTGGGAATGGGAGAGGATGGGAATGGGTGGGAATGGGATGGGTGGAATGGATGGGAATGGGATGGGTGGAATGGGATGGGTGGATTGGGATGGGTGAGGATGGGATGGGTGGGAATGGGAATGGGATGGGTGGGAATGGGAATGGGATGGGTGGGAATGGGATGGGTGGAATGGGATGGGTGGAATGGGATGGATGGGAATGGGATGGGTGGGAATGGGATGGGTGGAATGGGATGGGTGGGAATGGGATGGGTGGGAATGGGATGGGTGGAATGGGATGGGTGGGAATGGGATGGGTGGGAATGGGATGGGTGGAATGGGTGGGAATGGGATGGGTGGATTGGGATGGGTGAGGATGGGATGGGTGGGAATGGGATGGGTGGATTGGGATGGGTGGGAATGCGGTGCGTGGGAATGGGATGGGTGGAATGGGATGGGTGAGGATGGGATGGGTGGCGTGGGATGGTGGATTGGGATGGTGGATTGGGATGGTGGATTGGGATGGTGGATTGGGATGGGTGAGTGCCACATGTCGCCGAGCTGTCCCCCGTGCCCAGCCGGACCCGCGGGCCGATGTCCTCTATGAAACGAAGCCGTTCCCTTGCGGTTTCTCGGCGGTTCGGGGTTTTTCTCTCGGGGTTTTTGTTGGCTTTTTCACCGGCAGAGCCGTGCGGGGCCGGGCCGGGGGCACGGGGGGGCCGGGACAGCGACCCCGGAGCCGCCCCAGCGACCCCCGGAGCCGCCCCGGCGACCCCCGGAGCCGCCCCGGGCCGGCGGGAGCTGCGGGGACCACGGGCTCGTGTTTGTGTCGGGCTCGAGGGGCGGTGACTGTGCCCGAGGGGCTGGAGACATCCCTGAGGAGCTGGGACATCCCTGTCACTCATCCCTGAGGAGCTGGGACACATCTGAGGGGCTGGGACATCCCTGAGGAGCTGGGACATCCCTGAGGGGCTGGAGACATCCTTGAGGGGCTGGAGACATCCTTGAGGGGCTGGGACATCCCTGTCACTCGTCCCTGAGGAGCTGGGACATCCCTGAGGGGCTGGGACATCCCTGTCACTCGTCCCTGAGGGTCTGGGCCATCCCAGTCCCGGTGCCATCCCAGTCCCGGTGCCATCCCAGTCCCGGTGCCATCCCAGTCCCGGTGCCATCCCGGCGGGGTTTGGGGTCGGGGCCGGGCGCCCCGCGCTCCCTCGGCGCTGCCTCTGCCCCCCGGAGCGGCCGAAGCCCCCGGGATTCACCGCGGTGTCCCCAGGGTAGGGGCAGCGTGGGCGGCAGCGGGAATTCCCCCTTGGAAAGGGAGCTCAGGGTCGGGAATTGCGCAGGGCAGCGCCGAGCCCCCATCCCGGGAGCCCCTGGCACCGCCGTGGCTCCGGGAGCGTTCTGGACGCTCCGAATTTTTTTTTAAGGAATCTCAGCACATTTCCCAAACCCGCCCGGGCGAAGTTTGCCTCTGGAAGAGCGGGGGCTGCGGAGGAAATCGCTGGAAAGCCGCGGGATTTGGGCAGGGGGGGCTGGGACACCCCGGGGACAACGGGCGTGGAGCATTGCCCGGCCTGAAGGGGCTGTGGGGACCCCAGACCCAAACCCTACACATGGAGCCCCCAGACCCAAACCTCACTCAAAGCCCCCAGACCCAAATCCCTCACACCCCAGAGCCCTTAAACCCATCACAGGGAGCCCCCATCCCCAAACCCCCTCCCACAGCCCCCATCCCCAAAACCCTCACACCCCCAGAGCCCCCAGACCCAAATCCTCACCCAGAGCCCCCTCCCCAAACCCTCACATGGAGCCCCCAGACCCAAATCCTCACGTGGAGCCCCCTCCCCAAACCCTCACCCCCCTCCCCAAACCCCTCATACCCCCAGAGCCCCCAGACCCAAATCCTCACATGGAGCCCCCAGACCCCAAACCCTCTCCTGCAGCCCCCAGACCCCTCAGCCCCAGAGCCCCCTCCCCAAACCCCTCCCCCAGGGAACCCCGGGGTTTTTGGGGCTCCCCCAGCTCATGTAAACCAGTCTTCATTAAGGAACTTTTAATATCAGAAAAATAAAACTCTTGTAATTCTCTTTACAGCAAATATATAATATCAGTGCTCTGGCCGCCACGGGAGAGGGCCTGTATCATAAAATAGAAGGATTTGTGAAATCTCGGAACGGTGCTGAAGAGGGCCCGGGACCCCCGCGCCCACAGGACAGAACTGCTGGAAAAAAACGGGAATGGATCGGGGCCGGGTGCAGACACTGTCCATGCTCACTGTCCATGCTCCCTGTCCATCCTGGGACACTGTCCATGCTCACTGTCCATCCTGGGACACTGTCCATGCTCACTGTCCATCCTGGGACACTGTCCATGCTCACTGTCCATCCTGGGACACTGTCCATGGTCACTGTCCATGCTCACTGTCCATCCTGGGACACTGTCCATGGTCACTGTCCATGCTCACTGTCCATCCTGGGACACTGTCCATGGTCACTGTCCATGCTCACTGTCCATCCTGGGACACTGTCCATGGTCACTGTCCATGCTCACTGTCCATCCTGGGACACTGTCCATGCTCCCTGTCCATCCTGGGACACTGTCCATGCTCACTGTCCATGCTCACTGTCCATCCTGGGACACTGTCCATGCTCACTGTCCATCCTGGGACACTGTCCATGCTCACTGTCCATGGTCACTGTCCATCCTGGGACACTGTCCATGCTCCCTGTCCATCCTGGGACACTGTCCATGCTCACTGTCCATGGTCACTGTCCATCCTGGGACACTGTCCATGCTCACTGTCCATCCTGGGACACTGTCCGTGCTCCCTGTCCATCCCAGACTCTCCATTCACTCTCGGACACTGTCCGTGCTCCCTGTCCATCCCAGACTCTCCATTCCCTCTCAGACACTGTCCGTGCTCCCTGTCCATCCCAGACTCTCCATTCCCTCTCGGACACTGTCCATGCTCCCTGTCCATCCCAGACTCTCCATTCCCTCTCAGACACTGTCCCTGTTCCCTGTCCATCCCAGACTCTCCATTCCCTCTCGGACACTGTCCCTGTTCCCTGTCCATCCCAGACTCTCCATTCCCTCTCGGACACTGTCCGTGCTCCCTGTCCATCCCAGACTCTCCATTCCCTCTCAGACTCTGTCCATGCTCTCTGTCCATCCCAGACTCTCCATTCCCTCTTGGACACTGTCCGTGTCCCGGGGCAGCTCCCATTCCCACAGTCAAACCCCTTTATCTGCAAACCCGTCATACACACCCAAACTCCTCGAGTGGAAATACAAGATAAAGTCTCCTGGAAATAGGAAATAAACTTTCCTGCGTGTCTGCCAGTCCAGCGTACCTGGAATTTAATTTCTTTTTTTTTTTTTGTTTGTTTTTTTTTTTTTTCCCATAATACAAGAAAAAGAGCTTTGTCTTGGGAAAATAATGCTTCCCCAAAAAAAAAAAAAAATAGAAAAAGATCCGCCAGAACTCCACTTTTTTTTTTTTTTTGTTTTTCCTGTTTCAACGTGTGCCAGCGCAGATTTGGGAATGTACCGAGGGTGAAAGCGCTGGAAACATCCACAGGTTGGAATGCAGGAAGAGCATTCTTTTCCTTTCCTTTTCTTTTCTTTTTTTTTTTTTGTTTTTTTTTTGAATCGGAAAACAAACAAACAAACAAAAAAAACCTGATTGCAGGGCCATGGGTCTGCTGAAAAATGAACAGTGACAGGGAAATTCCCTGTTTTGACTTTTTTTCCTTACTAAAAAATAAAAATGCAGATCTACGGTGCGTGTGAGGGGAGGGGCGGGCGCTCCACGTTTTGATCCGCAGGCTCTCCGGGAAGGCGGTTTGGGAATGGAATGTTGGACACGGCCCGGGAAGCCCCAGCGCCGCGGGCAGCATGGGAATCACCCGGGAATACCCGGGAATCAGCCGGGACTGACCCTGGGATAGCTGGGAATCACCCAGGAATACCCGGGAATCACTCGGAAATCACCGGGAGTGACCCTGGGATAGCTGGGAATCACCCAGGAATACCCGGGAATCACTCGGAAATCACCGGGAGTGACCCTGGGATACCCGGGAATCACTCGGAAATCACCGGGAGTGACCCTGGGATAGCTGGGAATCACTTGGGAATCACCGGGAAACCAGCTGGGAATCACCAGGAGTGACCCTGGGATAGCCGTGAATCACCCAGGAATCAGCCGGGAATCACCAGGGACAGCCGGGAATCACCAGGGATAGCCGGGAATCAGCGGTAATCAGCCGGGGAATCACTGGGAGTGACCCTGGGATAGCCGGGAATCACCAGGGATACCTGGGAATCAGCCGGGAATCGGCAGGAAATCACCCGGGAATCAGCTGGGGACAGCCGGGAATCACCAGGAAACACCTGGGAATCACCCGGGAATGACCGGGGATACCCGGGAATCAGCCAGGAGTCACCCGGGACCACCCGAGACAGCCGGAAATCAGCAGGGACCACCCGGGAATGAGCCGGGAATGAGCCGGTCCCGCCCGGGCGCTGCAGTCCCGGTGCTGCCCCGAACCTGCCGGAGGAGGAGGCGCCCGCCGGGAATGATCGGCGGGGCCGGGAATGACGGGAGGCGATTCCCAAACCCGCTCGGAGCGCTGGCAGTGTCGAGAGGCAGCGCTGGAAATGAGGGGTGGGGGCGGCAGAGAGACCCCGTCACAGAGACCCCAGAGACCCCTGCCCTGCACAGAGACCCCTGCCCAGCACAGAGACCCCAGCACAGAGACCCCAGAGACCCCTGCCCAGCACAGAGACCCCTGCACAGAGACCCCTGCCCAGCACAGAGACCCCTGCCCGGCACAGAGACCCCTGCACATCCCAGAGACCCCTGCCCAGCACAGAGACCCCTGCACAGAGACCCCTGCCCAGCACAGAGACCCCTGCCCGGCACAGAGACCCCTGCACATCCCAGAGACCCCTGCCCAGCACAGAGACCCCTGCACATCCAGAGACCCCTGCCCAGCACAGAGACCCCTGCACATCCCAGAGACCCCTGCCCAGCACAGAGACCCCAGCACAGAGACCCCTGCACAGAGACCCCAGCACAGAGACCCCAGAGACCCCTGCCCTGCACAGAGACCCCTGCACAGAGACCCCTGCACAGAGACCCCAGAGACCCCCGCCCTGCACAGAGACCCCTGCCCATCCCACCCTGCCCGGCACAGAGACCCCTGCCCAGAGACCCCAGCACAGAGACCCCTGCACAGAGACCCTGGTGCAGAGACCCAGAGACCCCTGCACAGAGACCCCTGCCCAGCACAGAGACTCCTGCCCTGCCCAGCACAGAGACCCCTGCCCACCCCACCCTGCCCCCCCGCCGTTCCCATCCCACCCAGTCCGTGTTCCCGGTGCCGGGCTCCCCTCAGGAGCGGATCTGGAGGGGCTGCGCTCCGCCGGCCCGGCACACGGGGCAGGCCGCGCCGCGGACACGGGCGGCGCAGCGCGGGCAGAGGAGCCCGCGGCCGCAGGGCACCGGCGGCGCAGCAGCGGCGGCCGCCTCTCCCTCCAGGCACAGCAGGCAGTCTCGCCGCCGCCGGCACTCGGGGGGCGAGCTGGAGGCGGAGGAGCCGCCGTTGGACGAGGAGTAGCTGTCGGTGCCGGTGGAGAAGGCGGCCGTGCAGGCGGCGGGCGGCTCCGGCCCCTCGGGGGAGGTGGGGGACAGGCGGGGCGTGGGGGGCCCCGCGGGCGGAGCGGCCGCGGGCTCCGGCGGCGCCCAGGCGGCGGGCAGCGCGCCGCAGTCCGGCGGCGGCGGCTCCTCGGCGCCCGGCCAGAACCCGCCGGCGCCGAAGGTGCTGGCGGGGCTGAAGTCGGCCGGGCGGCCGAAGGGCGAGTCGGTGGAGCCGCTGCCCGGCGAGCCGCAGCTGCCGTCGCGGTAGCCGGCACGCGGCCAGGCCGGGCAGAACTGGAAGGCGCCGTCGGCGAGGAAGGCGCCGGTGCGCAGGGCGATGTGCAGCTCGATCTCCTGGCGCGCCCGGTCGACGTTCTCGGGCGTGCCCGTCACCTCGAAGACGGGCTCGCTGTCGCGGCCGGGCGTCACGATGTAGGTGTGCGTCTGCTGCTGGATGCGCTTGATGGTGGCGCCCTTGGGCCCCACCACCAGCCCCACCACGCGGTACGGCACACGCACCGGAGCCGTGGTCTGCCCCGGCGGCGCCGCGCCCCAGCACGGAGCGCCCGGCACGGCGGACTTGCCGCGGGAGGCGCGGAGCAGGGAGAAGTGCTCGGCCGCTGACTGGATCTCCCGCTTGGCCGCGGCCACGTCCTGCCGGCGCCCCGTGACCACGAACACCGGCGCCTCGCCGCGCACCGGGGTCTTGATGTAGGTGTTGGTCTTGGCGCGCAGCGCCTTGATCTTACAGCCTGGAGGGGGAAGGAGAGGAGAGGGTGAATGGAATGGAGAGATCCATGAATACATGATCCATCCATCCATCCATGCATCCATCCACCCATCCATCACCCATCCATCCATCCATCCATCCATCAATCCATCATCCATCCATCCATCATCCATCCATCCACCCATCATCCATCCATCCATCCACCCATCATCCATCAATCCATCATCCATCCATCCATCATCCATCCATCCATCCATCCATCCACCCATCATCCATCCATCCATCATCCATCCATCATCCATCCATCCACCCATCATCCATCATCCATCATCCATCCATCCATCCACCCATCATCCATCCATCCATCCACCCATCATCCATCCATCCATCCATCCATGCATCCATCCACCCATCCATCACCCATCACCATCACCCATCCCCTCCATCAATCCATCATCCATCATCCATCCACCCATCATCCATCCATCATCCATCCATCCATCCATCATCCATCCATCATCCATCCATCCATCCACCCATCATCCATCCATCCATCCACCCATCATCCATCCATCATCCATCCATCCATCATCCATCCATCCATCCACCCATCATCCATCCATCATCCATCCCATCCATCATCCATCCACCCATCATCCATCCATCATCCATCCATCCATCCACCATCATCCATCCATCCATCATCCATCCATCCATCATCCATCCATCCATCCATCCCTCCATCCATCCATCATCCATCCATCACCATCCCATCCATCCATCCACCATCCATCCATCCACCCATCCATCATGCATTCCTATGGACACACACAGATCCCACAGGAGCAGTGTCCAGCAGGAATGGAATTGGCCGGGAACCATCCGTAGGTCCCACCATGGCTGTGATGGGACAGCGGGGTCCCCAAAGTGATGGAAAGAGGAAGAGGAGGATCCCACAGCAGGAGGGGACAGAGGAAGCTCCCAACCTGAAGTGTGAGGGCAGGAGGGTCTCGGGACCCTCAGGGGGGAAGACGGGAGTCCACAAAATGGAGGGAGAAGAAAAAGGGGTCCCGACCCTCAGGAGGTGAAAATGGGGGTCCCACCAGGGGAAGAAGTGGTTCAGGACCCTCGGGGGGTGAAGATGAGGGTCCCACCATGGATATGAGGGAAAAGAAGGGGCCCCAAAATGGAGGGAAAAGGAGAACGGGATCCTGGCCCTCAAGAGGTGAATATGGGGGTCCCACCATGGGAAAAGTTGTTCAGGACCCTCAGGAAGTGAAGATGGGGGTCCCACCATGGGTGTGAGGGAAAAGAAGGGTCCCCAAAGTGGCAGGAAGAGGAGAAAGGGGTCCCAACCCTCAGGGGGTGAAGATGAAAACACCAACCCCAGTGTGAGGGACGGGAGGGTCCCCAACATGGAAGGGAGAGGAGAAAAGGGTCCCCAAAATGGTGGGAAGAGGACAAAGGGGTCCCAACCCTCAGGAGGTGAAGATGAGGGTCCCACCATGGGTTATGAGGGGAGAAGTTGTTCAGGACCCTCAGGGGAAGAAGATGAGGGTCCCACCATGGGTGTGAGGGTCCCCAAAATGACGGGAAGAAGAGAAAGGGGTTCAGGACCCTCAGGGGTGAAAACGGGGGTCCCACCATGGGTGTGAGGGTCCCCAAAATGGCGGGAAGACAAGTGGTTCAGGACCCTCAGGAGGTGAAGATGGGGGTCCCACCATGGGTGTTAGGGGAGAAGTTGTTTGGGACCCTCAGGGGATGAAGATGAGGGTCCCAACCTCAGTGTGAGGGTCCCCAAAATGGCGGGAAGACAAGTGGTTCAGGACCCTCAGGAGGTGAAGATGGGGGTCCCACCATGGGTGTGAGGGGAAACGTTGTTCAGGACCCTCAGGGGATGAAGATGAGGGTCCCAACCTCAGTGTGAGGGTCCCCAAAATGGCGGGAAGAGGACAAAGGGGTCCCGACCCTCAGGAGATGAAGATGACGGTCCCATCATGGGTGTGAGGGCCCCCAAAATGACGGGAAGAGAAGTGGTTCAGGACCCTCAGGAGGTGAAGATGAGGGTCCCAACCCCAGTGTGAGGGTCCCCAAAATGGCGGGAAGAGGACAAAGGGGTCCCGACCCTCCGTGGCCTCCCCTCCCCTGCCGCCCTCGTCCCTCACTCACCCTGGCGCCCCACGATCTCGGCCACATGCTCGGAGCTGGGCACGGGCACGCACTCGGTGGTGTTGACGCTTTTCCCGCGGAGCGGCGGTGCCTGCTCGCCGCCCCCGGCCGGCGCTCCGCTTCGGGCGGGCGGCAGCGCGGCCGCCATCATCGCGCGGGGCCCTCGGGTGAAGAGCGGGGAGGGCGGCGGCGGCGCGGCCGCTTCGCTTTCATCCTCCTCGTCCTCATCTTCCCTCAGCTCCTCGTCTTTAGCGGCGCTGTGGCGGAAGCTCAGCCCTTGCAGGCGCTGCTGGAGGAGCATGGCGGCCCCGGCGGCTACAGCAGCGGAGCCGCCGCCATGGCCGGGGCGGCCGGCGGCGGCGGCGGCGGAGGCGGAGGAGGCGGAGGAGGAGGAAGAAGAAGGAAGGAGCGGTTCCGCCCTGAGAGCGGCGCGTTCGTATTGGTTGAGACACGGGAGGGAGGCGGGGTTTAGGAGTGATTGATGGGGCGTGCGAGGCACTGATTGGGCGGAAAGGAGGAAGGGGCGGGATTTAGGGGTAAGCCATGCCCCTCACGGCAGAGTGATTGACAGCTCCCGCCCTTGTCAATCACGATTAGGCCACTCCCACCCCCAATGCGATGGAATGGGAAGGGGCGGGACTTATGAGTGATTGACAGGTTGACCACGCCCACTCACCGCTGTGGATTGGGGGAAATTTGGGATTTTTTGGGATTTTAATTCCAATTTTTTTAATGTTTTAATCCAAATTTTTTGACATTTTAATCCCATTTTTTTATGTTTTAATCCAGTTTTTTTTTTTTATTTTAATCCCATTTTTTATTTTAATCCCAATTTTTTTATATTTTAATCTCGATTTTTTAATGTTTTAATTACAACTTTTTTTTATTTTAATCCCTTTTTTTTGATATTTTAATCCCGATTTTTTAATATTTTAATCCCATTTTTTTGATGTTTTAATCCCGATTTTTTTGGATTTTAGTCCCAATTTTTGGATATTTTAATCGCAATTTTTTTATATTTTAATCCCGATTTTTTTGGATTTTAATCCAAATTTTTCGATATTTTAATCCAAATTTTTTTTGCTTTTAATCCCGATTTTGGGGGGGATCCCAGTCAGTGTTGAAATCGCAAAAATTTCACAAAAATGACACGAGAAAAATGTAAAAAAATTCCCTAAAAATGGCAAAAAAAATGGGGAAAAATTTCCATAAAAATCAGAATAAAATGGGGAAAAATGGTAAAAAAATTCCAAAAAAATGGCCAAAAAATGTGAAAAAATGGGGAAAAAAAGCAAAAAATACTTTAATAAAAATGGAAAAAAAATGAGGGGAAAATGGGAAAAAAATTCCCAAAAAATGGCAAAAAAAATGTGAAAAAGTTCCTTAAAATGGTAAAAAATGAGGAAAAAATGGGGAAAAAAAGCAAAAAGAATTACATAACAATGGGGGAAATGGGGAAAAAATGGGGAAAAAATTCCCCAAAAATGGGGAAAAAAGGTGAAAAAATTCCATAAAAATTGGGAAAAAAATGGGAAAAAATGGGGATAAAATGGGGAAAAATTTGGGATAAAATGGGGAAAAAAATTGGAATAAAATGGGGAAAAATGGGGAAAAAATGGGGAAAAATTTATTTAAAAATTGGGGAAAATGGAGAAAAAAATCAAAAAGAAAATGGAGAAAAATTTGGGGAAAAATAAGGAAAATGGGGAAAAAATGGAAAAATAATTTAAAAATGAGAAAAAAAAAGGGGGAAATTTGGATAAAAATGGGAAAAGAAATCACAAAAAAATGGGGGAAAAATCAGGAAAAAATCAGAATAAAATGGGAAAAAATGGGGATAAA
This sequence comes from Sitta carolinensis, assembly GCA_032173965.1. NCBI lineage: Eukaryota > Metazoa > Chordata > Aves > Passeriformes > Sittidae > Sitta > Sitta carolinensis. Next base: position 3,211,890 of record CM063313.1, on the reverse strand, counting down.
AGTAGGGAAAAATGGGATAAAAATGGGGAAAAATAGGACAAAAAATAGGAAATAAATTGGGAAAAATTGGGAAAAAATGGGGAAAAATGGGATAAAATAGGAAAAAAAATGGAATAAAATGGGGGAAAATGGGAAAAAATAAGATAAAAATGGGGAAAAATGGGAATAAAATGGGGAAAATGGAAGAAAAATAGAAAAAAAAAAGGGAATAAAATGGGGGAAAAATGGGGAAAAATAGGGGAAAAAAAGGGAAGAAATAGGAAAAAATGGGGAAAATGTGATGGGGAAAATGTGGTGGGGAAAATAGGGGAAAATTGGGGAAAAAATAGGGGAAAAATTGGGAATAAATTGGGAAAAAATAGGAAAAAATGGGAATAAAATGGGATATAAATGGGGGAAAATGGGATAAAAATTGGATAAAATGGGATTAAAAATGAAGATAAAAGAGAATAAAAATGAGATAACAATGGCGGGAAAATGGAAAAAAATTGGGAAAAAATGGGATAAAAATGGGGAAAAAATGGAAGAAAAATGAGATAAAATTGGGAAAAAATAGGGAAAATATGGGAAAAATTGGGAATAATATAGGATAAAAAATAGGGAAAAAATGGAAAAAAAAATGGGAATAAAATGGAAAAAATTGGGAATAAAATGGGGAAAAATGGGATAAAAATGGGGAAAAAATGGGGAAAAATGGAAGAAAAATGAGATAAAATTGGGAAAAAATAGGGAAAATATGGGAATAAAATAGGATAAAAATAGGGAAAAAGTGGAAAAAATTGGGAAAAAAATTGGGAAAAAATGGGATAAAAAATAGGAAAAAAATGGGGAAAAATTCCCGGAAAAATCCCGGCCCCCCTGGAATAAAAAACTCGCCCCTGCCCTCTGTGGGTGATTCCCAAAAAATAAAAAATCCGGGAATTGCGAGCAGGAAGCGCAGGCGGCGCTGGCGAGCGACCCCCGCCCCGCAGCGCTTTATTCCCGGTTTTTTGGGGGAATTTTCCCGGTTTTTCCCGTTTTTTTTTGGGAATTTCGGCTCGGCGTGGAGAGGATGGAGCGGGGTTGAAATGCGGGGGTGGAAAAGGCGAAAATTCCAGGTTTTTATTGGGAATTTTTAAGGGTTTTATTGTTTGGGGGGTGTGGAAGGGGTGGGTTGGGGAGGGGTTTGGCTGGGAAAATTCCCGGGTTTTTTTTGGGGGAATGCTGGGGGGAAATTGTGGGGATGTTGGGGGGAAAAAATGGGAATTTTGGGGGGAAAAAATGGGAATTTGGGGGGCTGAAATGGGGAAAAAAAATGGGAATTTTGGGGGTGAAAAGGGGAAAATAAAGGGAAATTTGGGGTTTAAAAAGGGGGGAAAAAAAGGGAATTTTGGGGGGAAATCCTGGGAATTTTGGGGGGAAAAATGGGAATTTTGGGGGTGAAATGGGGAAAAAAAAAAGGAATTATGGGGGGGAAAATGGGGAAAAAAGGGGAATTTTGGGGATTAAAATGGGGAAAACCGGGAATTTTGGGGTTAAATCCTGGGAATTTTGGGGTTGGAGAGGGAAAAATTCCGGGAATTTTGGGGGGAAATCCTGGGAATTTTGGGGGGTTAAATGGGGAAAAAAACCGGAAATTTTGGGGGTGAAGTGGGGAAAAAAAAGGGAATGTTGGGGTTAAATCCTGGGAATTTTGGGGGGAAATCCTGGGAATTTTGGGGGGTGAAATGGGGAAAAAAGGGTGAATTTTGGCGTTTAAAAAGGGGGAAACAAAGGGAATTTTGGGGGGAAATCTTGGGAATTTTGGGGGGTGAAATGGGGAAAAAACCGGGAATTTTGGGGTTAATTCCTGGGAATGTTGGGGGTCTGGGATGGGGAAAAAAGAGGGAATTTTGGGGTCTAAAAAGGGAAAAAAACCCGGGAATTTTGGGGGTGAAATGGGGAAAAAAAAAAGGGAATTTTTGGGGGGGGGGGGGGAAATGGGGAAAAAACCGGGAATTTTGGGGTTTGAAATGGGGAAAAAAAAGGGAATTTTGGGGTTAAATCCTGGGAATTTTGGGGTTTAAAATGGGGAAAAAACCCGGGAATTTTGGGGGTGAAATGGGAAAAAAAAAAAGGGGAATTTTGAGGTTAAATCCCGGGAATTTTGGGGTTAAATTTTGGGGGGAAATCCGCAAAAAATCCCCCCCAAATTCCAAATATTCCCAAAAAAATTCCCCAAAAATGTCCCCTAAAAATTCCCAATTTTTCCCCTTAAGTTCCCCAATTTTCCCCCCCAAAAATCCCGAAAAATTCCCCAAAAATTCCCAAAAAATTCCCCCCAAAATCCCAAATATTCCAAAAAAATTCCCTAACAAATTCCCCCAAAATTCCCCAAAAATTCCGAAATTTTCCCCTTAAATTTTCCAAATTTTCCCCTAAAAAATCCCAAAAAATTCCCCAAAACTCCCAAAAATTTCCCCCAAAACCCCCCAAAAATTCTGAAAAAATTCCCAAAAAATTCCCCAAAAAAATCCCTAAAAATTCTCCAAAAAATTCCCATTTTTCCCCCAAAAAATTCCGAATTTTTTCCCTCCAATTCCCCTAAAATTCCCATTTTTTTTTTCCTTTTCCAGGTGCTAAAATTTGGGAATTCTGAGCAGGAAAAAATTTGGGAATGATGGATCCCATCCCGTGGATTTGGCTCCTGGTTTCGTTTCCCTTGGGGAACTCTCATCCCAAAATTCCAGGTAATTTAAAAATGGGGAAAAAATTGGGGCAGAATTCCAAAAAAATCAGGAAAAAATTGGAAAAAAAATCCAAAAAAATTGGGAAAAAAATTTGTAAAAATGGAGAAAAATTGGGAAAAAATGGGGAAAAATAGTTGGAATATGGGGAAAAAATGGAGAAAAAACGGGGAAAATCTGGGAAAAATTTGGAAAAATTGGGGAAAAAATTGGGAAAAAAATGGGGAAAAGTTGGGGAAAATTGGAGAAAATTTTGGGAAAAATGGGGGAAAATTGGGGAAAAAATTCCAAAAAAAAAAAAAGGGAAAAAATTGGGAAAAAATGTGAAAAAATTGGAGAAAAAATTTGGTAAAAGTGGGGAAAAATTGGAAAAAAATGGGAAGAAAAATCTGAAAAAATTTGGGGAAAAATTGGGGAAAAAATTCAAAAAAATTTGGAAAAAAAAATCCAAAAAAATTCCAAAAAAATTAGGAAAAAAAAGGGGAAAAAATGCGGAGAACTGTAGAAAAATTTCGAAAAAAAATTTTGGAAAAGTTGGGGAAAAATTCGGGAAAAATCGTGCCTTTTCCTTTTTCTTTTCCAGGCGCTCCGCCTGCCTCCCAAAGCGTTTTCCTGGGCGATTCCGCCCTCCTGCCATGCGAGTTTTCCGGCGAAGTGCGCTGGCAAAAGAACGGCTCGGCCGTGCCGTGGGCGAGCGCCGGGCAGCGGGCGGGCTCGTGGGGCCCGCTGCCCTCGGGGCCGCTGCACATCGCCCCGCCAGCGCCGCCCACGCGGGCACCTACCGCTGCCTGGGCCGCGAGCCGGGCAGCGCCACGGCCACGGGGGACACGGGGCACGCCGCGCACCACCGGCAGCGCCGCGCGCACCGGAACGCCGGAGCTGGAGAGAGGGCAGGGAGCTGCAGCTGCACGTGCTGCACGGTGAGGAGGCACGGGCACGCCCCGGGCATTGAGAGGGGACACGGGCACACGGGCACACGGGCACACGGCATTGAGGGGGCCACACGGGCACACGGGCACACGGGCATTGAGGGGGCACACGGGCACACGGCACACGGGCACACGGGCACACGGGTACACGGCATTGAGGGGGCACACGGGCACACGGGCACACGGGCACACGGGCATTGAGGGGGCACACGGGCACACGGGCACACGGGCACACGGGCACACGGCACACGGCACACGGGCACACGGGCACACGGCACACGGCACACGGGCACACACGGGCACACAGGCACACGGGCACACGGGCACACGGGCACACAGGCACACACGGGCATTGAGGGGCACACGGGCACACGGGCACACGGGCACACGGGCACACGGGCACACGGCACACGGGCACACGGCACACCGGGCATTGAGGGGCACACGGCACACGGGCACACACGGGCAACTGAGGGCACACGGGCACACGGGCATTGAGGGGGCACAACGGGCACACGGGCATTGAGGGGGCACACACGGGCACACGGGCACCACGGGCACACGGGCACACGGGCATTGAGGGGCACACGGGCACACGGGCACACGGGCACACGGGCATTGAGGGGCACACGGGCACACGGGCACAACGGCACAACGGGCACACGGGCACACGGGCATTGAGGGGCACACGGCACACGGGCACACGGGCACTGAGGGGCACACGGGCACACGGGCACACGGGCACACGGGCACACGGGCACACGGGCACACGGGCACTGAGGGGCCACACGGGCACACGGGCACACGGGCACACGGGCACACGGGCATGCCCCGGGCATTGAGGGGCACACGGGCACACGGGCACACGGGCACACGGCACACAGGCACACGGGCACGCCCCGGGCATTGAGGGGGCCACACGGGCACACGGGCACACGGCACACGGGTACACGGCATTGAGGGGCACACGGGCACACGGGCACACGGGCACACGGGTACACGGGCATTGAGGGGCACACAGGGCACACGGGCACACGGCACACGGGCACACGTGAGCACCACGGCACTGAGGGCACACGGCACACGGGCACACGGCACTGAGGGGGCACACGGGCACACGGGCACACGGGCACACGGCACGGCACACGGGCACACGGGCACGAGGGGCCAACACGGGCCACACGGGCACACGGCAACGGGCACACCACGGGCACACGGGCACGCCCGGGCATTGAGGCACACGGGCCACAAACCAAAACGGGCACACGGCAAGGGCACACGGCACACGGGCCACGGCACACGGGCCACACGGGCATGAGGAGGGCACACGGCACCGGGCAAGTCCCGGGCATTGAGGGGGCACACGGCACACGGGCACACGGCACACGGGCACACGGGCACAGCACGGCACACGGGCATGAGGGGCACACGGGCACACGGGCACACGGCACACGGGCACACGGGCACACACCGGGCATTGAGGGGGCACACGGGCACACGGCACACGGCACACGGCACGCATTGAGGGGCACACGGCACGGCACACGGGCACACGGCACAGACAGCAGGGGCACACGGGCACACGGGCACACGGGCACACGGCACACGGGCACACGGGCATGCCCGGCATGGGCACACGGCACACGGCACACGGGCACTGCAAGGGGGCACACGGCATTGAGGGGCACACGGGGCAGCACGGCATGCCCCGGGCATTGAGGGGCGCTGATTGGGGATCGCTTGGGGTTTATTGGGGTTTATTGGGATTGATTTGGGCTGATTGGGATTGATTGGGGTTTATTTGGGTTGATTTGGGGTTGATTTGGGCTGATTGGGGTTGATTGGGGTTGATTGGGGTTGATTGGGTATTGATTGGGGATTGATTGTGGTTTATTGGGTATTGATTGGGGTGATTTGGGTTGATTTGAGCTAATTTGGGATTGATTGGGGTTGATTGGGGTTGATTTGGGCTGATTGGGGTTGATTGGGGTTTATTGGGGTTGATTGGGAATTGATTGGGGTTGATTGGGGTTTATTGGGGATTGATTGGGGATTGATTGTGGTTGATTGGGGCTGATTTGGGCTGATTGGGTTTGATTTGGATTGATTGGGGTTTATTGGGGTTTATTGGGGTTGATTGGGGATTCATTGGAGATTGATTGGGGATTGATTGGGGCTGATTGGGGATTGATTGGGGTTGATTGGGGATTGATTGGGGATTCATTGGGTTTATTGGGGATCCATTGGGGTTTCTTGGGGATCCATTGGGGCTGATGGGATTGATTGGGGATTGATCGGAATTTATTTGGATTGATTGAGGTTGATTGAGGATTGATTGGGGATTGATTGGGTTTATTGGGGATCCATTGCGGTTCATTGGGACTATTTGGGGCTGATGGGGATTGATTGGGGATTGATTGAGGTTTATTGGGGATTTATTCGGGATTTTTCTGGGACTTTTTTGGGATTTATTGGGGATTTTTTGGGCATTTTTTTTTGGGGATTTATTGGAGATTTTTTTGGGATTGATTAGGGATTTATTAGGGGTTTATTAAGGAATTTTTTGGGATTTTTAGGGATTTAGTGGGAATTTTTTTGAGACTTTTAAGGATTTTTTTTGGGATTTATTGGGAATTTTTTGGGATTTTTAAGGATTTTTTTGGGATTTTTTAGAGGATTTATTGGGGATTGATTTGGGATTGATTGGGATTGATTTGGGATTTTTCTCGATTTTTTGGGGGATTTTTTAAGGGTTTTTTTGATTTATTAGGGATTTATTTGGGATTTAGTGGGGATTTTTTTGGGAATTTTTTGGGATTTATTGGGGATTTATTTGGGATTAATTGGGGATTTATTGGGGATTTTTGGGGATTTTTTTGGATTTTTTTAGGGATTTATTTGGGATTTTTTTGGGATTTCTTGGGGATTTTTTGGGATTGATTGGGGGTTTATTTGGGATTGATTGGGGATTTTTTGGGCATTTTTTAGGGATTTTATTCAGAATTTTTTCAGGATTTTGTGGGGGATTTTTTGGGGGATTTTTTAGAATTTTTTTCAGGGTTTTTTTGGGATTTATTTGGGATTTTTAGGGATTTTTTAAGGATTTTTTGGGATTTTTCAGGGTTTTTCAGGGGTTTTTGAGAATTTCTAAGGATTTCTTGGGAATTTTTGGGAATTTATTTGGGATTTTTTGGGATGTATTTGGGATTTTTCGGGATTTTTTGGGATTTATTAGGAATTTATTTGAGATTTTTTTTATTTTTTTTTTTTTAATTTTTGGGGATTTTTGGGGATTTCTTGGGATTTATTTGGGAATTTTTGGGGGATTTTTAGGGATTTTTTTGGATTTTTTTTCAGGGTTTTTTTGGGATTTTTTCAGGATTTTTTTTTGAATTTTTTGCGGGCTTTTTTTCAAGATTTTTTGGGAATTTTTTTTCAGGATTTTTTTGGAATTTTTTTTGGGAATTTTTTTTCAGGATTTTTTGGGGGATTTTTTTTTTTTTTCCCAGGAATTTTCTGGAATTTTTTTAGAGAATTTTTTTCCTGAGGGAGGAGAAAAAATGGCGGGAAAAATTTCCATGAGGGGAGGAAAAAAAATGGAAAAAAAATTCCATGAGGGGAAAAAAAAATTGGGAAAAATTAAAATCCCCCTTTTTTTACCTCAAAAATTCCGTATTTTTTCCCCTGATTTTTTTTTTTTTCCGGGAATTTTTTCCCCCTCTGCAGATCCGGGAATTCCGAGGGCGCCGATTTTCCTGAGGCGTCCGATGGACGTGAAGGCACCGGAAGGGACGGACGCCATCTTGGAATGCGCAGCCAATGGGCATCCAGAACCCAGGGTCACGTGGTTAAAGGGGGATGATGTCATACCGGAAAGGTCAGTGGGGGATTGTGGGAAATTGAGTTTTTTTGGGGATTTTTTTTGTTTTTTTTTTAATTATTTTTTATTATTTTATTTTTTTTTTTTTGGGATTTTTTTGGGATTTTTTTTTTAGGAATTTTGGCGATTTTTTGGGATTTTTTCAGAATTTTTTGTGATTTTTTGTGATTTTTTGGGGATTTTTTGGGGGATTTTTTTTGGGATTTTTTGGATTTTTTGATTTTTTTTGTGATTTATTGGGGATTTTTTTCTAAATTTTTTCAGATTTTTCTGGATTTTTTGTGATTTTTTTTTTTTCGGATTTTTTTGTGATTTTTTTGGGGGATTTTTAAAGGAATTTTTTCAGGATTTTTTTGGGGATTTTTTGTGATTTTTTTTTTATTATTATTTTTTGGGAATTTTTTCGGATTTTTTGGAGATATTTTTCAGATTTTTGGGGATTTTTTGTGATGCTTTTCAAAATTTTTTGGGACTTTTGCTAAATTTTTTGGGATTTTTTGGGACTTTTTTGTGATTTTTTTTTTTCCGGATTTTTTTTTAATTTTATTTTTTAATTTTAACCCTTTTATTTTCAATTTTAACCCAAATTGGTTTTGAATCTTTAACCCTTTTATTTTCAATTTTCAATTCCAATTTTCTTTAATTTCAACCCCAATTTTTTTTATTTTACCCCTTTTATTTTCAATTTTACCCCAATTTTTATTTTTTAACCCAAATATTTTCAATTTCAGCCCCAATTATTTTCAATTTCTAACACTTTAATTTTCAATTTCAACCCCAATTTTTTTTTAATTTTAACCCTTTATTTCTCAATTTCGACCCAAATTTTTTTTTCTATTTTTACCCAATATTCTTTAATTTTTAACCCGTTTATTTCCGATTTTTTCCCCAATATTTTCCATTCCAACCCCAATTTATTTTCAAGTTTTGGCCCTTTATTTTTTTCTTTCCATCCCATTTTTTTAACCCTTTCCCCCCATAATCCCCAATTTTTTTTTCCCCACCAGCTCCCAAAAATATTCCCGTTTTCTCATCACCAACCTGAAAATTTCCAACGTCACTTTGGAAAATTCTGGATTTTACACCTGCTCCCTCAATTCCAACAGTAGCGCCAGCGCCTTCCTCTCCGTGCTGGGTGAGTGAAAATCGGGGAAATCTGGGAATTCTGGGAATTTTGGGAATTTGGCGGAGTCGAGGGATTGAGTTCTGGGGGGTTCCTGGTTTTTTCATGATTTTTTACCAATTTTTTTTCAATTTTTTTCCCCTTTTTTTTCCCTTTAAAAGATTTTTTTACCCATTTTTTCCAATTTTTCTTATTTTTTCCCAATTTTTCCCAATTTTTCCAATTTTTTCACCCATTTATTCTAATTTTTCCCCATTTTTTCCCATTTTTTTCTGTTTTTTTCCCCATTTTTACCATTTTTTCTTTCCATTTTTTTCCCAATTTTTAAAAATTTTTTCCAATTTTTTCCAAATTTTTCCTACTTTCTTTCCAATTTTTTCCCAAATTTTTTTCAAAATTTTTCCCATTTTTCCCCATTTTTTCCCATTTTCTCCCACTTTTTTCCCAATTTTTTCCATTTTTTTTTCAATTTTTTCCTAATTTTTTTCAATTTTTGTTTCTAATTTTTCCCCCTTCCAATTTTCCCCAATTTTTTCCTAATTTTTTTCAATTTTTTCCCAAATTTTTTCCCCGATTTTTCCCATATTTTTCCAATTTTTTCCCAATTTTTCCCAATTTTTTCCCATTTTTTCCCCATTATTTCCCATTTTTTTCCTGATCTTTCCCAGTTTTTTCCAATTTTTTTCCCATTTTTTCCCTGATTTTTTCCCAACTTTTTTCCCATTTTCCCCCAATTTCCCCCCATTTTATTCCAAATTTTCCATTTTCCCCTCAATTTTCTCCTTCTTTCCCCCCAATTTTCCTTCAATTTTCCCCATTTTCCCCCCAATTCTTCCCCATTTTTCCCCCCATTTCCCCCATTTTTCCCCTCAAATTTTGCCTCAATTCCCCCCAATTTTCCCTCAAATTTTCCCATTTTTCTCCCCATTTTCCCTCAAATTTCCTCATTTTCCTCCCATTTTATTCCAAATTTTTCCCCATTTTTCCCCCATTTTATTCCAAATTCCCCCCTTTTTTCCCCCATTTTTCCCCCAATTTCCCCCTCATTTTCCCCCCATTTTATTCCAAATTATTCCCCCATTTATTCCCAAATTTTCCCCCATTTATTCCCAAATTTTCCCCCATTTTATTCCCATTTTTCCCCCATTTTTTTCCAAATTTTCTCCCCAATCCCCTCATCCCCTCACTCACCTTTTCCCGCCTTTTTTTCCCCGCCCTTTTTTTCCCCGCCCTTTTTTCCCGCCTTTTTTTCCCCCTTTTTTCCCGCCCTTTTTCCCCTCCCCTCAGCCCGCTCCGCCCCGCCCCCCGTGCCCTCCGCCCCTCAGGACCTGCGCGCCGCTCTCGTCTCCAGCCGCCTCATCCGCCTGCAATGGCGCCCGCCCGCCGAGCCCCGCGGCGCCCTGCGCTCCTACACCGTCCTCTACACCCGCCAAGGAGCTGCCAGGTCGGGAATTTTGTAGGGAATTCTCCGTGGAAGCGGTTGGGGGAGATTTTTAGGGGTTTATTTTTAATTTTTTGAGGGTTTTTTGAGGGTTTTTAGGGGTTTTTTTACGGGTTTCTGAGGTGTTCCTGAGGGGTTTCGGTGCCGGTTCTGAGGGGGGTTGCGGGGTTTCGGAGCCATTCCTGAGGGGATTTTTAAAGGTATTTTTTTAAAAGGCATTTTTGGGGTTTTTTTTTGAGATTTTTTTAGGATTTTTTGTGATTTTTTTTTTTAAGAATTTTTTTAGGGTTTTTGGAAGGCGTTTCTGAGGCGTTCCTGGGGGGTTTCAGTGCCGGTTCTGAGGGGGGTTGCGGGTTTTCGGAGGAATTCCTGAGGGGATTTTTTAAAGATGTTTACGAATTTTTGGAGGTATTTTTAATAAGGAGTTTTTTAGAGATTTTTTTAGAATTTTTAAACATTTTTTAAGGTTTTTTTTTTTGTGTTTTTGAAAGAGTTTCTGAGGGGTTCCTGAGGGATTTCAGTGCCGGTTCTGAGGGCAGTTGCGGGTTTTCGGAGGAATTCGTGAGATTTTTAGAATATATTTACTAATTTTAAAAGTATTTTTAATAAGGGATTGTTTAGGGATTTTTTTGAGATTTTTTTAGGATTTTTTATGTGATTTTTTTAAAGAGTTTTTTAGGGTTTTTGGAAGGTGTTTCTGGGGGTTCCTGAGGGTTTCAGTGCCAGTACTGAGGGCGGTTGCGGGGTTTCGGAGCCATTCCTGAGGGGATATTTTTTTATTTTCCAAGGATTTTTAGGCTTTTTTCAAGGATTTTTAAAGTCACTTGTATAAGGGATTTTTTGGGATTTTTTAGCGAGTTTTCCGTGATTTTTGAAGGATTTTAAGCCTCATGCGCTCCTACCCCGTCCTCTACACCCGCCAAGGAGCTGCCAGGTCGGGAATTTTCTGGGGAATTCTCCGGGGAAGGGGTTGGGGGGAGTTTTAGGGGTTTATTTTTAATTTTTTGAGGGTTTTTAGGGGTTTTTGTACGGGTTTCTGAGGGTTCCTGAGGGGTTTCAGGGCTGGTTCTGAGGGCGGTTGCGGGGTTTCAGAGGAATTTGTGAGGAGATTTTTAAAAAATATTTAGGAATTTTTAAAGGTAGTTTTAATAAAGCATTGTTTAGGGTTTTTAAAAGATTTTTGGGGATTTTTTTAAAGAATTTTTTAAGGTTTTTTAAGGGGATTTCTGAGGGGTTTGGAGGGATTTTAATGCCGGTTCTGAGGGATTTTAAAGAATTTGTGAGGGGATTTTTTTTTATTTTCCAAAGATATTTAGGATTTTTAAATAATTTTTAAACTTACATCTATAAGGGTTTTTTTTAGGATTTTGTTCAGAATTTTTTTTGGATTTTTTTTTTAATTTTTTTGGGATTTTTTCGGGTTTTTTTTCTGATTTTTTGGGGATTTTTTGGGATTTTTTGGGGATTTTTTCACCTTTTTTTTGGAAATTATTTGGAATTTTTTTTGAGATTTTTTTCAGATTTTTTTTTTCAGATTTTTTGGGATTTTTTTTAATTTTTTTTAAGACTTTTTTAGGGATTTTTTAATGAAATTTTGGGGATTTTTTTCTTGGAATTTTGGTCTTTTTCCAAGATTTTTTCCATGGAATTTTGGGGAATTTTTTCCCAGAATTTTGGGATTTTCTAATGGAATTATTTGAGATTTTTTTAGGATTTTTTGGGGAATTTTTTCAGGGTGTTGTTTTTTTTTTTTTTTTAAATTTTTTGGATTTTTTGGGATTTTTTAAATAATTTTTGTGGGATTTTTTGAATGGAATTTTGGTATTTTTTTTTATGGAATGTTTTGAGATTTTTTAAGGAATATTTTGGGATTTTTTGGGAGATTTTTATGGAATTTTTTGGGATTTTTTTTTTCCTGGAATTTTGGGATTTTTTTAGTAATTTTTAGGAATATTTTAGGATATTTTGGGAACTTTTGGGGGGATTTTTAAATGGAATTTTAGGATTTTTTATGGGATTTTTTGAGATTTAGGAATTTTTGGGGGATTTTTGTGGGATTTTTTTAGATTTTTTTAGGAATTTTTGGGAATATTTTGGGAATTTTTTAGGAATTTTAATTTTTTTTTTTTTTTTTAATTTTCAATGGAATTTTGTCAGTTTTTAATGAAACTTTTTGGGATTTCAATCAAAATTCCCAATTTTTAAATTTCTTTGGAATTTTTTTCCAGGCCCAGAGCGCTGAACACGTCCCAGGCTGGAATTTCCTTGGGGAATTTGGAGCCAGGAATTTCCTACAAATTCCAAGTTTTTGCTTCCAACGATTTTGGAGCTGGAGAAAAATCAGAATTTCTGGAAGTTTCTACTTTAACTGAGGGTGAGTGAGGGGAAAATTGGGAATTTGGGGGGAAATTGTGAAAAAAATCCCAAAAAATTCTACAAAAATTCCAAAAAGTCCCATTAAAATCCCAAGAAATTCCCATAAAATTCCCATTAAAAATCAAATAAGAAAAAAAAATCCTAAAAAATCCTATTAAAAATCCCCAAAATTCCCATGAAAAATCCTTTATAAATCCTAAAAAAAATCCCAAAAAATGCCATTAAAAATCTTAAAAAAATTCTAATAGTTCCTTGAAAAAAGCCTAAAAATTCCCATTAAAAATCCCCCCCAAAAAATCCCAAAACATCCCATTAAAAATCCTAAAATAATCCCAAAAAATCCCCAAAAATCTTAAAAAAATCCAAAAATATTCCAGAAAAAATCTTAAACAACTCCTAAAAAAATCACTAAAAAATCCAAAAAATTCCCTTAAAATTCCCATTAAAAGTCCTTTAAAAACCATTAAAAAATCCTAAAAAAATCCCAAAAATTCCCACAAAAATCCCAAAAAATCCCCAAAAATTCCTCTAAAATTCCCATTAAAAATCCTAAAAAAATTCCCATAAAATTCCCATTAAAAATGCTTTAAAAATCCTTAAAAAATCCAAAAAAATCCTAAAAAAATCATAAAAAATGCCCAAAAAATCCCGAAAAAATTACAAAAATTCCCATGAATTCCCAGTAAAAATCCCATTAAACTCCCAGTAAAAATCCCAAAAATTCCCATTAAAAATCCTATCAATCCCCATTAAAATTCCCATTAAAACCCTTTAAAATCCATAAAATCCTCATTTTCCCCCCATAATTCCCATGAAAATCCCTTTTCCCCCCATTCAACTTCCATTCTATTCCCATTTTCCCCCATTCCATTCCCATTTCCCCCACCATTCCCATCATTCCCATTCAATCCCCATTTCCCCCATCATTCCCATTCAATCCCCATTTCCCCCACCATTCCCATCATTCCCATCCAATCCCCACCATTCCCATCATTCCCATTCAATCCCCATTTCCCCCACCATTCCCATCATTCCCATTCAATCCCCATCATTCCCATCATTCCCATCCAATCCCCATTTCCCCCACCATTCCCATCCAATCCCCATTTCCCCCACCATTCCCATCATTCCCATCCAATCCCCATTTCCCCCACCATTCCCATCATTCCCATTCAATCCCCACCATTCCCATCATTCCCATTCAATCCCCATTTCCCCCACCATTCCCATTCAATCCCCATTTCCCCCACCATTCCCACCAGTCCCATTCAATCCCCATTCCCTCCATCATTCCCATTTATTCCCATTTTTCCCCTAATTCCCATTATTTTCTCTCCAGCTCCTCCTCCCGGCCCCGTTCAGAATTTCCGTGCCGTTCCCTCCTCTCCCACCTCCATCCTCCTGCTCTGGGATCCTCCCACATTTCCTGACATTCCTGCTCAGGGATTTCGCATTTTCTGGAAGGAGAAAGGGGCAGAAAAACAACAGGTAAGAGTTCAAAAAATAATATTTTAATTTCTATTTTATTCTGATTTTTTCCCAGTTTTTCCCCAATTTTTTCTCATTTTTTTCCCCAATTTTTTGGATTTTTTCCCATTTTATTCCCATTTTTTTCCCTATTTAATCCCATTTTTTCCCATTTTTTTCCAATTTTTCCCAATTTTTTCCCCATTTTTTTCCCCAATTTTTTCTGCAATTTTTTTTTTCCCATTTTTTCCCATTTTTTTTCCATTTTTTATTTTTTCCATTTTTTCCACCATTTTTTCCCATTTTTTCCCTATTCCTTTTTTTCCATTATTTTTTTTTTTTTCCCCATTTTTTCCCATTTTATTCTTATTTTTTTCCCATTTTCCCCTAATTTTTTCCCCATTGTTTCCAATTTTTTTTTAATTTTTTCTCCCATTTATCCCCCATTTTTTTTCATTTTCCCATTTTTCCCCCATTTTCCCATTTTTTTCATTTTTTTCCCATTTTCTTCCCTATTTATTTTCCCCATTTTTTCCCATTCATTATTTTTATTTTTTTCCCATTTTCCCCTATTTTTTTCCCCATTGTTTCCAAATTTTTTTTTAATTTTTTCCCCATTTTTTCCCATTTTTTCCCAATTTTTTCCCAATTTTTCCCCATTTTTCCCCCAATTATTCCCCATTTTCCTTTGTGATTTTTTTCCCATTTTTCCCCCAATTATTCCCCCTATTTCCCCATTTTTTCCCCAATTATTCCCCATTTTCCTTTGTGATTTTTTTCCCCATTTTCCCCCCAATTATTCCCCCTTTTTTCCCCATTTCCAATTGATTTAATTTAATTTTTTTTGCAGAGTGTGGATGTGCAGGGCCGTTCCTACAGACTGGAGGGGCTGAAAAAATTCCAGGAATACGAATTGAGGATTTTGGGATTGAACAGGAACGGAGTGGAGGGGAGGGAGCAGGAGGAGGTGGTGAAAACCCTGGGGGATGGTGAGAAACTGGGGGAAAAATGGAATTATTGGGGGGAAAAATGGGGGAAAAATTCAAAATATTGGGGGGAAAAATGGGGGGGAAAAATGAAAATATTGGGGGAAAAATGGGGGGAAAAAAGAAAATACTGGGGGGAAAAATGGGAAAAAATAGGGAAAAAATGGGGGAAAAATTCAAAATATTGGGGGGAAAATCGGGGGAAAAATCAAAATATTTGGGGAAAAAATGGAGGAAAAAATGGGAAAACGTTGGGGAAAAATGGGGAAAAAATGGGGAAAAAATAGAAATATTGGGGGAAAAATTGGGAAATATTGGGGGAAAAATGAAAATATTGGGGGAGAAAATGGGGGGGGAAAATGAGAATATTAAGGGGAAAAATGAAAATATTGGAGGGAAAAATGGAGAAAAAATCAAAATATTGGGGGGAAAAATGGGGGAAAAAAATGGGAAAAATTCGAAATATTTTGGGAAAAATGGGGGGAAAATTGGGGAAAAAATCAGGAAAAAAATGGGGAAAAATCAATATAATCAGAAAAAAATCAGAATAAAATGGGGAGAAAATGGGGAAAAATGTGGAAAAATTCAAAATATTGGGGTGAAAAAATCAAAATATTGATGGATGAAAATGGAATTATTTTGGGGAAAAATGGAATTATTGGGGGAAAATGGGGAAAACATCAGAATAAAATGGGGGAAAAATGGGAATAAAATGGGGGAAAATGAAAATATTGGGGGGAAAAATCAAAATATTGGAGGGAAAAATGGGGGGAAAAATTGGGAAAAAAAGAAAAAATGGGGGAAAATTTTGGGAAAAATGGGGGTAAAATAGGGAAAAAATGGGGGAAAAATGGAGAAAAAATTGGGAAAAAATGGGGGAAAAATTCAAAATATTGGGGGGAAAAATCGGGGGAAAAATCAAAATATTTTTGGAAAAAATGGGAAAAAATTTGAGGAAAAAATGGGAAAAAGTTGGGGAAAAATGGGGGAAAAATGGGGAAAAATAGAAATATTGGGGGAAAAATGGGGGAAAATTTTGGAAAAAAATTGGAAAAAAATGGGAAAAAAATCAAAATATTTTGGAAAAAAAATGGGGGGAAAATTGGGAAAAAATGGGGAAAAAATTTGGAAAATGGGGAAAAATGTGGATAAATTGGGAAAAAATCAAAATAAAATGGGGAAAAATTGGGAAAAAAATCAAAATATTTTGGGAAAAAATGGGAAAAAATTGAATTTTTTGAGCTTTCTTTATTTTTATTTTTTGAATTATTTTTGGTTCTTGCTTATTTTTTTTCCATTTTTGTTTTTTTTGTGAATTTTGGGGTTTTTGGTGTGAAATGTTTTTTAATTTGGGTTTAAATTTGAGTTTTTAATTTGATTTTTTTTGTGGTTTTAGTTCCAGGTGCTGCTCCTCAGAATGTGTCGGTGGAAGTGGTGAATTCCAGGGTAGGAAATTCCTAAAAGATTCACAACAAGTTAGAAAGATTAATGAAAAAAATTTAAAAAAATTAAAATGAAATAAAAAATTGAATAAAAAAATGGAAAAAAATGGAAAAAAAAATTGAAAAAAAGGAAAAAAAAAAAAGGGAAAAAAAGAAAAAAAAAGGAAAAAATTGAAAAAATTAAAAAATTAAAAAAAAATACTTAAAAATAAAAAAAATTTAAAAATTCAGAATTGAAAAAAAATTTAAAAATTGAAATAAATTGAAAAAATTAAAATATAAATTAAAAATAAATTTAATAAATTAAAAATAGAAAAAATAAAAAATGAAATTAAAAAATTAAAAATTAAAAAATAATAAAAAAAATTGAAAAAAAGTTTTAAAAAATTAGTAGAAAATAAAAAATAAAAAATATTAAAAAATAAAAAAACCCTCCCAAAAAATCCTGAAAAATTAAAAAAAAATCTGAAAAAAATCTGAAAGATATCTTAAAAATTCAGAAAAAAATCCACAAAAAAATCAAAAAAGATTCTGAAAAAAAATCCCAAAATATTTCAAAAAATCCCCCCAAAATCCTAAAAAATTCCCAAAAATCCCCAAAAAATCTGTAAAAAATGCTAAAAAAATCAGAAAAAAATCTCAACAAATCCCCAAATATTTTTGAAAAAATCCTGAAAAAAAAATTTAAAAAAATCCCAGAAAAATCTGAAAAAAATCACGAAAAAATCCCCAAAAATTCTGGAAAAAATCCCCAAAAATCCTAAAAAAAAAAAAAAAAAAATCTTAAAAAACCCCCCGAAAAAATCTTGAAAAAAATTCTCAATAATCCAAAAAAATCCCCCCAAAAATCTGGAAAAAATTCCCCAAAAAATCTGAAAAAATCAGGAAAAGTGTGAAAAAAAATCCTAAAAAAATCCCAAAAAAATCCCAAAAAATACTCAAAAAATCCTTAAAAAATCAAAAAAAAAAAAAAAAATCCCAAAAATTCTGAGAAAAATCCTGAAAAAAATCTGAAAAAAAAAAAAAATCCCCCCAAAATTCAAAAAAATTCTAAAAGAAATCCAAAAAAAATTCTAAAAAAAAAAAACCTCAAAAAAAATCCCCAAAAAAGCTGAAAAAAAATCTGAAAAAAAATCAGAAAAAGTCCCAAAAAATCAGAAAAAAATTAGAAAAGAATCGGTAAAAAATCCCCCAAAAATCTGAAAAAATTCTAAAAAAAAAATCCCCAAAAAATCTTTAAAAATCCAAAAAAAAATTTACAAAAAATCCCCTTAATGTTTTGAATTTTTAGACTCTCAAGTTGAGCTGGCTGCCTCCCCCGTTGGCCTCCAGAAATGGAATTTTAAACCGGGTACAAAATCCGCCAGCGGAAATCGTCGCGCCGAACCGAGACCGAAACGGTGGAGCCAGCGAACCTCTGGTACCTGTTCACAGGTGAGGAAAAACCTCCACAACTGGGGGAAAATCGCCCACAACTGGGGGGAATATCGCCCACAATTGGGGGGAAAATTGTCCAAAATTGGGGGGAAAATCGCCCAAAATTTGGGGTAAAAATTCCCAAAAATTGAGGAAAAATCATCCAAAATTTGGGGAAAAAATGAACAAAAATTGAGGTAAAATCACCCAAAATTCGGTGTAAAATCGCCCAAAATTTGATGTAAAAATGGCCAAAATCTGGGGTAAAAGTGGCAAAAAATTTCGGCTTAAAAATCCCAAAATTTGGTGTAAAAAATCCCAAAATTTGGTGTAAAAATTCACAAAAATTGAGGTAAAAATGTCCAAAGTTTGGGGTAAAAATGCCCAGAATTTGGGGTAAAAATTCCCAAATTTTAAGGAAAAAATTCCCAAGTTTGAAGGAAAAAATTCCAAAAACTTGAGAAAAAAATTCCCAGAATTTGTGGTCAAAATTCCCAAAATTTCAGGAAAAAATTCCTAAAATTTGGTGTAAAATCGCCTTAAATTTGGTGTAAAAAAAAATCCCAAAAACTGAGGAAAAAATTGCCTAAAATTTGGGGTAAAATTGCCCAAAATTTGGGGTAAAAACGCCCAAAATTTGGTGCAAAATTGCCCAAAAATTGGTGTAAAAATGCCGGGGGGGGGGGGGGGGGGGGGGTTTACTGAGGGCAGAATTCCCCAATGTCCCCACAAAATTCCAAAATGTTATCCCAAAATTCCCCAATGTTCCCCCCAAAATTCCCCAATGTCCCCCCAAAATTCCCCAATATTACCCAAAATTCCCCAGTGTCCCCCCACAATTCCCCAATGTTATCCCAAAATTCCCCAATGACCCCCAAAATTCCCCAATGTTCCCCCAAAATTCCAAAACGTTATCCCAAAATTCCCCAATGTTCCCCCAAAATTCCAAAACGTTATCCCAAAATTCCCCAATGTCCCCCCAAAATTCCCCAATATTACCCAAAATTCCCCAATGTCCCACCAAAATTCCAAAATGTTATCCCAAAATTCCCCAATGTTCCCCCAAAATTCCCCAATGTCCCCCCAAAATTCCCCAGTGTTCCCCCCACATTCCCCAATGTCCCCCCAAAATTCCCCAATGTCCCCCCAAAATTCCCCAGTGTTCCCCCCACATTCCCCAATGTTCCCCCAAAATTCCCCAATGTCCCCCCCAAAATTCCCCAATGTTGCCCCCATATTCCCCAATGTCCCCCTAGAATTCCAAAATGTTACCCCCAGATTCCCCAATGTTCCCCCAAAATTCCCCAATGTTCCCCCCCATTCCCCGTGTC
Source organism: Sitta carolinensis (assembly GCA_032173965.1). Classification (NCBI taxonomy): domain Eukaryota; kingdom Metazoa; phylum Chordata; class Aves; order Passeriformes; family Sittidae; genus Sitta; species Sitta carolinensis. The sequence goes on along the minus strand of CM063313.1, from coordinate 3,192,794 downwards.
CCCCCATTCCCCAGTGTCCCCCCCATTCCCCGTGTCCCCCCCATTCCCCGTGTTCCCCCATTCCCCGTGTCCCCCCATTCCCCAGTGTCCCCCCATTCCCCGTGTCCCCCCATTCCCCGTGTCCCCCCATTCCCCGTGTCCCCCCCATTCCCCGTGTCCCCCCATTCCCCGTGTCCCCCCATTCCCCGTGTCCCCCCATTCCCCGTGTCCCCCCCATTCCCCGTGTCCCCCCATTCCCCAGTGTCCCCCCATTCCCCGTGTCCCCCCCATTCCCGTGTCCCCCCATTCCCCGTGTCCCCCCCATTCCCCAATGTTCCCCCCCATTCCCCGTGTCCCCCCATTCCCCGTGTCCCCCCATTCCCAGTGTCCCCCCATTCCCCGTGTCCCCCCATTCCCCGTGTTCCCCCATTCCCGTGTCCCCCCATTCCCCGTGTCCCCCCATTCCCGTGTCCCCCCATTCCCTGTGCTCTCCCGCTGCGGGCTCAGCATTCCCCCATTCCCCGTGTCCCCCCATTCCCGTGTCCCCCCATTCCCCGTGTCCCCCCATTCCCCGTGTCCCCCCATTCCCCGTGTCCCCCCATTCCCGTGTCCCCCCATTCCCCGTGCTCTCCCGCTGCGGGCTCAGCATTCCCCCATTCCCCGTGTCCCCCCATTCCCGTGTCCCCCCATTCCCCGTGTCCCCCATTTCCCAGTGTCCCCCCATTCCCCGTGTCCCCCCATTCCCCGTGTCCCCCCATTCCCAGTGTCCCCCATTCCCCGTGTCCCCCATTCCCCGTGTCCCCCCATTCCCCGTGTCCCCCCATTCCCTGTGCTCTCCCGCTGCGGGCTCAGCATTCCCCCATTCCCCGTGTCCCCCCATTCCCCGTGTCCCCCCATTCCCCGTGTCCCCCCATTCCCCGTGTCCCCCCATTCCCGTGTCCCCCCATTCCCCGTGCTCTCCCGCTGCGGGCTCAGCATTCCCCCATTCCCCGTGTCCCCCATTCCCCGTGTCCCCCCATTCCCGTGTCCCCCCATTCCCGTGTCCCCCCATTCCCCGTGTTCCCCCATTCCCCGTGTCCCCCCATTCCCCAGTGTCCCCCCATTCCCCGTGTCCCCCCATTCCCCGTGTCCCCCCATTCCCCGTGTCCCCCCATTCCCCAGTGTCCCCCCATTCCCCGTGTCCCCCCATTCCCCGTGTCCCCCCATTCCCTGCGCTCTCCTGCTGTGGGCTCAGCATTCCCCCATTCCCCGTGTCCCCCCATTCCCCGTGTCCCCCCATTCCCCGTGTCCCCCCATTCCCGTGTCCCCCCATTCCCCGTGTTCCCCCATTCCCCGTGTCCCCCCATTCCCCAGTGTCCCCCCATTCCCCGTGTCCCCCCATTCCCCGTGTCCCCCCATTCCCCGTGTCCCCCCATTCCCGTGTCCCCCCATTCCCCGTGTCCCCCCATTCCCGTGTCCCCCCATTCCCCGTGCTCTCCCGCTGTGGGCTCAGCATTCCCCCGGTGTGTGGCCGCTGTTCCCGCAGCCCTGGTGCCGGGCAGCCAGTACAGTTTCCAGGTGGCGGCCGTCACCCTCAATGGCTCGGGGCCCTTCTCCGAGTGGATCGCCGCCGACACTCCCGAGAGCGACCTGGACGGTGAGAGAGGCACCGAGTGCAAATCCCATTCCACACTTGAGGGAAAACGCCCCTTTTGCCAAGGGCACGATAATAACAGCCTTGCCCAGGGGGTCGGGATTTTTTTCCTATTTTTTCTGGATTTTTTTGCTTTATATTTCAGATTTTTTTCACATTTTTCCCCAATTTTTTTCCATTTTTTCCCGTTTTTTTTTTCCTAATTTTTCCCCATTTTATCCCTAATTTTCCCACCACTTTTCCCTTATTTTTTCCCCATTTTCCCTCATTTTTTCCTCATTTTTTCCCATTTCCCCCCATTTTTTCCAGATTTTTTCTCCATTTTTTCCCCAAGTTTTCTGCCATTTTTCCTTATTTTTCCCAGTTTTTTCCTTTTTTTCCCTTTTTTTTTTCTAATTTCTTCCCCATTTTTCCCTCATTTTTCCTCCAATTTTCCCCTCTTTTTCCCTAATTTCACCACCATTTTCCCCTTATTTTTTCCCATTTTTCCCCCATTTTTCCCCATTTTTTTCCAATTTCACCCCCATTTTTTCCCCTGTTTTTTCCATATTTTTCTTTTTTTTTTTTTTACAAAAAAATTGGAGGAAAAAGGGGGAAAATCTGAAAAAATGGGGGGAAATTGGGCAATAAAAAGGAGAAAAATTGGGAAAAAAGGGGGAAAAGCATTGGAATAAAATTATTAAAAAATGGGGGGAAATCTGAATAAAGTGGGAAAAAAAATGGGAAAAAATTGGCAAAAAAATCTGAAGAAAATGGGGGAAAATGGGAATAAAATGGGGTAAAAATGGGAATAAAATGGGGAAAAATTTGGAAAAAATGGGAAAAAAATTGGGAAAATATTAGGAAAAAATGGGGGAAAAATGTGGAAAAATGGGGGGGGGGAATGGGAAAAAAACAATCGGAAAAATGTGAAAAAATCGTGAAAAAAATTCATAAAAAATCCAAGTTTTGTCCAATTTTCATGTTGGTTTTTTTTTTTTTTTTAATAAAATTCTGTTTTTTGTGTCTTTTCAGAATCCCAAGTGCCCGAGCAGCCCAGCTCGCTGCACGTTCGCCCTTTGGCCACGGGCCTCGTGCTGAGCTGGGCAAAATGGGGCAAAAATGGGGGAAAAAGGGGAAAAATTAGAGAAAAAAATGGGGAAGAAAATGGGGAGAAAATGGGGGAAAAATGGGAATAAAATGGGGAAAAATTGGAGAAAAATGGGGAATAAATGGGGATAAAATGGGGGGAAAATGGGGGAAAAAATTGGGAAAAAATTGTGAAAAAATGGGGGAAAAATCTGAATGAAATGGTAGAAAAGTTGGGGAATAATTGGGGAAAAATTGGCAAAAAAATCTGAATAAAATGGGGAAAAATCAGGAAAAAATTGGGAAAAATTGGCAAAAAATTGGAGAAAAAATTAGGAAAAATTGGGAAGAAATGGGGAAAAATTGGGAAAAATTAGGGAAAAAATGGGGAAAAAGTAGGAAAAAATTTGGAAAAAATCGGGGAAAAAATGGGGAAAAATTGGGGAAAAAGTAGGGAAAACTTTGGAAAAAATCAGGGGAAAAATTGGGAAAATATTGGGAAAAATTAGATTAAAAAAAAAATCAGGAAAAATTTGTGAAAAATCTGGAAAAACCCGAACGGAAAACTTCGAAAGAGCGGCGGGGAAAAAAAGTCATAAAAGGCTGGGGCGGCGGTTGCGTGTTCGTGGGGCGCGTCGTTGTGACGGTGCTGGCGTTTGTGTCTCCTTGCAGAGTCGCGGGTGCCCGAGCAGCCCGGCTGGCTGCACGTGCGCCCCTCGGCCACGGGCCTCGTGCTCAGCTGGGGCCCGGCGCCGGCGGCGCGCGCGCTCGTGCGCGGCTTCCTCATCGGCTACGGCGTGGGCAGCCCCTACGCGCACACGGTGCGCCTGGACGGCCGGCAGCGCCTCTACGCCATCCGCCACCTGGGTACGCGCGCGCGCCCGCCCGCGCAGCCTCGCCTTCACACCTCCCTCCCATTCTTGTGCCCCAAGTTTTCCTGAATTCTTTGCTGACTTCCTTCCCCCCAAATTTTCCCATTTTTTTTCCCCTTTTCTTCCCCAATTTTCCCCCACTTTTTTCCGATTTTTCCCCATTTTTTCAGAATTTTTTGAAATTCTTTTCCGATTTTTTTTCCCGATTTTTTTGCAATTTTTTTTTCGATTTTTTTTTCATTTTTTTTCCCCATTTTTTCCCCATTTTTATCCGATTTTTTCCCAATTTTTTTCCAATTTTTTTCCAATTTTCCCCCATTTTTCCCCCATTTTTCCCCCATTTCCCCATTTTCCCCCCATTTTTTCCCCATTTTCCCCATTTTTATCCGATTTTTTCCCAATTTTTTTCCGATTTTTTTCCAGTTTTTCCCCATTTTTCCCCCATTTTTTCCCCATTTTTCCCCAATTTCCCCATTTTCCCCATTTTTATCTGATTTTTTCCCAATTTTTTTCTGATTTTTTTCCATTTTTTCCCCATTTTTCCCCCACTTTTTCCCCCATTTTTTCCCCATTTTCCCCATTTTTATCCCATTTTTTCTGATTTTTTCCCGATTTTTTTCCAACTTTTCCCCATTTTCCCCCCATTTTTTCCCCATTTTTCCCCAATTTCCCCCATTTTCCCCCATTTTTTCCCCATTTTCCCCCCATTTTTCCCATTTTTTCTCCATTTTTCTGTTGCCCAGTGTGGCAGCCCCCACTTGCACACGGTCAGGCTGGACAGCAGGCAGTGCCTCTATTCCATCTGCAATTTAGGTAAAAATTCCATTTATTTCATACAAAATGATGTCTAATATTTAGGATTTTTTTTGGAATTTTTTCAGATTTTTTTTTTCGATTTTTTTCGATATTTTTCCGATTTTTTTTTCCCATTTTTTCCCCATTTCCCCCCCTCCCCCCCCCCATTTTTTTCCCCAATTTTCCCCCCAATTTTTCCCCATTTTTCCCCATTTTTTTCAGATTATTTTTGGAATTTTTTTCCCAATTTTTTCCATTTTTTTCCCCATTTTTTCCCCATTTATCCCCACATTTTTCCCCATTATTTCCTCATTTTTCCCAATTTTCTCCCATTTTTTACATAATTTTTTCCCCATTTTTTCCAGAATTTTTTGGAATTTTTTTCCAATTTTTTTTCCATTTTTTTCCCCATTTTTTCCCATTTTCCCCCAATTTTCCCCTCATTTTTCCCCCATTTATTCAGAATTTTTTCTGCATTTTTTCCCAATTTTTCCCCCAATTTTACCAATCTATTCCACATTTTCCCTCCAGTTTTTCCCCATTTTTCCCCCAAATTTTCCCCATTTTCCTCCAATTTTTCTTGATTTTTTCCCCATTTTTTTCTTCATTTTCCCCCAATTTTCCCCCCATTTTATTCCCCATTTTCCCCCATTTTATTCCAAAATTTCCCCCAATTTTTCCCCATTTTATTCCCAATTTTCCCCAATTTTTCCCCCACTTTATTCCTATTTCCCCCCCATTTTAATCCCAATTTCCCCCCCATTTTTCCATACTCTTTCTCCTTCTCTCCCCCAATTTCCCCCCAATTCCCCCCAAACTTTCCCTGCATTTCCCCCCAGTTTTCCCCCAACTTTTCCCTTCACTTCCTTGCAGGTTTTCCCAAAATTTGGATTTTTTGGGAATTTCTTTTGTGTCATTCCAGAGCCCAATTCCCATTATGTGATTTCCCTCAAGGCTTTCAACAACGCTGGGGAAGGAATTCCATTGTACGAGAGCGCCACCACCAGGATGGCAGGTGAAGGGCAGGGAAAAAATGGGAAAAATGGGGGGGAAAATGGGGGGAAAATGGGGGAAAAATGGGAATAAATGGGGGAAAATATGGGGGGAAAATGGGAATAAAATGGGGAAAAAATGGGAATAAAATTGGGAAAAAATGGGAAAATTGGGGGAAAATGGGGGAAAAATAGGAATAAATGGGGATAAATGGGAAAAATGGGAGAAAAATGAGGGAAAATGGGTAAAATGGGGGAAATTTGGAATAAAATGGGGAAAAAATCAGAAAAAAAATCTTAATAAATGGGATAAAAATGGGGAAAATGGGGAAAATGGGAATAAAATGGGGGAAAAATGGGGAAAGTGGGAAAAATGGGGGAAAATTCGGGGGAAAATGGAGGAACAATGAGCATAAAATGGGGATAAAATGGGGGAAAAATGGGGAAAGTTGGGGGAAAATGGGAATAAAATGGGGGGGGAATGGGGGAAAATAAGAAAAAATGGGGAAAAAATGGGGTAAAATGGGGGAAAAATGAGAATAAAATTGGAACAAAAATGGAATAAAATGGGGAAAAATGGGAATAAATGGGGGAAAAATGGGAATAAAATGGGGAAAAATGGGGGGAAGAATGGAAAAAGTGGGAATAAAATGGGTGAAAAATTGGGAAAAAAATGGGGGGAAAACCAGAAAAAAATTAGGATAAAAAAGGTAAAAATTTGGATAAAAATTCCCAATATTTCCCCCAATTTTCCCCACTTTTCCCCCAATTTTCCCTCACTTTTACTCCAATTTTTCCCCAATATTTCCCCAGTTTTCCCCATTTTCCCCCAATTTTCCCCCATTTTTCCCTCACTTTTCCGCCACTTTCCCCCAATTTTTCCCCAATTTTTCCCTAATTTTCCCCATTTTTTCCAGACCCTTTGGACCCTTCAGAGCCGGAAGTTCTGGCCACGCCCCTTCCCGACTTGTCCACGCCCCTTTTACCCCTGTGGGCATCCAGGCCACGCCCCTTTCCCAGGATTCCGTGCGGTGTCGTGGGCGGAAAATTCCCCCAAAATTCCGGAGAATTCCAGAAATCCCAGAACTCCGAAATTCCCACTCCGGTTTTACACGTGCGCGGAGGAGCACTTACCCCGAAATGGGATATTACAACGGTGGATCTGAAAGAATCCACAATATTCCCAAAAAAATTGGGAAAATTCCATAAAATTGGAAAAAATCCCTAAAAATCCCAAAAATTCTTTAAAAATTCCTAAAAATCAGGAAAAAATTTGAAAAAATCCCAAAAATTCATTTAAAAATTCCAAAAAATCAAAAAAATTAAAAAAATCACAAAAATTCAAAAATCTTAAAACCAAAAATCAAAAATTCCCCAAAAAAATCGGAAAAAAAAAATCTCAAAAAATCGGAACAAAACCCAAAAAAAATCACCAAAAATTCCTAAAAAAATGCACAAAAAAATCCTAAAAGATCTTCCAAAAATTCCTAAAAAGTCAACAAAAATTCCTAAAAATCCCTTAAAAAATCCCTTAAAAAATCCCCAAAAAGTCCGTAAAAATTCCTGAAAAAATCCTAAAAAGATCCCCTAAAATTGCCCAAAACAATCCCCAAAATTCGGAGAATTCTCAGAGAAATCCCAGAATTCCTGCGAATTCCCGCTCGGTTTCACACGTGCGCTGGAGGAGCAGCTACCCCGGAAATGGGAAACACAAGGTGAGAATTCCTCAAATATTCCTGAAAAATTGGGGAGAAAATCCCTAAAAAATTCTGAAAAAAATCCCAAAAATCATTAAAAATTCCCAAAAAATCTCCCAAAAAAATCAGAAAAAAATCCCAAATAAATCGAAAAAAATCCCAAAAAATCCCAAAAGATATTTAAAAATCCCCAAATCTGAAAAAAATCCGAAAAAAACCCCAAAAAATCCTAAAAAAAATCATTAAAAATCATTGAAAAATCTCTAAAAAATCAAAAAAAAATCTGAAAAAAACCTGATAAAAATCCCCAAAATCCAAAAAAAATTTCTTAAAAATCCAACAGAAAACATTTTTTTAAAAATCCCAAAAAAATCAGTAAAAAATCTGAAAAAAAATCAGAAAAAAATTCAAAAAATCATTAAAAAATCCCTAAAAAATCCCCCTAGAAATCCGAAAAAATTCTGAAAAACATCCCAAAAAATCCTTTAAAAATCGGAAAAAAATCCCAAAAAATTCTGAAAAATACAAAAAAAATTAGAAGAAAATTCTTAAAAAATATGACAAAATAAAATAAAAATCCCCAAAAAATCAGAAAAATGTCATAAAAAAATCCAAAAAACCCCCAAACCAAATCTGAAAAAATCCCCTAAAAACCCCGAAAATTTAGAAAAAAGTCCCAAAGAAATCCCCAAAAAGTCATTAAACAATCAGAAAAAAATCTGAACAAAATCACAAAACAATTCAGAAAAAAATCTGAACAAAATCACAAAACAATTCAGAAAAAAATCCTCAAAAAATCCAGAAAACATCAGAAAAAATTCTGGTCAAATTCCCAGTAAATCCCCATAATATTTCCTGTATATTTGACTGAAATATTTCTCTTTTTAGTCAGCAGACACGACCTCTCCCTGGCTCACCATCCCCTCCCTGCGCCCCCACACCCGCTACGACTTCACCAAAAAATCCCCAAAAAATCTCCAAAAAAGCCCCCAAAAATCAGAAAAAAAAATCCCCCCAAAATTGGAAAAAAATTCACCAAAATTCCTTAAAAATTTCACCAAAATTGCTAAAAAATTCACAAAAAAATCCAAGAAATACACAAAAAATCCCAAGAATTTCCTAAAAACATCACAAAAAATTCACAAAGTCCCAAAAATCCTAAAGAAATCCCTAAAAAATCCCCCAAAAAATCCGAAAAAATTCTGAAAAAAATCCCCAAGAAATCCTTAAAAAATCCTAAAAAATCCTGAAAAAATATGAAAAAAATCAGAAGAAAATTCTTAAAAGTCCCCCCAAAATCCAAAAAAATCCCAAAAAAATCAGAAAAAAATCCCAGAAAATTCTGAATAAATTCCCAATAAATCCCCTTCATATTTCCTCTCTATTTTTAATAAATATTGTATTTCCAGTCAGCAGACACGACCTCTCCCTGGCTCACCATCCCCTCCCTGCGCCCCCACACCCGCTACGAGTTCACCAAAAAATCGAAAAAATCCCAATAAAATCCCAAAAAAATCATTAAAAAATTCCCAAAAAAATTTCAAAAGAAAAAAATCAGAAAAAAAATCCCCTAAAAATCAGAAAAAAACCCCAAATACATTTGGAAAAGATCCCTGAAAAATACAAAAAACATCCCCCCAAAATCTGAAAAAAATCCGAAAAAACCCAAAAAAATCCTCAAAAAATCATTAAAATATCAGAAAAAAATCCCCAAAAAATCTGAGAAAATCTTGATAAAAATCCCCGAAAAATCTCTAAAACATCCCAAAAATCTCTAAAACATCCCAAAAAATCTCTAAAACATCCCCAAAAAATCCTCAAAAAATCATTAAAATACCAGAAAAAAATCCCTTAAAAATCCCCAAAAAATCTGAGAAAAACCTGATAAAAACCCCCAAAAAATCTCTAAAACATCCGCAAAAAATACGAAAAAACCCAGAAAAAATCCCCAAAAATCCGAAAAAATTCTGAAAAAATGCTTAAAAAATCCCCAAAAATTCTGAAAAAATGCGATAAAAATCAGAAAAAAATTCTTAAAAAATCCTCCAAAAATCCCCCCAAAAATCCATAAAAAAATCCTAAAAAACCCCTAAAAATCCTTTAGCCCGCAAGCCGTAAGGTGGAGTGGCGGAAGGTGCCCCGCTGCCAGCGGCGCGCCCGCGGCTCGCCCCGCGCCTCGCGGCTCGCCCCGCGCCGCGCTCTCATGCTGCGCCCGGCTCTCCTTGCAGTGGCGGACACGCGGCCCGTGGCTCACGGTGCCCGCGCTGCGCCGCACACGCGCTACGAGTTTCGGTGCAGGCGCGGCGCGGCGCCGCTCCAGCGCTGGAGCATGACTGCGCACGCCACCACGCTGGAGGCAGGTGAGCCCGCCCGCGCTGCGCCCGCGCTGCGCCGCGCCCATCCGCCGCGCTCCGCTGCTGCTCCGCCCGCCGCGCTCCATCCGCCGCGCTCGCCCGCCGCGCTGCGCCCGCGCTCCGCCCGCTGCTCCGCCCGCTGCTCCGCCCGCCGCGCTCCCCCGCCGCCCTCCTCCCGCGCTCCTCCCGCGCTCCTCTCGCGCTCCTCCCGCGCTCCGCCCGCGCTGCCGCCCGCGATCCGCCCGCGCTCCATCCGCCCGCGCCCGCGCCGCGCCCCTCCCGCGCCCTCCCGCGCTCCTCCCGCGCCCCTCCCGCGCTCCTCCCGCCGCTCCTCCCGCGCTCCTCCCGCGCTCCTCCCGCGCCCCGCCCGCTGCTCCGCACCGCCTCCCGCTTTCACCCCTTACTTTCCGACGGTTTCTTCCACTTTTTTTTTTAAAATTTTTTTCGTTTTTTTTCCCCCATTTTTTCCCTCCATTTTTTCCCAAGTTTTCCCCAATTTTTTCCCATTTTTTCCCATTTATTTAGATTTTTTTTCCCCTTTCTGATTTTAACCCCATTTTTACCCCATTCTTTTCCAGTTGTTTTGCGATTTTTACTCCATTTTTTCCCCTTTTTTTTGGAGTTTTTCTATTTTTTCCCCATTTTTTACCCATTTTTTCCCCCATTTTTCCTATTTTTCCCATTTTTTCAACTTTTTTTTTGCATTTTTTAATGATTTTTTTCGAGTTTTTTCCAAATTTCTTTTCAAATTTTTTTCATTTTTTATGACTTTCCAGCCCATTTTCCCCCCATTTTTCCCCAATTTTTCCTCTTTATTTAGAGTTTATTCTCATTTTTTTTTCCCAATTCTATTTTCGATTTTTTTCGGATTTTTTCCGATATTTTTCCGTTTTTTTTTCCGTTTTTTTTCCCCGTTTTTCCCACTTCGAACGCCACCACCCTAGAGGCAGGTGAGCAAAAATACACTTAAAAAAAAATATATATTCATTCCAAACATTTCTTCATGTTTTTCCCCAAATTCTCCCCAATTTTTCCCCATTTATTCCTATTTTTTCCCCCATTTTTCGTATCTTTTTCCCATTTTTTTCCTATTTTTTTATGATTTTTTCCCCAATTTGTTCCCATTTTTTCCCCAGTTTTTCCCCCCATTTTGCCCCCATTTTTTTCCCATTTATTTAGATATTTTCCCTTTTTTTTCCCCATTTTTTCCCACTTCTTTTCGTGTTTTTTTTTTTTTTTTTTGTTTGGTTTTTTTTTTTCTGATTTTTTTTCAATTTTTTTCCCCATTTTTCCCACTTCACCTGCCACCACCCTCGAAGCAGGTGAGTGAGACAATCATTTAAAAAATTAAATTTATTTATTTCAGATGCTTCCCCAATTTTTCCCCTTTGTTTAGATTTTTTTTCCGATTCTTTCTGATTTTCTTTCCTATTTTTTATGTGATTTTTTCCCCATTTTTTCCCAAATTTCCCCCATTTTATTCCCATTTTTTCCTCGTTTCCTTCCCATTTTTTCCCCAATTTTCTCCTATATTTCTCAAAAGTTTTTCCCATCTTTTCCCCAATTTTCCCCATTTCCCCCCATTATTTTCCCGATTTTTTTTTCAATTTTTTTCTGATTTTTTTCCCCATTTTTATCCCCCATTTCCCCCCCACTTCCCCCCATGTTTCCCCCCAGTAATGTGATTTTTCCCCATTTTTGGCAGCCCCCAGTTCCCCTCCCCAGGACCTGACGGCCGTTTCCTGGGAGGGCAAACCCCGCACGGTGCTGCTGAGCTGGCAACCCCCGCTGGAATCCAACGGCAAAATCACCGGTGAGAATTCCCAGAAAATTCCACAGTTATTCCCAGAAAATTCTCCAGGAAATTCCGAGCAAAACAAACAAACAAACAAAAAAAAAAAAAAATAGGGAAAATCGGCCCAAAAATGAGGAAAAAACGGGAAAAATTCGATTAAAAACTGGATTAAAAATGGGGAAAAATTGGATTTAGAATGGGAAAAAATTCACAAAAAATTAGAAAAAAAATCTCCAAAAAATTCCTTAAAAGTTCCATAGAAATCAGCAAAAAATTGCCCAAAAATTCCCAAAAAATTCCAAAAAAAAAATCGCCAAAAAATTAAAAAAATGGAAAAAAATTCCCCCAAAAAAATCCATAAGAAATGGAAAAAAAATCCCCAAAATATCACCCAAAAATTCCATAAAAATCACCCAAAAATCTGAAAAAAATCCCAAAAAATCAGAAAAAAATTCTCCAAAATTCCATAAATATTCCCCAAAAATTCCCCAGAAAATCAGAAAAAATTCCCATAAAATCAGCAAAAAATTCCTGAAAAATTCCCCAAAAATCACCAAAAAATTCCATAAAAATTGCCAAAACATTCCCAAAAAATTCCCAATAAAATCAGAAAAAATTCCCAAAAAATTCCCTAAAGTATCAGAAAAAATCAGCAAAAAATTCCCAAAAACCCCAGAAGTAAATCCTCAAAAATCCCCCAAAAAATTCCCCAAAAAAAATCAGAAAAAATCCCTAAAAAATCACAAAAAATCAGAAAAAAGTTTTTAAAAAATACACAAAAAATCAGAAAAAATCTGAAAAAAATACCGAAAAATCTCCAAAAAATTCTGAAAAAAATCAGAAAAATAAAATCAGAAAAAAAAACACAAAAAATACCAAAAAATCCAAGAAAAATCAGAAAAAAAATCTAAAAAAATGGTGAAAGAATTCCTTAAAAATCCCGGAGAAATCAGAAAAAAATCCCTAAAAATCGGAAAAAAAAACCCTGAAATAATTCTTAAAAAGTCCTCCAAAAATCCGAAAAAAATCCCCAAAAATCCCCCCAAAATCCTGATAAAATCCCCAAAAAACCAGGAAAAAATAGTAAAAAAATCTGAAAAAATTCCAAAAAATACAGAAAAAATTCTGAAAAAATTGGAAAAACTTCAAAAAAAAAAAAAAATCTGAGAAAAATCCCAAAAATTTCCCGCCTGGCACTGCCCATCCCTGTGCCCCCGTGCCCGCCTGGCACTGCCCATCCCTGTGCCCCCGTGCCTGCCTGGCACTGCCCATCCCTGTGCCCCCGTGCCCGCCTGGCACTGCCCATCCCTGTGCCCCCGTGCCTGCCTGGCACTGCCCATCCCTGTGCCCCCGTGCCCGCCTGGCACTGCCCATCCCTGTGCCCCCGTGCCCGCCTGGCACTGCCCATCCCTGTGCCCCGTGCCCGCCTGGCACTGCCCATCCCTGTGCCCCCGTGCCCGCCTGGCACTGCCCATCCCTGTGCTGCTGCCCCCGTGCCTGCCTGGCACTGCCCATCCCTGTGCTGCTGCCCCCGTGCCCGCCTGGCACTGCCCATCCCTGTGCCCCCGTGCCCGCCTGGCACTGCCCATCCCTGTGCCCCCGTGCCCGCCTGGCACTGCCCATCCCTGTGCCCCCGTGCCCGCCTGGCACTGCCCATCCCTGTGCCCCCGTGCCCGCCTGGCACTGCCCATCCCTGTGCTGCTGCCCCGTGCCTGCCTGGCACTGCCCATCCCTGTGCTGCTGCCCCGTGCCCGCCTGGCACTGCCCATCCCTGTGCTGCTGCCCCCGTGCCCGCCTGGCACTGCCCATCCCTGTGCCCCTGTGCCCGCCTGGCACTGCCCATCCCTGTGCCCCGTGCCTGCCTGGCACTGCCCATCCCCTGTGCCCCCGTGCCTGCCTGCACTGCCCATCCCTGTGCTGCTGCCCCCTGTGCCCGCCTGGCACTGCCCATCCCTGTGCCCCTGTGCCCGCCTGGCACTGCCCTCCCTGTGCTGCTGCCCACCGTGCCCGCCTGGCACTGCCCATCCCTGTGCCCCTGTGCCCGCCTGGCACTGCCCATCCCTGTGCCCCCGTGCCTGCCTGGCACTGCCCATCCCTGTGCCCCCGTGCCTGCCTGGCACTGCCCATCCCTGTGCTGCTGCCCCCGTGCCCGCCTGGCACTGCCCATCCCTGTGCCCCTGTGCCCGCCTGCAGTGCCCGTCCCTGTGCCCGCCTGGCACTGCCCATCCCTGTGCCCCCGTGCCCGCCTGGCACTGCCCATCCCCGTGCCCGCCTGGCACTGCCCGTCCCCGTGCCCGCCTGGCACTGCCCATCCCCGTGCCCGCCTGGCACTGCCCATCCCGTGCCCGCCTGGCACTGCCCATCCCCGTGCCCGCCTGGCACTGCCCGTCCCTGTGCCGCCTGGCAGTGCCCATCCCTGTGCCCGCCTGGCAGTGCCCATCCCCGTGCCCGCCTGGCACTGCCCATCCCTGTGCCCCCGTGCCCGCCTGGCACTGCCCATCCCTGTGCCCCCGTGCCTGCCTGGCACTGCCCATCCCTGTGCCCCGTGCCCGCCTGGCACTGCCCATCCCTGTGCCCCTGTGCCTGCTGGCACTGCCCATCCCGTGCCGCCTGGCACTGCCCATCCCTGTGCCCCCGTGCCCGCCTGGCACTGCCCATCCCTGTGCCCCCGTGCCCGCCTGGCACTGCCCATCCCTGTGCTGCTGCCCCGTGCCCGCCTGGCACTGCCCATCCCTGTGCTGCTGCCCCGTGCCCGCCTGGCACTGCCCATCCCTGTGCCCCCGTGCCTGCCTGGCACTGCCCATCCCTGTGCCCCCGTGCCCGCCTGGCACTGCCCATCCCTGTGCCCCCGTGCCTGCCTGGCACTGCCCATCCCTGTGCTGCTGCCCCCGTGCCCGCCTGGCACTGCCCATCCCTGTGCCCCTGTGCCCGCCTGGCACTGCCCATCCCTGTGCCCCGTGCCTGCCTGGCACTGCCCATCCCTGTGCTGCTGCCCCCGTGCCTGCCTGGCACTGCCATCCCTGTGCCCCTGTGCCCGCCTGGCAGTGCCCGTCCTGTGCCCGCTGGCACTGCCCATCCCCGTGCCCGCCTGGCAGTGCCCGTCCCGTGCCCGCCTGGCAGTGCCCATCCCCGTGCCCGCCTGGCACTGCCCGCCCCCGTGCCCGCCTGCACTGCCCGTCCCGTGCCCGCCTGGCAGTGCCCATCCCTGTGCCCGCCTGGCACTGCCCGTCCCCGTGCCCGCCTGGCAGTGCCCGTCCCCGTGCCCCCGTGCCCGTGCCCCGTTCTCTCTCTCTCTCTCCCTCTCTCCCCAGCCTACACCATCTTCTACTCTGCGGAGGCGTCGTCTCCGCTGTCGCAGTGGCAGGCGGTGCCCGTGCCTGCCGAGCGCCTGGCGCTGCCGCTGGCGGCGCTGCTGCCGGCACAGGGTACTCGTTCCGGGTGCAGGCGCGCACGGCGCGCGGCGCGGGGCCGCTCTCCGAGCCGCTCTTCTTCCGCACGGCCCCAGGTGAGGCCGAGGCTCATTTTAGACCAATTGTTTTCGCATTGGATTGGGAGTTTGTTCAGACTCTTTTCCGAATTTAGGGTGGTTTTTGGGGATTTTTTTTTTTTTTTTTAGGATTTTTTCGAGATTTATTTGGAATATTTTTTTTTCATTTTTTGGGGTTTTTTTTTTTAGGAACATTTTGAGGATTTTATGGGGATTTTTTTGGAATTTTTTGGGGTTTTTTTTTCTGATTTTTTTTTTTTAGAGATTTTATTGGGATTTTTTGGGGATCTTTTTCTGATTTTATTGGGATTTTTTGGGGATTTTATTGGGATTTTTTCCAGGCCCAAGCTGGGAATGCCAAAGGCTCCGAGCCCCTCTCGGAGCCTCTCGACTTCAGGACTGCGAAAGGCAAAAATAGAAAATATTGCAGTTTGATTGGGGGCTGACTGGGGACGGATTGGGGATTTCTTTGGAATTTTTTAGGATTTTTTTCTGATTTTTTTAGGGATTGATTGGGGATTGATTGGGGATTTCTTAGGAATATATTGGGAAATTTTTTAGGACTTTTTGGGGACTTTTTAGGGATTTTTTTTCTGACGTTTCAGGGATTTTTTCTGTTTTTTTCAGATTTTTTTTCTGATTTTATTGGGATTTTTTTTAGATATTTTAGGAAATTTTTTCTTGGGATTTTATTGGGATTTTTTTAAGATTTTATTGGGAATTTTTTCGGATATTTTCAGAATTTTTTGGAGTTTTTTAGGGATTTTATTAGGATTCTTTTGGGATTTTGTAGGAATTTTTTTCTGAATTTTTTGGGATCTTTTTCAGATTATTTTAGGGATTTTTTGAGGATTTTTTAGGGATTTTTTTTCCGATTTTATTGGGATTTTTTCGGAATATTTTGAGGATTTTTGGGGATTTTTTGAGGATTTTTTGGGGGATTTTTTTTGGGGATTTTTTGGGGATTTTTTGGAAGATTTTGGGAATTTTTAAGGACTTTTTGGGATTTTTTTCAGATTTTTTCAGAATTTATTGGGATTTTTTTAGATTTTTTGGGGATTTTTTTAGGGATTTTATTGTGATTCTTTTGGATTTTATTCGGATTTTTTTTCTAAATTTTTTTGGAATTTTTCAGGATTTTTTTCCAAATTTTCTTGCGTTTTACTTGGAATTTTTTCCATTTTTCCAGAATCTTTATTTAATTTTTTAAAAATTTTATCCAAAACTTCGTACAATTTTTAGACTAATTTCCTTTCATTTCCCCCAAACTTAAATTGATTTTTAATTAAATCTTCCCCCATAAAATCCTTTAAAAAATTCAAATTTTCCCATTAAAAAATTCCCAATTTTTCCCCTTTAATCTCATTTTTTTCTCTCTTTTTTTTTTTTTTTTTCCCAGCAGAAATTCCAGATAAAATGCCCAACGACCAAGGTAAGAAATTCCCGAAATTCCCGATTTTTTGGGGGAATTATGGGAGGAAATTTCAGATTTTTTAAATTAAATTTGGGGGAAATTTTTGGGAATTTTATTGGGAATTTTTTGGGAGGATTTTTTGGGGATTTTTTGGCATTTTTTGGGGGGATTTTTAAGGTATTTTTTAGGGATTTGTTTGGATTTAATTGGGATTTTTTGGGAGTTTTATTGGAATTTTTGGGATTTTTTTTTATGGATTTTTTTTATATTTTTGGGGGTTTTTTGGGATTTTTTTTTTTTTGTGAATTTTATTGGGGTTTTTTGGGGATTTTGGGGGAATTTTTTTGGGAAATTTTTTGGGAATTTTTATGGAATTTTTGGGAATTTAGGGATTTTTTTAAGAATTTTTTGGGATTTTTTGGGGAAATTATTTGGGATTTATTGGGGATTTTTTGGGGAAATTATTTGGGATTATTTGGGGATTTTTTGGGGAAATTATTTGGGATTTTTTATGGAATTTTGGGATTTTTAGGGGATTTTTTTTTATTTATATTTTAGGATTTTTTGGGGGGATTTTTAGGGATGTTTTCAGGAATTTTTTTTATTTATAAAAATTTGGGAATTTTTTGGGAATTCTCATGGAGTTTTCTGGATTTTTCCCCCCCAGGTCACCCCAGGGATGGAGATTTTTGGCCTTCGGACATCGACAGGAGCAGCGTTAATGGTAAAGGAAAACTCCCCAAAAATGCCCAAAATTCCATAAAAAGTTTATTAAAGAATTCCCAAAAACTCCAAAAAATTCCCATAAAAATTCCATAAAAATCCTAAAAAAATTCCATAAACATCCACAAAAAAATCCCAAAAAATTCCAAAAAGAATTTAATTAAAAATCACAAAAAAATCCCATGAAAATCCACAAAAAATATAAAAAAAAAATTACCCAAAAAATCCCCAAAAATTCCATTAAAAATTCCAAAAAAATTCATTAAAAAATCCACAAAAATCCACAAAAAATTGAGAAAATTCCATAAAAGTTTACAGAAATTTCTGAGGATTTTAATGGAATTTTGGACAATTTTTAGAGAATTTTTTGGGAATTTTTTCTGATTTTTTTGGGGAATTTTATGGGAATTTTTGGGGATTTTTTTGAATTTTTACCGAATTTTTTTTTTAATTTTTTGTGAATTTTTGGAGATATTTTGGGAATTTATTTTGATTTTTGGGGGGGGGGGGGGGGGGTGTGTGTTTCTGGATTTTTAACGGAATTTTTTAAATTTTTTTTTTTATAATTTTCTTGAATTTTTGGGAGATTTTTTAGGAATTTTTAATTTAATTTTTTAACAGTTTTTCTCCCATCAAAATCAAGTTTAAATCCAATTTTTGGGGTATTTTTCTCATTTTTTCACCGATCTTAATGAAATTTTTTTGCAGATTTTTTAGGAATTTTTTGAGAATTTTTTGGGGATTTTTTTTTTTTAATTTTTGGTGATTTTTTAAAAATTTTTTATGGATTTTTTTTAGAGATTTTTTTGGGAATTTTTTGGAGATTTTTTGGGAAAGTTTTGATGAATTTTTGGGAATTTTTTTTTGATTTTTAATGGAATTTTTTTGAATTTTTTTTATAATTTTCTTGGATTTTTGGGGAATTTTTTTGGGATTTTTTTTTTTTTTTGCTATTTTTTGTTGATTTTTGGGGAATTTTTTAGGGATTTTTGGGGATTTTTTGGGGAATTTTTTGGAATTTTTATGGAATTTTTTTCTGGTTTTTTAGGAATTTTTGTGAGATTTATAGGATTTTTTTGGGAATTTTTGAGGGAATTTTTAGGAATTTTTAATTTAATCTTTTAGCAATTTAACTCAAACTTTTCTCCCTTTAAAAATCGAATTTAATTCGATTTTTGATCATTTTTCACCGATTTTAACGAAATTTTTTGCAGATTTTTTGGGTAATTTTAGGAATTTTGGGAATTTCATAAAATTTGGGAATTTTTTCCAGGTGCAGCCCCAAATTCCAGCGGGTTCCTGTTGCTGATTTTGGGAATTTCTGGGCTCGTTTCTGTCCTTGGAGCAGCTCTGGGAGCGTGGATTTGTACCAGGAGACAGCAGGAAAAGAGGAGGAAAAAGTGAGGAAAAGTCAAATTATTGGGGGGAAAACTGGGGCAAAAATTGGGGGAAAATGGGGAAGAAATGGGGGAAAATCGGGGAAAAGACTGGGGGAAAAAATGGAGAAAAATGAGGGGAAAAATTTGCAAAATTTGGAGGAAAACTGGGGGGAAAATTGGGGGGGAAAATGGGGAAAAATTGCAAAAATATTGGGGAAAAAATCGAATTTTTTAAGGGAAAAAATGGGAAAAAATTGGAAAAAATCAGAAATAAATTGAATTTTTTGGGGGGAAAAGATGGGAAAAATTCCCCATTTTTTTTTTAATTGGGATTATTTTTTTCTATAAATTCTATTAAAAATTTTATTTTTTAGGAATCAAGAACAAAGGGAGCCCCAAGGAGCTTCGAGCTCTGGGAATTGGGGGGAAAAATGGGGAAAAAATGGGGAAAAATTTGGAATAAAAGGGGAAAAATGGGGAAAAATTGGAGGAAAATGGGGAAAAAATGGGGATTTTTTGGGGAAAAATGGGAAAAATTGGGAGTTTTGGGGGGAAAAAATGGAAAAAAGGTGGAGAAAAAATGGCGAAAAGATGGGAAAGAAAACGGGAGAAAAAATGGCGAAAAATTGGGGGAAAATGTGGAATAAGATGGGGAAAGGATGGGGAAAAATGGAGAAAAATTGGGAAAAAATAGGGAAAAATTGGATTTTTGGGGGGAAAAATTGGAATAATTTTGGGGAGGAAATGGATTTATTTGGGGAAAAAATGGGAAAAAACCGTGAATTTTTTAGGGGAAAAATTGGAAAAAAGTCGGAAACCCCCCCCCGATTCTGTGGGGGGAAAAAGGCGGATAAAAGCTGCCGAATTGTTGGTTCCTTTGTTTTGTTTTGGCGATGCCAATCGCGTGGGCGTTCGGATGGTGCAGGAGGCAGCAGAGAGGGCAGGGGAGCGGCAAGGAGGTGCGCGCGGCGGAGCTGTGGATCGCGCACGAGCAGCTGCAGCTGGACGCGGCGCCGCCGGGAGCGCCGGGAGCGGCAGCGCCGGGAGAGGCAGCGGGAGAGGCAGCGGGAGCAGCAGCGGGAGAGGCGCGCCGGGAGCCCGCGGGGCGCAGGGCAAGGGCCCCGCTCGAGCCAGCGGCATTGGCGGCATTGGCGGTGAGGGAGCGCGGCGCGGCTGGGGCAGAGCGCTACGCAAAGACACGGCAAGAGCACAGCCCGCTCGCCTCCGACTCACCCCTCATTTGCTCCCCCACAAACAATTCCCGTTCTCCCCCAGGCTTTCCCCAAACTTTCCCCCCCAAATCCCCAGTTTTCCATAAAAAATTCCAATTCTCCCCCAGTTTTTTTCCCAATTTTTCCCCATTTTTTCACCAATTTTTCCCCATTTTTTCCAAGTTGTTCCCCCAATTTTCACCCATTTTTTTTTCCAAAATTTTTACCCCAATTTTCCCCTATTTTTTTCCAAATTTTCCCCCAATTTTCCTCCATTTTTCTCAGTTTTTCCCTCCAAATTCCCAAGAAAATTCCCAAGAAAATTCCCAAGAAATCCCAAATCCCGAAATTCCAGCTGGGAATAAAACATCCCAAGACACGTGAGGAAGTTGGGGAAAAATCCCATTTTTTTCCTAAAAAAAATCAAAATAATTTCAATTTTTTGGTGATTTTTTTTTTTTTTGTCAAAAAAAAGGAAAAAAACCCCTATTTTTTTCTGATTTCTTTCCCCAAAAAAATTCCAGTTTTTTCCAAGTTTTTCCCCAAATTTTCACCAATTTTTTTCCAAATTTTTACCCCAATTTTCACCAATTTTTTCAATTTTTACCCAATTTTCACCAATTTTTTCCAATTTTTACCCCAATTTTCCCCCATTTTTTTCCAAACTTTCCCCAATTTTCCCCCAATTTTCCTCCATTTTTCCCAGTTTTTCCCTCCAAATTCCCAAGAAAACTCCCAAGAAATCCCGAAATTCCACCTGGGAATAAAACCATCCCAAACACAGGTGAGGAAATTGGGGAAAAATCCCATTTTTTTCCTAAAAAAAAAAATCAAAATAATTTCAATTTTTTGCTGATTCTTTTGTCAAAGAAAAGGAAAAAAATCTATTTTTTTCTGATTTTTTTTCCCCCAAAAAATTCCCAATTTTTCTCAAATTTTTTCTCAAATTTTTTCCCAATTTTTCTCCAATTTTTCCCCAATTTTTCCCCAAATTTTTCTCATTTTTTTCCCAAATTTTTCCCAATTTTTTTCTTACAAAAAGTCCAATTTATTCCCACAAAAAAATCCAATTTATTCCCATAAAAAATCCAACTTTTCCCCCATAAATTCCCATTTTTTCCCCATTTTTTTTTTTTTTCTCGGGAATTTTGGGATTTTTTTTAGGGAATTTTTTTTTCATTCCCAAATTCCCAAATTTCCCCAAATTTCCCAAATTGTGGATTTTTCCAGCAGCTCCTGAAGGTCCCGAGGGCGGCACCAACAACTCGGAAAATTCCGGAATTTCCCAGAATTCCAAAGGCTCAGGAACAGGTGAAAAATTGGGAATTTAGGGGGAAAAATTGGGGGAAAAATGGGCGAGAAATGGGGAAAAATTGTGAAAAAATTGGAATTTTTTGGGGAAAGTTTTGGGATGTTTTTGGGAACTTTTGAGGAATTTTTTGGGGATTTTTTTGGGGATTTTTGGGGAATTTTTTAGGGAATTTTTGAGCTACAAAAGGGAAAAAATAGGAAAAAATTGGGATAAAATCGGGGGAAAATGGAAAAAAAAAATTCAGAAAAATTGCTGGAAAAATCAGGAAAAATTTGGGAAAAAATTGGAAAAAAGTGGGAAAAAATTGGGATTTTTTTGCTTTAAAAAATGAAAAAAAATCAAAAAGAAAAAAATCGAAAAAAATAGGATTTTTTGGGGATTTTTACCAAAATTTTGGGAATATTTTGAATTTAAATATTTTCAGTATTTTTATATTTTTTTCCAGCTGTGGTGGGTGCAATCCCAGTGCCCCCCCGGAGCTGTTCCCCCTTACCAGGGGTTTGGGATAAAAATGGGGAAAAATGGGGAAAAATTGGGGAAAAAATGGGGAAAAAAACCTGAAAAAAATGGGGTTTTTTTTTGGAATTTTTGGTCTAAAAATGGGGAAAAAATGGGAAAACATTGGGATTTTTTTGCTTTAAAAAATGGAAAAAAATCCAGAAAAAATGGGAAAAAAAAAAAAAAATTCCAAAAAAAAATGGGAAAAAAAATGGATTTTTTTTTTGGATTTTCACCAAAAAAAAAGGGAATTGTTTGGGAATTTGTGATCTAAAAATGGGGGGAAAAGTGGGGAAAAAAGCTGAATAAAGTGGGGAAAAATGGGAAAAAATTGGGAAAAAATTGCCGCGCTGTCGGGTGTGTGCAGCCGCGCCGAGCGCCCCCGGCCCCGCCGGCCCCCCCGGCCCCCGGCCCCCCGGGGTGCTGCCCTCGGCACCCATGGGCCCCGGGAACGGCACCCGGAGACCCCTGCCCTGCGGCCCACCCACCACCAGAGGTGAGGGGAGAGGCACGGGGAAACGGGGGGATGGATGGGGGGGAATATGGGGGGGATGGATGGGGGGGAATATGGGGGGGAATATGGGGGGGATGGATGGGGGGGAATATGGGGGATATGGGGGGGATGGATGGGGGATGGGGGATGGATGGGGGGAAATATGGGGGGATATGGGGGGGAAATATGGGGGGGAATTATGGGGGGGGATATGGGTAATATGGGGGGGATGTATGGGGGGATATGGGGGGTGGGGGGATATGGGGGGAATATGGGGGGAATATAGGGGGGAAATACGGGGGGATATATGGGGGGGATATATGGGGGGGAAATATGGGGAATATGGGGGGGAAATATGGGGGAATATAGGGGGGAATACGGGGGGAAAATGGGGGGAAAGGGGAAAAATGGGGGGAAAATGGGGGGAAACATGGGGGGAAATATAGGGGGAATATGGGGGGGAAATATAGGGGGAATATGGGGGAAATGGGGGAATAAAATGGGGGAGAAATGGGGAAATGGGAAAAATGGGGGAGAAATGGGGGGAAAAATGGGGAGAAAAATGGGAAAAAATAGGAAAAAATTGTGAATAAAATGGGGGGAAAATGGGGAATAAATGAAAAACTGGGGGAAAATTGGGAGAAAAATTTGAAATTTTTTGGGGGAAAATGGGGGAAAATAATCAGAATAAAATGGGTAAAAAAAATCCCAAAAAATGGGGAAAAATGGGGGGGAAAGGGGAAAAAATTGAGGGAAAAATTGGGGGAGAAATGGGAAAAAATGGGGAAAAAATGGGGGAAAATTGAAACTAAAATGGGGGGGAAATTGGGGGAAAATTTGGAAGAGTGGGATAAAAATGGGGAATAAATGAGAAAGATTGGGAAAAAATGGAAAAAAAATGGGAAAAAATTGAGAAAAATTTGGGGAAGAATGGGGAAAAATTGGGGGAAATTGGGGGAAATTGGGAATAAAATGGGGGAAAAGTGGGAAAAAATTCAGAAAAAATTTGGGGAAAATTGGGGGAAAATGGGGAAAAATTGGGGGAAAAATTGTGGAAAAAATCAGAAAAAATGGGATAAAAATGGGAAAAATTGGGGAAGAAATGAGAAAAAATGGGGAAAAAATGGGGGAAAAAATCCAATTTTTCCTTTAAAAAATCAGAAAAATGGGTAAAAAAATGAGAATTTTTAGGAAAAAGAATCAGAAAAAATGGGTAAAAAAAATCCAGGTTTTTTAACCTTTAAATTCCAGAAACAATCCGTAAAATATCCAGTTTTTTTCCTAAAAATCTGCAAAAAATGGGTAAAAAAAATCCAATTTTTCCTGAAAAGAAATCAATAAAAAAATCAGATTTTTTTCCCCTAAACATCTACAAAAAATCAGTAAAAAAATCCAATTTTTCCAGTCAAAAACCCATAAAAAAATTCAGATTTTTTTTAAAAAAAAAACCTTTAAACCCCATTTTTTTTCCCAAAACCCCCTTTATACCCCAAATTTTTTTCCCTATTTTTCTCCAATTCCATTTTTTTCTTTTCCCAGCTTTTCCTGACTCTTCCACAGCAGAAAATTCCGAGGAAATTCCCAGCAGGATCATCCCCACTGCGTGTGTGAGACCCACCCACCCCTGAGGAGCTTCAGTAATCCCAGGGAAAAAATGCAGTTTACTCCACTTTTAGGACAAGGTAAAAAATCCCAAACGATTCCCAATTTATTCCCAATTTATTCCAAATCTTCACCCATTTTTTTCTGATTTGTCCCCCATTTTTTCCCAATTGTTTCCCAATTTTTTCCCATTTTATTCTGATTTTTTCCCATTTTTCCCCCATTTTTCCCGTTTTTTCCCCATTTTTTCCCCATTTTTTTTCCATTTTTCCCCATTTTATTCTGATTTTTTTCCCATTTCTTCCATTTTTTCCCATTTAATTTTGATTTTTTTCAGATTTTTTTCACATTTTTCCCATTTCCCCATATTTTCCCCATTTTTCCCCATATTTTATCCCCATATTTCCCCATATTTCCCCATATTTTATCCCCATTTCCCCCATGTTTCCCCATATTTTATCCCATTTTTCCCCCATGTTCCCCATATTTTATCCCCATTTCCCCATGTTTCCCCATATTTTATCCCCATTTTTCCCCATGTTTCCCCATAGTTTATCCCATTTTCCCCCATATTTTATCCCCATATTTTATCCCCATATTTCCCCATATTTCCCCATATTTTATCCCCATTTTCCCCCATGTTTGCCCATATTTTATCCCCATTTTTCCCCATGTTTCCCCATAGTTTATCCCCATTTTCCCCATATTTTATCCCATATTTTATCCCCATATTTCCCCATATTTCCCCATATTTTATCCCCATATTTCCCCCATTTTTCCCCATATTTTATCCCCATGTTTCCCCATATTTTATCCCCATTTTCCCCCATGTTTCCCCATAGTTTATCCCCATTTTCCCCATGTTTCCCCATATTTTATCCCCATTTTCCCCCATGTTTCCCATAGTTTATCCCCAGTTTCCCCATGTTTCCCCATGTTTTATCCCCATTATTTTCCCCTCGTGTTCCAGGCCCTTTTCCCAAGGCTCCTCTCAAGACAGCCTCACTCGGATTTCCGCCCAAGGCTCGCTCTCCTCTGCTCCCCGTTTCTGTGCCAACAGCTCCAGAAAACTCCCAAGAGTCTCACAATTCCAACATTTCCAGCAATGTAAGTAGGGAAAAAAATCAATCCCAGTTTTCCCCATTTTTTCCCCAATTTTTCCCATTTTTTCCCCATTTTGTTTCGATTTTTTTTCGGTTTATTTTTCCCATTTTTTTTCTCATTTTAATTTGATTTTTTCTGATTTTTTCCATTTTTTTTTCATTTTTTTTACTAATTTTTCCCCAATTTTTCCTGAACTTTTCCCAATTTTTTCCCATTTTTTCCCGATCTTTTCTCATTTTTCCCCCATTTTGACCTCAATTTTTCCCCATTTTTCCCCCAAATTTTTCCAATTTTTTCCATTTTTCCCATTTTCCCCCTGTTTTTTCCAGTTTTTTCTCCATTTTTTCCCAATTTTTTCCCTTTTTTTCAATTTTTTCCATTTTTTCCCATTTTATTTTGATTTTTTCCATTTTTTTCCCATTTTATTCTGATTTTTTTCCCAATTTTTTTCCTCATATTTTCCATTTTTTTCCGATTTAATTTTTTTTCGATTTTTTTTTCTTATTTTAATTTGATTTTTTCCCCATTTTATTTCGATTTTTTCCCAATTTTTTCTTAATTTTTCCCATTTTTTCCCCATTTTTATTCCAAAAATGGGTAAAAAGAAATTATGTAAAAATAGCAAAAAAATGGGATAAAATTGTGGAAAAAATTGGGATAAAATGGGAATAAAATGGGAATTGTTTTGGGATTAAAAATTCCAATTTTTTTTCCTTCCAGGTTTACGAGCAGGACGAGCTGAGCGAGCAAACGGTGAGAGAAAAATGGGAAAAAAATGGGAATGAAATGGGGGAAAAATGGGAATAAAATGGGAAAGAAAATCAAGAAAAAAATGGGAAAAAATGGGGAAAAAATGGGAATAAAATGGGGAAAAAAATCAAAAAAAAAGGGGGAGTAATGGGGGAAAATTTGGGAAAAAATTAGAATAAAATGGGGAAAAAAATCAGAAAAAAATAAAATAAAAATTCAGAAAAAAAATGGGGAGGAATAAATTAAATTATAATTTTATTCTGACTTTTGAATTTATTTTCATTTTAATGTGATTTCTAGGTGTATGAGCAGGACGAGCTGAGCGAGCAGATGGCGAGTCTGGAGGGGCTGATGAAACAACTGAACGCCATCACTGGCTCTGCTTTTTGAGAATTCCCACAAATTCCCGGAATTCCAAAGAATTCCCAACATTCCTGAAGATTCCACAGGGGGCAGAGGGGAAAAAGAAAAAAAAACAGGGAAAAAGGGCAAAAATTCGATTTTTTAGGGGGTTTAGGGGGAAATAATTGGATTTTTGGGGGAATAAATGGAATTTTTGGGGAATAAATGGAATTTTTTGGGAAAAATTTGGGGGAAAAATGAAAATTTTTGGGGGAAAATTGAGACAAAAATGAGAAATTTTTGAGGAAAAAATGAGAAAAATTTAGGGAAAAAAGGGGAAATTTGGGGTGAAAAAATTGAGGAAAAAAAGGGAAAAATTTGGGGAAAAAATGAGAAAAAAAAGGGAAAAAATTTGAGGAAAAAATGAGAAATTTTTAGGGAAAAAATGGGAAATTATTAGGGGAAAAAAGAAAAAATTCCAAGAAAAAAAATGAAAACAAAAAAATTTAGGAAAAAAAAAAAAAAGAAAAAATTCCCAGAAAACCCCCAAAAATTCCAGGAAAAAGATCCCCACAAAATTCAATTTTTAAAGCAAATTTGCATAAAATTAGCATGCAATTTGCATAAATTAGCATAAGTTATCGGTAGATTTAGGAAACTTCCAGAATTTTCCCGATTTTTTTGTAGCAGGTTTAGAGAATTCTGGGAAAAAAAATTGGGAATTTTTGTGGGAAAATTCCCAAAATTCCTTAATTACAACTTAATTAATTAAAAACTAGAATTAATTAAAAACTAGGAATTTTTGTGTAGGAATTAATTAATTCTGATTTTATTTTTTAATTTATTTTATTTGTCGAGTTGGAATAAAAAGGAAGTTTTGATAGAAAATACAAAATTTGGATTTTGGGTGATTTTTTTTATTTATTAATTAGGCATTTATTAGGAGTTAATTAATTGCTAATTATTTTTTGTTATTTATTTGTAATTGATTCTTATGAGTTATTAATTATTTCTGCATTAATTATTTCTGTATTTATTATTTTTATCTCATTATTGATTATTTTCATTATTTATTATTTTTGTTATTTATTATTTCATTCTTTATTAATTATTGCCAGTAATTATTCCCATTATTCCTTAATTATTCTCGTTATTAATTCGCTAATTAAGAATTTTTTTGTGAATTTATTTTGATGTTAGTTTTAATTTTATAATTTTAATTACCACCTTTTTTAATAAAATAGAAGCATTAATTAATTGCTTATTATCTCGTTAATTAATTATTCCATCATTTTATGTATTTAATTTATTATAATTTCATATTCCTCAATAATTTAAATTTTTTTTAATGCTGCAATTAATTTAATTTTTAATTATTTCTCATTAATTTCTCATTTAATTTGAATCATGACGTCATTCTTGGGCCATTTCATTGGCGGGAATCTCAGGGGGCGGGGCTTGGGCGGGTTCTACCAATCAGCTTCGCCGTTCCGCGAACCGACGAATCAGGCGCCGACCGAGGGCTTATAAGGGGTGGAAAAGCGGGGGGGGAATGCCTCAGTTGCGGCCGGGAAGCGGCGCGGTCAAAACGGGATGAAATTGATTTCTTTTAGAGACTTTTAGGAATTTTTGGGGGGTTTTGATGGGTTTAGGGGTTTTTATTTTTAATTTTTTTTTGAGATTTTGGGGGTTTTGGGAGCGTTTGGGGATTTTTTAGGTATGGGTTGCGCGGTGAGGGATGGGGCGGCGGGCTCTGGCTCCGGGCAATTTGCGAGATAAAAACGAGATTTAATTAATTTATTTTATGGTTTTTTAATTTATTTCTATTTATTTTGGGGTTTATTTTGTGAATTTGGGGATATTTGGGGAGAATTTTGGGGGCTTTATTGGTTTTTTTAGGTATGGGGTTCGTTGTGGGGCTGTGAGGGAGGGGGCGACTCCGAGCAATTCGTGAGGTAAAAACGAGATTTAATTATTTTATTTTATTATTTTTAATTTTTTAGGAGTTTTTTATTATTTTCGGGGTTAATTTGGGGCTTTTTGGGTTTTTTGGGGGCAATTTTTGGGATTTTTTGGATTTTTTTAGTGATTGGGGTTCAACGTGTTGAAGCCGTGAGGGAGGGGGCGGCTCCAGGCAGTTTGTGAGGGAAAAACGAGATTTAATTAATTTATTATTTTTATTACTTTTAGTAAATTTTGATTTTTTTTGGGGTTAATTTAGGACTTTTTGGGGCAATTTTTTGGGTTTTTGGGGCTTTTTTAGGTACGGGGTGCGCCGTGAGGGATGGTGGCGGCGGGCTCCGGCTCCAGGCAATTTGCGAGTTAAAAACGAGATTTAATTAATTTATTTTAAGTTTTTCAACTTTATTTTTACTTATTTTGGGGTTTATTTTTTTAATTGTGTGATTTTTAGAGAGAATTTTGGGGGTTTGTGGGTGGTTTTTAGGTATGGGCTCGCCGTGGGGCCGTGAGAGAGGGGGCGGCTCCGGGCAGTTCGTGAGGTAAAAACGAGATTTAATTAATTTAATTTTATTTATTTTTAGGAAATTTTTATTATTTTTGGGGTTAATTTAGGGCTTTTTGGGGTTTTTTTGGGGCAATATTTGGAATTTTTGGGCTTTTTTAAGGGTTGGGTTCGCTGTGGGGCCGTGACGGGGGGGGGGGGCTGGGGGGGCGGCTGGCGAGATAAAATCGAATTTTAATTAAAATATTTTTAAATAATTTTTAAATCATTTTTATATTATTTTAAGCGAATTTTTAATTTAATTTTTGGGGGGATTTTTAAATGAATTTTTTGGGGGTTTTAATTGCATTTTTTGGGATTTTTAAGGCAATTTTGGGGAATTTCCATTAAAATTTTTAAAAATCAATTAAATTTTAAAATTTAATTAATGAAATAAAAAATTGGGGGGGGTTTAAATGGAATTTTTTGTGCTTATGGAATTTTTTTGGATTTTTTGATGGAATTTATTTAGAAATTTCCAAGAGAATTTTATTTTACATAAAATATACAGTTTGTGTTGTATGGGAATTTTTTTAACTTTTAATAAATTTTTTTTGTGGTTTTAAAGGAATTTTTTTTGATTTTTAAATGAAATTTTAATGGAATTTTTAGGTAATTTTAATGGAATTTTAATAGAATTTTTGCTGAATTATTTAAATTTTTATGGAATTTTTATTTTTATGAAATTTGGGGTTTTTTAAGGAATTTTTGGGGTTTATTTTGGGTTTAATTTGGGGTATTTTTGAAAATTCAAAATTTTCAGAAATTTCAGGAGATTTTGAATTTTTGAGGGAAAAAAATGGGAATTTTTGAGGGGAAAAAAAGAATTTTTAAAAAATAATTGGAATAATTATTTTATTTAAGGAATTAAAATGAATAAATAAAAAATTCAAAATAATTCAACGCTGTTTTTACCTCATAAAATTCACCGGCAACTCCCGACTTTGTAATTTAATAAAAGTAATATCAAAATAAATAAATTTAACCCCATTTTTCCCTCACAAAATGCCCCAGCAACTCCCGACTTTGTAATTTAATAAAAATAAAATCAAATAAATTAATTTAACTCCGGTTTTACCTCATAACCCCCCCCAGCAACTCCCGACTTGGTAATTTAATAAAAATAAAATTAAATAAATTTAACCCCATTTTTCCTCACAAAATGCCTCAGCAACTCCCGACTTTGTAATTTCATAAAAAGAAAACTAAAATAAATAAATTTAACCCTATTTTTACCTCACAAAATGTTCCGCCGGCTCCCGACTTGATAATTTAATAAAAATAAAACTAAAATAAATAAATTTAACCCCATTTTTCCCTCACGAAATGCTCCGCCCACTCCCACCCCGCTCCGCCCGACTGAGCCTCCCCTCCTCAGCGCTCACCCCTTTTAAAACCGCGGCCGGCTCCCCATTGGCCGAGAGGCGTCCAGCCGCGCGCTGATTGGACGAAACGCCCTAAGCCCCGCCCCCCCGGAAAAGCGCGGGAATTTCGCTCTCCCCTCACGGCCCTCGCTGCCAATTAATAATTAATAATAAATCTATAAAATTTTAATTAAAAAATATAAATAATTTAGCCGGAATTCCCCCCCCCCCAAAAAAAAAATCGGTAATTTCACACAGAAATTTTTCCACACCAAATAAAAAAGAAATCGGAATAAAATCATTTATTTCTCTTTACAGAATTCTCCAGGGTTTTTTTATTTTAAATCTTTTTTTTTAATTAAATCCAGGTATAAAAAAATCTTTATTTTTTTATTTATTTACTTATTTACTTGCTTTATTTACGTATTTATTTATTTACAGGATTTCTTTCCACTCCTAATCCGTAAAAATAATAATAAAAAAAAAATCTTCGGAATTCCCAAAATTCCGATTTTAAAATTTTATTTTTTATTTCCCCCTCATTAATTTTATATTTAAAAAAAGCAGGAAAATCCAAAATAAATTTTATATTTTTCCGGGAATTTTTTTTTACCTTAAAATTATTTACATCCAAAAAAATAAAAATTTTTAAATTTTAGTTTTCTTCCAAAAAAATAATTTTTTTCTGGAATTCCCAAAACCTTCGGAATTTTTTAATTTTAAATTTTTTTTTTTTAATTCCTCGGGAACTGAAAAAACAAAAAAAAAATCCGAAGGAAAATAAAAAGTGCCTTGAAAACATTGGGAATTTTTTGCAGGAATTTCCTCCTTGACATCCAAGTACCTGGAAAAAGAGAAAAAAAATTAAGGGATTTTTCCCATTTTTTTGCCAAATTTTTACCAATTTTTTCCCAATCTTTCCCAATTTTTTCCCCATTTTTTCCAAATTTTTTCCCGAAAAAAATTCTCATTTTTTCCAAATTTTTCCCCATTTTCCCCCATTTTTTTCCCAATTTTTAAAATTTTTCCCCCCCAAAATTCCCAGTCATTCCCCATTTTTTCCCATTTTATCTCCATTATTCCCAATTTTTTTCCAATTTTTTCCCTCAAAAATTCCGAATTTTCCCCCAATATTTCCCAATTTTTAATTTTTTTCCCCAATTTTTTTCTCAATTTTTCTCCATTCTTTCCCCATTTTTTCCCAATTTTTCCCCAAAGAAACCCTCAATTTTTGTTTTAATTTTTCCCCAGTTTTTTCCCCGATTTTTCCCCATTTTAATTTTTCCCTATTTTCCCATTTTTTCCCCAATTTCCCCCAATTTTTCCCCCATTTTATTCCCATTTCCCCCTTTTTATCCCCGTTTTCCCCATATTTTATCCCCATTTTCCCCCATATTTTCCCCCCATTTTCCCATATTTTATCCCCATTTTCCCCCGTATTTTCCCCCCATATTCCCCGTATTTCCCCCCATATTCCCCCGTATTTCCCCCATATTCCCCCATATTTTCCCCCCATATTCCCTCATATTTCCCCCCTTATTCCCCATATTTCCCCCCATATTCCCCCCCATATTTCCCCATATTCCCCCATATTCCCCCCATATTCCCCCATATTTTCCGCCATATTCCCCCATATTTTCCCCCCATATTCCCCCATATTTCCCCGGTATTCCCCCCCATATTCCCCGTATTTTCCCCCCATATTTCCCCCATATTCCCCGGTATTCCCCCCCATATTCCCGGTATTCCCCCCATAATTCCGGTATTCCCCCCATATTCCCCGTTATTTTCCCCCATATTTCCCCCATTTCCCGTATTCCTCCCCATATTCCCGGTATTCCCCCCAATATCCCCGGTATTTCCCCCATATTCCCCCATATTCCCCGGTATTTCCCCCATATTCCCAGGTATTTTCCCCCAATTTCCCCCCATATTCCCCTGTATTCCCCTGTATTCCCCCCATATTCCCCATATTCCCCGTATTTCCCCATATTCCCCCCCATATTCCCCGGTATTTTCCCCCATATTTTCCCCCATATTCCCCGGTATTTCCCCCATATTCCCCGGTATTTCCCCCATATTTCCCCCATATTCCCCGGTATTTCCCCCATATTCCCCCATATTCCCCCCATATTCCCCGTATTTTCCCCCATATTTCCCCCCATATTCCCCATATTTCCCCGGTATTTCCCCCCATATTTCCCCCCGTATTTCCCCCATATTCCCCCGTATTTCCCCCCATATTTCCCCCCGTATTCCCCCCATATTCCCGGTATTCCCCCATATTCCCCGGTATTTCCCCCCATATTTCCCCCCATATTCCCCGGTATTCCCCCCATATTCCCCGGTATTCCCCCCCATATTCCCCCCGCTATCCCCCTGCCCGTGTTTTGTCCGCACCTCTCGGTGCCCTCAGTGCTCGTGGCCGTTCTCGGCGCGGGGGCTCCCGGCGCCCCCGGTCAGCACATCGGCCCAGAGCGCCTCCTGCAGGCGCCGCCGCACCTGCGCCACGCGCTGCTCCTGGCTCCTGCGAGCACACACACACAGACACACACCCCGCATTTACAATCCACCGAACAACACCTTTCTACCGCGGGGAAAACAAACAAGCAAACAAACAAACAAACAAACAAAAAAAAAAAAATCCCGTTTTTTTTTTTCCGCGAAAAAAAGCGCCTTTTTTTACTCGGAAAAAATCGAATTTTTCGCACTAAAAATCGAATTTTTCGCGCTAAAAAATCCAATTTTTTCTGCTAAAGAATTCAATTTTTTTGCGCCAAAATTCACATTTTTTCCCTAAAAAAATCGGATTATTTGGTGCCAAAATTCAGATTCTTTTTTTCCCCCCAAAGATCCCATTTTTTCCCCCAAAAATCCACATTTTTTTTGCTTTTTTTTTTTCCATAAAAATTGTCATTTTTTTCCCCTAAAAATTCACATTTTTTTCCTCAGAAAATCAGATTTTTTTTCCTAAATAATTCCCGTTTTTTCCTAAAAAAATCAGATTTTTTTCCTAAAGAATTCCGGTTTTTTCCCCAAAAATTCCCAATTTTTTCCCAAAATTATTCCCCATTTTTTCCTCAAAAAATTCCCATTTTACCACAAAAAATTCCCACTTTTTCCCTAAAAAATGGGAAGTTTTGGGGGAAAAATTTGGGAATTTTTGGTGAAAAATTTAGGAAATTTTGGGGGGGAAAAAATGCGATTTTTTTGGGGGAAAAAATGGGATTTTTTTGGGAAAAAAACAGAATATTTTGGGAAAAAAAATCGGAAAAAATGGAATTTTCGGGGAAAAAAAATGGAAAAATTGGGGAATTTTTGGGGAAAAAAATGGTCATTTTTTGGGGAAAGATTGGAATAATTTTGGGAAAATTTGGGAATTTTTGGAGGAAAAAACTAGGAAAAAATGGGAATTTTTGGGATAAAGAATTAGGAAAAAAATGGGAATATTTTTGGGGAAAAATGGGAATTTTTTTAGGAAAAATTGGGATTTTTTGGGGAATAAATGAGAATTTCTTGGAGAATACATCAGAATTTTTTGGGGAAAAAATCAGAATGTTTTGGTGAAAATTTGGGATTTTTTTTGGAAAAAAATCGGCACTAAATCAAATTTTTTTGGGGACAAACCGCTCTTATCTCAGGCAAACCTCGACCGATTTTCCTGCTTGAAAAAATGGGAAGTTCAGCAAAAAATGAGGAAGTTTTTTAGGAATATCCCCTCACCTGATCTCCCCATCTGTAACCACGAACGCCCTGCAGAGCGGCTGGGAGGGGGACAGGAGAGGGGAACTGGGCGGAGAAAACTGGGGATTTTATGGGAAAAAAATGGGAATTTTTTTGGGGAAAAAAAAATAGGATTTTTGGGGGGAAATATTGTGAATTTTTGGGGAAAAATGGGAATTTAGGGAACTTAGGAGTTCCCTAAAAGTTGGGAACTTTTAGGTGAAAAAATGTCTATTTTTTGGGAAAAAATGGGAATATTTTTGGGAAAAAATGGGAATTTTTAGGTGAAAAAATGTCGATTTTTTGGGAAAAAATGGGAATATTTTTGGGAAAAAATGGGAATTTTTAGGTGAAAAAATATCGATTTTTTTGGAAAAAATGGGACTTTTTGGGGAAAACTGGGACTATTTTTGGGGAAAAATGGGAATATTTTTGGGGAAAATGGGAATTTTTTTGGGGAAAACTGGGACTATTTTTGGGAAACAATGGGAATTTTTAGGTGAAAAAATGACGATTTTTTGGGAAAAAATGGGAATATTTTTGGGAAAAAATGGGAATTTTTAGGTGAAAAAATATCGATTTTTTTGGAAAAAATGGGACTATTTTTGGGGAAAACTGGGACTATTTTTGGGAAACAATGGGAATATTTTTGGGGAAAATGGGAATTTTTTTGGGGAAAAATAGGACTATTTTTGGGAAAAAATGGGAATTTTTAGGTGAAAAAATGACGATTTTTTGGGAAAAAATGGGAATATTTTTGGGAAAAAATGGGAATTTTTAGGTGAAAAAATATCGATTTTTTTGGAAAAAATGGGACTATTTTTGGGGAAAACTGGGACTATTTTTGGGAAACAATGGGAATTTTTTAGGTGAAAAAATGTCGATTTTTTGGGAAAAACCCGGGACTATTTCTGGGGAGAAATGGGAAGTTTTTGGGAAGAGAGTCGTCAGGGCGTCGCCTTGTCTCGCCGCCGAGGGCGCCGTGTGTGGCGGAGCGTGACCGAGCGCGGCGGCAGCGCGGCCTCACCGGATGTCGTCGTCGGTGACCACGAAGGCCCTGCAGAGCGGCTGCGCCGTGTTCAGCCACACGGCCGGGTTCTTCTCCACGGCCGCCGCCGAGTTCTGCCCGGTGATGGGGGCGCTGCTCGTGTGCAGGGCGCTGGCCACGGCCGAGAGCAGCGAGGCGGCGCTGGCGCCGGGGCCCAGCCCTGCCGACAAACAGCACGCGCGTTACCGGAGCGCGCCGCGCTCCGTGCCGGGCGGAGCGGGGCGGGGCGGAGCGGAGCGGGGCGGGGCGGAGCGGGGCGGGGCGGGGCGGGGCGGGGCGGAGCGGGGCGGAGCGGGGCGGGCGGAGCGGAGCGGGGCGGGGGGCGGGGCGGAGCGGGGCGGAGCGGAGCGAGCGGGCGGGGCGGAGCGGGCGGGGCGGAGCGGAGCGGGGCGGGCGGAGCGGAGCGGAGCGGGGCGGGGCGGAGCGGAGCGGGGCGGAGCGGAGCGGGGCGGAGCGGGGCGGGGCGGAGCGGAGCGGGCGGGGCGGAGCGGGCGGGCGGGCGGGCGGAGCGGAGCGGGCGGGCGGAGCGGGCCGAGCGGAGCGAGCCGAGCGGAGCCGAGCGGAGCCGAGCGAGCCGAGCGGCGGCGCGACGGAGCGAGCGAGCCGAGCGGACCGGCGGCGCTTCCTCGCCACCGCCGCCTCGCGGCCCACACACCCGCACGGCTTTGCCGGGAAAACACCACAGCTCTATGTAACAAATTCACCCTTTCTTCTCAAGGAATTGGCTTTTTATTTTTTCGCTCCAAAATTCCCGGGTTTTTTCCACAAAAAAATGGCTTTTTTTCCAGCAAAAATCGCATGGTTTTTGCTGAAAAAAATTCAAATTTTTATCGTATAAAATTCCCGGTTTTTCCCCAAAAAATTCCCCATTTTTTCCCTAAAAATGCCCACAGTTTTCCCCAAAATTTCCCATTTGTTTTTCCTCAAAATAGTCCCATTTTTCCCCAAAAAATTCCCAAAATTTTCCCTAAAAATTCACAAATTTTTCCCTAAAAATTCCCATTTTTTCCCTAAAAATTCCCAACTTTTCACCAAAAAATTTCCCAATTTTTCACCTGAAAATCCCCATTTTTTCCCCAAAACTCCACATTTTTTTCCTCTCGTCATTGATATTTTTTCGGGATTTTCCCACCAAATTTTGGCAAAAAATATGGGACTTTTCCACCCAGTTTTGGGGAAATTTTAGGATTTGCCCACTGTTCGTCCGCAGGGCGCTGGCCCACTGCTGCCAGAAAGTATAAAAAAATATTAAATTTATTGTTGTGGAAAAATTCCCATTTTTTCTGGGAAAAAAAAAAAAATGGTGGTGTTTTTCGGTGAAAAATAGGCTTTTTTTTTGGAAAAAATCGGGGGTTTTTTGTAAAAAAATCGCATTTTTATCGTAAAAAAATGGAAATTTTTTTCCTCGAAATATTCCCCGTTTTTCCCCTAAAAATTCCCATTTTTTTCCCCCCCAAAAAATGGTGTTTTTTGGTGGAAAAAACGGCTTTTTTTTGGTGAAAAAATCGCTTTTTTTTCGTCAAAAACTCAATTTTTTTCCCCCCAGTATATGAGATTTCTTTTCCTAAAAATATTCCCATCTTTTGCTGCAAAATTCCCATTTTTTTCTGGGAAAAAATCGCAATTTTCGGTGAAAAATTGGCTTTTTTTTGTGAAAAAACTGGGTTTTTTTTTTTTTTTGTAGAAAAAATTCACATTTTTATCGTAAAAAAAAAGAATTTTTTTTCCCAAAAATATTCCCCATTTTTTCACAAAAAAATTCCAATTTTTCCTGCAAAATTCCCATTTTTTTACCCAAAGAAATTCCCTTTTTTCCCAACAAAAATCGCATTTTTTTCGCTGAAAAAAATCGCACTATTTTTGGTGAAAAAAATCAAATTTTTATCGTAAAAAATTCTCATTTTTCCCCCAAAATATTCCCATTTTTCCTCAAAATATTCCCATTCTTTCCCCAAAAAATTACCATTTTTTTCCCCCAAAAAATCCCATTTTTCCATAAATTCGTGCTTTTTTTCCCCAAAAATTCCCATTTTTTCTACAAAAATCCCATTTTTTTCCCCAAAGAAATTCCCAATTTTCCTGAAAAAAATCACATTTTTTTCGCTAAAAAAAATCCCATTTTTATATTAAAGAATTCACTTTTTTTTTAGTAAAAAATTCCCTATTTTTTTCCTAAAAATTCCCATTTTTTCCCAATTTTATCCCCATTTTTCCCCCATATGTTCCCCATTTTTTCCCAATTTTCCCCCATTTTTTTCCCCATATATTCCCATTTTTCATATTTCCCCACTTTTTTTATTTCCACCCTTTTTTTCACATTTCCCATATTTTCCCCATTTTTCCCCATTTTTCCACCCATTTTTCCCATTTTTCCCCAATTTTCCCCATTTTCTTCCCCCATTTTTTCCCATTTTATTTTTCCCTTTCCCCATCCTTCCCCATTTTTCCCCATCCTTTCTTCCCTTTTTCCCATTTTATTCGCATTTTCCCCCTATTTTTCCCCATTTTATTCCCATTTTGTTCCCATTTTCCCCCCATATTTCCCCATATTTCCCCCATTTTCTCCCCATATTTCCCCCAGTTTCCCCCATTTTATTCCCGTTTTCCCCCCATATTTCCCCCATTTTTCCCCCATTTTTTCCCCATATTTTCCCCAGTTTCCCCCATTTTATTCCCGTTTTCCCCACCTTGCAATCCTTTTGGCAATTCCATGGATTTGATGATTTGCTCGCTCACGTCCGACGCGCTCAACCCCTGCAACCTCTTCTCCCAAAACAGCTGCAAAAAAAAAAAAGGGAATTGGCACCAAAAACCCCCCAAAATCCAATTTTCATTAAATCCCCACAGTCCTGAAAAATCGGGAATTTTTCCCCATTTTTTCCTCTTTTTCTCCCATTTTATTCCCATTTATTCCCATTTTTTCCCCATTTTTTCCCATATTTTTTCTCGTAACTTTCCCCATTTTATTCCTATTTTCTCACATTTTATTCCCATTTTTTCCTTTATTTCCCCCATTTTTTTTCCATTATTTTTCCCATTTTTTCCCAATTTTCCCCAAGTTTTCCCCAATTTTTTCCTGTATTTTTTTCTATTTTTCCCAATTTTTCTCCATTTTTCCCTTTTTTTTTCCAATTTTTCCCACTTTATTCCCATTTTTCCCATATTTTTTCCAATTATTTCAAGTTTTTTACTCATTCCCATTTTTCCTTTTTTTCCATTTTATTCCCATTTTATTCCCAATTTTTTCCCATTTTCCCCCATATTTCCCCTTTTTTTTTTCCCATTTTATTCCCATTTTTCCCCAATTTTCACCCTATTTTTTCCCCATTTATTCTCATTTTTCCCCCATTTTATTCCCATTTTTTCCCATTTTATTCTTCATTTTTTCCCCATTTTTTCCCCAATTTTTGCCCGATTTTCACCCGATTTTTCCCCATTTTTTCCCCAATTTTTTTCAAAAAAAAATCCAAAAAAATTCCCAAATTTTCTGACCTGTCTGGGCTGCTCGCTGAGCCTCTAGGGTCGCTCCTCGCTTTATTCCCAGGGGGATTGGGCAATTTTTCCCCCAATTTTTATCCCATTTTATTCCCATTTTTTCCCTATTTTTTCCCATTTTTCCCCATATTTCCTCCCTATTTTTTCCCACTTTTCCCCCAAATTCTCCTCCATTTTTTCCCCATTTTTTCCCATTTTATTCCCATTTTTCCCCAATTTTCCCCCTATTTTTTCCATTTTATTCCCATTTTTTCCCCAATTTTTCCCCATTTTTCCCCCAATTTTCCACAAATGTTCCTCTATTTTTTCCCCAATTTCCCCCCATTTTCCCCCAATTTTTTCCCATTTTATTCCCATTTTTCCCCATTTTATTCCAAATTTATTCCCATTTTTTCCCCAATTTTTCCCAATTTTCCCCCAATTTTTTCCCATTTTATTGCCATTTTTCCCCATTTTACTCCAAATTTATTCCCATTTTATTCTCATTTTTCCCCCGATATTCCCCCTATTTGCCCCCAATTTTTCCCCAATTTTTTCCCAAAAATTCCCTAATATTTTTACCTGTCTGTGCTGCTCACTGAGCCTCTGGGGGTCGCTCCTCACTTTATTCACAGGGGGATTGGGAACTTTTTTCCCCCATTTTCTCCCCATTTTTTCCCCATTTTATCCCCATTTTATTCCCATTTTTTTTTTTTTTTTGCTATTTTTCCCCAATTTTCCCCATTTTTTCCCAAATTTTTCCCCTTTTTTCCCCCATTTTATTCCCATTTTTCCCCCGATTATTCTGATTTTTTCCCCATTTTTCGCCCGATTTTTTCCCAATTTTTCCCCAATTTTTTCCAAAAAAAATCCCAAAAAATTCCCCAATTTCCTGACCTGTCTGGGCTGCTCGCTGAGCCTCTGGGGGTCGCTCCTCACTTTATTCCCGGGGTGATTGGTGACTTTGGTCACGGGCTGCTTGAAAATCGAAGCCGTTTGCCGGATGGGCAGCGTGGTGTTCAGGTCGGGCTTGCCCTGGGAAAAAAGGGGAAAAAATTGGGGAAAATCGGGGAAAAATTGGGGGGGAAATGGGGGAAAATTTGGGATAAATTGGGGAAAAATTGGAAAAAAAATGGGGGAAAATTGGGGGAAAAAATGGGGAAAAATTAGGGCAAAATGGGGAAAAGTCATGAGGGGGAAATAAAGGTGAGAAAACCTTTTAAAAGGGGGAAAAAAATTAGAATTTTTAACACCATTTTTTTGAGATAAAAACACATTATAAAGGGAAAAAATTCGAATTTTTAACACAGTTTTTTCCAGCTATAAATGCATTATAAGGGGAAAAAACCCAGATTTTTTTCCCAGATAAAAATCCCATTATAAGGGGACAAAACCAGAATTTTTATCACAATTTTTTTTTGATACAAAATCCCATTATAAGGAGAAAAAACTGGGATTTTTTAACCCATTTTTTTCCTGATAAAAATGCCATTATAAGGACAAAAAATGGAATTTTTAACACCATTTTTTTTTATAGAAAATCACATTATAAGGGGAAAAATATCAGAATTTTTTCCAGATAAAAACCCCATTATACGGGGAAAAAATGAAATTTTTATCACGATTTTTTTGCATTAAAATCACATTATAAGCGGAAAAAATGGAATTTTTAACACAATTTTTTCCTGATAAAAATCCCATTGTAAGGAGAAAAAATTGGAATTTTTATCACATTTTTTTCCAGATAAAATCACATTATATGGGGAAAAAAAAATCGAATTTTCAACCAAATTTTTTCCTGATAAAAACCTTTAAAGAGGGGGAAAAATTGGAATTTTTAACTGAATTTTTCCCAGCTATAAATGTATTATAAGGGGAAAAAAACCAGATTTTTTCCAGATAAAATCTCCATTATAAGGGAAAAAATAGAATTTTTATCACAATTTGAGATAAAATCACATTATAAGGGGGAAAAAATTGAATTTTTAACCGAATTTTTTCCTGATTAAACTCCATTATAAGGAGAAAAATTTGGAATTTTTCAACCAAATTTTTACCTAATAAATACAAATTTTGAGGGGAAAAAACTGGAATTTTTATCACAATTTCTTTGAAATAAAAAAACACATTATAAGGGGAAAAAATGGAATTTTTAACACAGTTTTTTCCTGATAAATCCCCATGTTGCGGGGAAAAATTGAAATTTTTAACAGAATTGTTTCCTGATAAAACCCCCATTTATAAGGGGAAAAAATTGGAATATTTAACCGAATTTTTTCCTGATCAAAACCTTTAAAGAGGGGAAAAAATGGAATTTTTAACACAACTTTTTCCAGATAAAATCACATTATAAGGGGAAAAAATTCGAATTTTTAACCGAATTTTTTTGAGACAAAACCATATTCTAAGGAGAAAAAAATGGAATTTTTAACACAATTTTTTCCAGATAAAGTCACATTATAAGGGAAAAAATGGAATTTTTAACATAATTTTTTCCTGATAAAAACCCCATTATAAGGAGAAAAAATGGAATTTTTAACCCAATTTTTTCCAGATAAAATCACATTAAAAGGAGAAAAAATTCGAATTTTTCACCGAATTTTTTCCTGATCAAACCCTCCAAGAAAACCTCCAAAAAACCCAAAAAAACTCAAATAAAAAAGGAGAAAAATGTGCCTTTTGGCCTGACCTTGGTGGCGTTGAGGGCGTCGCTGCGGAGGCGCTGCTTGTTCTTCTGCAGTTTGCTCGGCATCATTTTCCCCGTGCGGAAATCGAAGGAGCTGAGATCCACGGCATTGCCCAGGTAACGAGCCAGCTGCGGCTTGCTGCGGAATTTCTTCCCGCTGGGACTGAGGAGACAATCGTATTTTGTTAAGGAATTTTATTCAGAATTTTCAGGATTTTTTTTCGGAATTTTTTTCAGATATTTTTTCGATTTTTTGGGGGATTTTTTGTGATTTTTTAAGGATCTTTTTGTGATTTTTTCAGATTTTTTTAGGATATTTTTGGGACTTTTTTGGGGATTTTTTAAGGATATTTTTGTGAATTTTTGGGATTTTTTTCAGATTTTTTACAGAATTTTTTGAGGAATGTTTCAGATTTTTTTTGCATTTGTTTCGCATTTCTTTCGATTTTTTTTGGCATTTTTTTCGGATTTTTTAAGGGTTTTTTTTTGTGATTTTTTTCGGATTTTTTGGGATTTTTTCAGAATTTTTTGGGATTTTTTTCGGGTTTTTCCGCACTTTGCTCGGCATCATTTTCCTGGTGCGGAAATCGAAGGAGCCGAGATCCACGGCATTGTCCAGGGAGCGAGCCAGCTGCGCCTTGCGGCGGAATTTCTTCCCACTGGGACTGAAAAAAATTAAGATTATTTTAAGAATTTTTGGGGATTTTTTTCAGAATTTTTTTTTTAAATTTTTTTGGGTTTTTTTTTCGAAAGTTTTCTGATTTTTTTTTTCGTTTTTTTTTTTTATTTTTTTTTTCGGAATTTTTTTGCATTTTTTGGGGGGATTTTTTAAGGATTTTTTTTCAGAATTTTTTGTGGGGTTTTTTCAGATTTTTTTGTGAATTTTTGGGATTTTTTTTCGGAATTTTTTGGATTTTTTGGGGGATATTTTTTCAGATTCTTTTGTGATTTTTTTTTTTTCGGATTTTTTTCAGATTTTTTTGGGATTTTTTTTTTTTGCCTTTTTTCAGATTTTTTTGTCATTTTTGTGGGATTTTTTTTAGATTTTTTTCGCTTTTTTGTCGGATTTTTAGGCTTCTTTTGTCGAATTTTTTAGGGATTTTTTTTCACTTTTTTAGGGATATTTTTAGATTTTTTAAGGATTTTTTTCAGGTTTTTTTCTGATTTTTTAAGTATTTTTCAGGATTTTTTGGGAGGATTATTTGGGATTTTTTTCAGAAATTTTTGGGATTTTTTTTCAGATTTTTTTTTTATTTTTTAGGATTTTTTTGGGGTTTTTTACGGATTTTTTGGGGAATTTTTTGGATTTTTTTCAGAATTTTTTTGCGATTTTTTATGATTTTTTTCAGATTTTTTTCGGATTTCTTTAGAGATTTTTTTAGATTTTTTTTTTTTTTTTTTTTCATTTTTTGAGTGACATTTTTATATTAAAAACCAGCATTAAAACCCGGAGCTTCCCCCGCCCGACAGAACCGGAACCGTCCCGGGACAAAACCCCGGGATCCTCCCGGTAAAGGAGCCCCGGTTCCCCTCAGTTAAAACCGGAACCGTCCCGGAACAAAACCCCGGGATCCTCCCGGTAAAGGAGCCCCGGGATCCCCTCAGACAGAACCGGAACCGTCCCGGGACAAAACCCCGGGATCCTCCCGGTAAAGGAGCCCCGGGATCCCCTCAGACGGAACCGGAACCGTCCCGGGACAAAACCCCGGGATCCTCCCGGTAAAGGAGCCCCGGGATCCCCTCAATTAAACCGGAACCGTCCCGGGACAAAACCCCGGGATCTTCCCGGTAAAGGAGCCCCGGGATCCCCTCAGACAGAACCGGAACCGTCCCGGGACAAAACCCCGGGATCCTCCCGGTAAAGGAGCCCCGGTTCCCCTCAGTTAAAACCGGAACCACCCGGGACAAAACCCCGGGATCTCCCGGTAAAGGAGCCCCGGGATCCCCTCAGACAGAACCGGAACCGTCCCGGGACAAAACCCCGGGATCTTCCCGGTAAAGGAGCCCCGGGATCCCCTCAGACAGAACCGGAACCGTCCCGGGACAAAACCCCGGGATCCTCCCGGTAAAGGAGCCCCGGTTCCCCTCAGACAGAACCGGAACCACCCGGGACAAAACCCCGGGATCCTCCCGGTAAAGGAGCCCCGGTTCCCCTCAATTAAACCGGAACCGTCCCGGGACAAAACCCCGGGATCTTCCCGGTAAAGGAGCCCCGGGATCCCCTCAGACAGAACCGGAACCGTCCCGGGACAAAACCCCGGGATCTTCCCGGTAAAGGAGCCCCGGGATCCCCTCAGACAGAACCGGAACCGTCCCGGGACAAAACCCCGGGATCCTCCCGGTAAAGGAGCCCCGGGATCCCCTCAGACAGAACCGGAACCGTCCCGGGACAAAACCCCGGGATCCTCCCGGTAAAGGAGCCCCGGTTCCCCTCAGACAGAACCGGAACCGTCCCGGGACAAAACCCCGGGATCCTCCCGGTAAAGGAGCCCCGGTTCCCCTCAGACAGAACCGGAACCGTCCCGGGACTTGAGCCCAGTTTCCCCTCACAAAACCGGAAGTGCCCCATGACAGGAGCCCGGTTCCCTCACAGAGAACCGGGACCGTCCCGGGAAAAACCCCTCGTGAAAAGACCCCGGTTCCCATTAGACAGAACCGGAACCACCCTGGGACTTGAACCCGGTTCCCTCAGACACAACGGGAATCCCCCCGGGACTTGAGCCCGGTGTCCCGTCACAAAACCGGAACTGCCCCATGACAGGAGCCCGGTTCCCCTCAGAGAGAACCGGAACCGTCCCGGTAGAAAAACCCGGGATCCCCCCGGGACTTGAGCTCGGTTTCCCCTCAGAAAGAACCGGAACCACCGGGACTTGAGCCCGGTTCCCTTCAGACACAACCCCCGGGACTTGAGCCCGGTTTCCCCTCAGAAAACCGGAACTTCCCCGTGACAGGAGCACGGTTCCCCACAGACAGAACCGGAACCGTCCCGGGACAAAACCCCGGGATCCTCCCGGTAAAGGAGCCCCGGTTCCCCTCAGACAAAACCGGAACCGTCCCGGGACAAAACCCCGGGATCCTCCCGGTAAAGGAGCCCCGGTTCCCCTCAGACAGAACCGGAACCACCCCGGGACTTGAGCCCGGTTCCCCTCAGAAAACCGGAAGTGCCCCGTGACAGGAGCCCTGTTTCCCTCACAGAGAACCGGGACCGTCCCGGGACAAAACCCCGGGATCCTCCCGGTAAAGGAGCCCCGGTTCCCATTAGACAGAACCGGAATCCCCCGGGACTTGAGCCCGGTTCCCCTCAGACACAACCCTCGGGACTTGAGCCCGGTTTCCCCTCAGGAAACCGGAACTGTCCCGGGATTGAGCCCGGTGTCCCCTCAGACAGAACCGGGACCGTCCTGGGAAAAAAACCCGGGATCGTCCCAGTAAAGGAGCCCCGGTTCCCCTCAGACAGAACCGGAATCACCCCGAAGAAGGAGCCCCGGTTCCCCTCAGACACAACCCCCGGGACTTGAGCCCGGTTCCCCTCAGACACAACCCCCGGGACTTGAGCCCGGTTTCCCCTCAGAAAACCGGAAGTGCCCCATGACAGGAGCACTGTTCCCCTCACAGAGAACCGGAACCCTCCCGATAAAAAACCCCGAGATCCCCCCGGGAAAAGACCCCAGTTCTTCCCCGGATTGACAACCGGAATCACCCCGGGGAAGGAGCCCCGGTTCCCCTCAGACACAACCCCCGGGACTTGAGCCCGGTTTCCCCTCAGAGAGAACCGGAACTGCCCCGTGACAGGAGCCCGGTTTCCCCTCAGA
The DNA here is from genome assembly GCA_032173965.1 of Sitta carolinensis. NCBI lineage: Eukaryota > Metazoa > Chordata > Aves > Passeriformes > Sittidae > Sitta > Sitta carolinensis. Next base: position 3,148,684 of record CM063313.1, on the reverse strand, counting down.
GAGAACTGGGACCGTTCCGGTTAAAATCCCGGGATCCCCCCGGTAACGGAGCCCCGGTTCCCCTCACACAGAACCGGAATCACTCCGGGACTTGAGCCCGCTGTCCCCCCCCCTCACACGCAGCGAACCGGAATCACCCCCGTGACAGGAGCCAGCCCTACCAGAGCCATGGCGGAAACCGTGACAGCGGCGCGACCCCACCGAGCATTTCCCCGCAACCCCCGGTACCTTCACGACCGCTTCCCGCTTACCTGAAATAATAAACATCGCTTTTACCGGCGCTCAACCCCGACTTGCGGATCACTTCTTCCTTCTTCCAGCCGGGTGGTAACGCTGGACAATCCATCCTGCCCGGTTTCTCCATGCGCGGGGCCTTAAAGGCGACCCGCTGATTTGGAACCGGGAGCCGTTAGGTGTTACCGGCCCGGTTTGGGCCCGGGGCGGGCGGGCGGGCGGGGGGGGACCCCGCGGCGATGGCGGCGCCAGGAGCGCGGGTTGCGCGCGCAGCCACCCGGGAGGGTTGAGGCCCGGCCCGGCCCGGCCTGCGAGCGGGGCAGAGCGGGGCCGAGCTGCATCATCGCTGAGCGAGACGGAGCGGGGGAAAGGGGCGGGCCCGCGGAGGAACTCGCCGAGGGAAAAATGAGCGGAGATTGATGGCGGCAGAGAGGGGAGGGGGAAAGAGCGGCGGGATATTTGAGGGGGTGTCATGGTGGGATTGCTGAGGGGGGAGCGGAGCTGGAGATCTGAGGGGGAGCAATGGCGGGATCTCTCAGGAGGGGGAAGCGTAGCTGGAGATGTGAGGGGGAGCAATGGCGGGACCTCTGAGGAGGGGGAACCATGGCGGAATTTCTGAGGGGAACCATGGCGGGACCCCTGAGGAGGGGGAACCATGGCGGGATCTATGAGGGGAACCATGGCGGGATTTCTGAGGGGGAATCATGGCGGGACCCCTGAGGAGGGGGGAAGCAGAGCTGGAGCCCTGAGGGAGAATCATGGCGAGATCTGAGGGGAAATCATGGTGGGAACGGAGCGAGATCCCTGAGGGGAAACCGCGGTGCGATTTCTGAGGGGGGAATCATGGCGGAACCCTCGAGGGGAAGCCATGGTTGGACCCCTGAGGGGGAAACATGGCGGGATTTCTGAGGGGAAAACATGGCGGGACCCCTGAGGGAAAGCCATGGCGGGATCCCTGAGGGAAAACGTGGCTGGATTTCTGAGGGGGAAACATGGCGGGACACCTAAGGAAAAACATGGCGGGATCTCTGCGGGCAAACATGGCGGAATCCCTGAGGGGAATCATGGCGGGACAACCCCCCCCCTCCCCCATCGAGCATTCCAAAAACCCCACCCCAAAATCCAAAATTTACAAACTAAAAATCCCCCCGAAAATAATAATAATAAAAAAAAAAAACCCTCAAAATTTCCTTTCCTTGTGTTTCTTTCCGGCCGCTTTTCCTCAACTGTCCGAGGGAGCCGCCAGAGCACGAGCGCCGCCATTTCCCCTCCTCAGCCCGGCAGCGCCGCCGCGTTTGTGCGGCGTGAGGGAGGAGGAGGGAGGAGAAAAAGCGCGGGAAAAGCCGTGAGGGGAGTGGCACAAAATGGCGGCGGCTCTGAGGGCGGGAAAAGCCGTGAGGGGAGGGCGGGCACAAAATGGCGGCTGAAAGGGCGGGAAAAGCCGTGAGGGGAGAAGAGGGAGGAGAAAAAGCGCGGGAAAACCGTGAGGGGAGGGTGGGAACAAAATGGCGGCGCCTCTGAGTGGAGGACAGGGCACAAAATGGCGGCGGCTCTGAGGAGAATTTAATTTTAAATTTAATTTTTAATATCGCAGCGGAAATGAATTTATTTCGTTTACATGGCGGCGCGGAACTAAATGGATTTTATTTTGGTGTTTAAGTGGAAATAAGGATTTTTAGTATTCAAGCGTGGCGGTGCGGGCGTTGAGGTAAGGAATTGATGTTTTAATTTTGGTGGGGTTTCTATTTTATTTTTTTAAATTTTGGGGTTTAAATTTTTTCTCGGGTTTTGGTTTTTTTTTATTTTTTCGGGATTTTTTTTTTTTTCAGAAATTTTTTGGGGAAGAATAGGGGATTTGGGGGGAAAATAGGAATTTTTTGAGGGGAAAAAAATGGGAATTTTTAGGAAAAAAACAATGGAAATTTTTATTTGGAAAATCGGAATTTTTGAGGGGAAAAAAATGGGAATTTTTAGGGAAAACTTGAGAATTATTAAGGAAAAAAAAATCCAAAATTTTGATTAAAAAAATGGGAATTCCTGAAATTCCAAAAATTCTTTAAATTCTCGAAATTCCCGAAATTCTTAAAATTTCTGGAATTCACGAATTCCTGAAATTCCAGAAATTCCCCGAATTACTGGAATTCCTAAAATTCCTGTAATTCCAAAAATTCCCTAAATTTTTGAAATTCCAAAAATTCCTTAAATTCTCAAAATTTTTGAAATTCTTAAAATTCCCCAAATTCTTTAAATTCCTGAAATTCCAAAGATTACTGAAATTAAAAAATTCTTAGAATTCCTGAAATTCCCGAAATTCCAAAAATTTTTACAATTCCTGAAATTTTTGAAATTCCAGAAATTCCCAAAATTCTTTAAATTCCTGAAATTCCTAAAATTCCTGAAATTCCAAAAATTCTTAAAATTCCAAAAATTCCTAAAATTGTTGAAATTCCTGAAATTCCTAAAATTCTTCAAATTCCCGGAATTCCTGAAATTCAAAAAATTCCTGAAATTATTAAAATTCCTGAAATTCCCTAAATTTGGGGATTTTTTCTGGAATTTTTGGGGGGATTTTTTTTTATTTTTTGGGAATTTTTTTGTGGTTTTTTTTTTTTTTTTAGATTTTTGGGGAATTTTTAAAGGATTTTTTTTTAATTTTTTAAGGAATTTTTTTTGGAATTTTGTGGGAATTTTTTTTTCAGTTTTTTTCAGGAATTTTTTTTTTCAGGAATTTTTTTGGTGGGTTTTTTTCTAGGATTTTTATTTATTTATTTATTGTGATTTTTTTTTGGTGATTTTTTTCATAATTTTTTACGGGAATTTTTTGGGGAATTTTTGGGAATTTTCTCCCCCCTTCCCGCTCCCAAATTTTCCCCAAATTTCCCCGCAAAATCAAAACACCAGAGCCACAGAACGTCCAGAAATTTCATTTTTATTGGAGAACAATAATTCAAAATAAATCTGCAAAAAAATCCCAAATAAATCCCAAATAAAAAAAAAAAAATCCCAAAAAATTCCCCCCAAAAATTTGCAAATAAAAGCAAAAAAAATCCCCCAAAAATTCCAAATCCCAAATAAATCTCTAAATATTCCCAAAAAATCCCAAATACACCCAAAAAATTCCCTTAAAATTCAAAATAAATAAAAAAAATGCCAATAAAATCCAAAAAACCCCCAAAGAAATCCCCAAAAAATAAAAAAAAATCACAAAAAAGTCAGAAAAAAATCCCAAAAAAATCAAAATAAATCCCAAATAATCCCCAAAAATCCATAAAAAATCCAAATAAAATTAAAAAAATCAATCCCAAAAAACCCCAAAAAATCCCAAAAAATTCAAAATAAATCACAAAAAATCCAAAAAAAAATCCCAAAATATCCCAAAAAAATCCCCAAAAAATCCCAAATCAACTCCCCTACCCAATCCCCAAAAAACTCCAATAATTAAAAAAATCCCAAATAAAGCCGAAAAATCCCAAATAAATTCACAATTAAATTCTAAAGTAAATCCCAAAAATTCCAAAATATCCCAAAAAAATTCCGCAAAATTCCCGAATTTTCCCCCACCGCCCACCTTTCCTCACTTCACGTCCAAAATTTTCTCCTAAATTTTCCTAAAAATTTCAAATTGCCGCGAGTTTTCTCCAAAATTCAATTTATTGTCGGAAACAGGGAGGGAATTCCAAAGGGCGGATTGGAAATTGGAAACGGGAATTTGCGGGAATTTTTTTCGGGATTTTTGGGGGATTTTTTAAGGATTTTTTTGGAAATTTTTAAGGATTTTTTTAGGATTTATTGGGAATTTTAAGGATTTTATTGGGATTTATTTGGATTTTGGGGGATTTTTGGATTTATTTGATTTGAATGGAATTTTTTGGAATTTTAAGGATTTTTTGGATTTTTGAGGGATTTTTAGGATTTTTGGGATTTTTTAAGGATTTTTTTAAAGGATTTTTTAGGGATTTTTTGGATTTATTGGGGAATTTTTTGGATTTTATGGATTGTTAGGATTTTTTTGGGATTTTTAGGGATTTTTTGGGATTTATTTGGATTTTTGTGGGATTTTTTGGATTTATTTTGAATTTTAATGGAATTTTTTGATTTTATAGATTTTTGGGATTTTTTATGGATTTTATTGGTATTTTTGGGGATTTTTTTAAGGATTTTTTTTGGATTTTTTGGGGATTTTTCTGGGATTTATTTTGAATTTTAATGGAATTTTTATGGAATTTTATTGGGATTTTTTTGCATTTTTTAGAGATTTTCTTGTGAAATTTTTTTAAGGATTTTTTTTATTTTACTGGGATTTATTTGGGATTTTTAAAGGATTTTTTGGAGATTTTTTTTTTATTTTTCTGGGATTTTTTGGGATTTTTTTTGGGATTTATTCTGAATTTTAAGGGAATTTTTTTTTTTTTTTTTGAGGATTTTTTGATTTTTTAAGGATTTTTTGGGGAAATTTTAAGGATTTTTTTGACATTATTTTGGGGATTTTTAAAGAATTTTTGGGGATTTATTTGGGATTTTTTTTTTTTTAATTTTTTAGGGATTTTATTGTGATTTTTTTAGGATTTTTTGGGGTTTTATTGGGATTTTTTTTTTTTTTAATTTATTTGGATTTTTTGGGGAATTTTTAAGGATTTTTTGGGATTTTTTTGGGATTTTTCTGGAATTGTTTTGGACATTCCCATGAATTTTCCTGGATTTTTTTTCGGATTTTTTAAAAATTTTTTTAGGTGTTGTTTCCTCAAAAGTTCCTGAAATTTCGTCATAAATTTTTTCCAAAACCACCCCAAAAGATCCCAAAAAAATCCAAATAAGATTCCAAAAGAAATCCCTAAAAAAATCCCCAAAAATCCCTAAAAATCAAAAAAACTTCCCAAAAAATCCTTAAAAAATCCTTAAAAATCCCCAAAAAATTCCAAATAAATTCCAAAAAAATCCCTAAAAAATCCCAAACAAAATAATAATAAAAAAAAAAAATCCCAATAAAATCCAAAAAAATTCCTAAAAAATCCCAATAAAATCCCCAAAAATTCTCAAATAAATTCTAAAAAAATCCCAAAAAAATCCCAAAAAATCCCAAATAAATTCCCTTAAAAATCCCCAAAAAAATCCAAATAAAATTCTCCAAAAAAATCCATAAAAAATCCAAATAAAATAAAAAAATTCCCAATAAAATCCTAAAAAATCCTTAAAAAATCCCTAAAAAATCCCAAAAAATCCTTAAAAAATCCAAATAAAATCCAAAAAAGCCCCCAAAAACCCCCCAGAAAATCCCTATAACATCCAAATAAATTCCCCCAAAAATCCCCCAAAAATTCCCAAAGAATCCCAATAAAATCCCAAAGAAATCCGATTTTCCCCCGAATTTTTTCCCAATTTTCCCCAATTTTTCCCCATTTTTTCCCAAATTTTTCACCATTTTTTCCCGAAAATTCCCGGAATTTTTTCCCCCCAAATTCCCGGAATTCCACAAACACCAAAAATCCATGGATAGAATCGAGGCACTCATTGCAAACCAAGTGTAACTCTCAGTAATTTCTATTTTTTATTGGAATTTTCCGAACATTTTTTAAATTTTTTTACCATTTTTTAAATTTTTTCTTTTTTTCACTTTTAAAATTTTTTCCTTTTTTTTCTTTTTTCCTCATTTTTTCCCCATTTTCCCCTCATTTTTTCCCATTTTTATTCCAATTTTTTTCCCATTTCTCCTCCATTTGTCCCCATTTTTCCCCATTTTTGCCCATTTTTTTTCATTTTTTCCCCAATTTTTTTCCATTTTTAAATCAAATTTTTCCTCATTTTTTCCTCATTTTATTCCAAATTTTTCCCCATTTTCCCCCATTTTTTTCCCAATTTTATTCCATTTTTTCCCCATTTTTTCCCATTTTTCCAATTTATTCAGATTTTTCCTGATTTTCCCCAATTATTCCCCATTTAATTCCCCAATTTTCCCCATTTTTTTCCCATTTTTATCCTAATTTTTCCCCATTTTTTCCCATTTTTATTCCAAATTTTTTCCCACATTTTCCCAATTTTCCCCATTTTATTTGGATTTTTCCTTGATTTTTTTCTGATTTTTTCCCATTTTTTTCCTAAAATTTCCCCCCATTTTCCCCCAATTTTTCTCCATTTTCCTCCCATTTTTCCCATTTTATTCCCATTTTTTCCCCATTTTATTCCCATTTTTTCCCATTTTTCCTCATTTTTTCCTGATATTTTCCCCAAATTTTTCCCAATTTTTTTCTGATTTTCCCCCCATTTTTTCCCCATTTCCCCCCCCCCATTTTTCCCCCATTTTATTCCCATTTTTCCCCTCCCAATAACAAAAACCAGGCACTGAAACATGGAAAAAAATCACTTTTTTTCCCATTTCTTCCCCTTTTTTTCCCATTTTTTCCCCTTTTTCCATCACCAGGGACGAGAATAAAAAAAGGCCACGAGTTGGATTTTTATTTTTTTTTTTTTACCTTTTTTTTTACATTTTTTTACCCCAAAAAAATGGGCAAAAAAAAAGAAATTTTCCCAAAAAAATTCGATTTTTTAAGGGGAAAATCGGAGCTTTAAAAGGGGGAAAATTGGAATTTTTTTCATTTTTTAATTTGAATTTTAAAAGGGTTTTGGGGAAATTGAAAATTTCTCTGTTTTTGTGGATTTAAATAAAAAAATTTTAAAAATTAAAAAAAAAAGTGGAAAAATTGAGGGGAAAATTGAAAAATTTTAAAAAAATTAAAATAATTTAAAACAAAATTCCTAAAAAATTCCTAAAAAATTTAAAAAAAAATCACAAATAATTCCTTAAAAATTCCAAAAAAAAAATAAAAGAAAAAATTCAGGGAAAAATCTGAAAAAAATCCCCAAAATTAAAAAAAAAAATTCCCCAAAAATTCCTAAAAACATCGAAAAAAAAATCCCAAAAAATCCCCCCAGAAAATTCCCAAAAATATCCCGAAAACATCCTCAAAAAATTCAAATATTTCCCTCAAAAATTCAAATTTTTTTCCCCTCAAAAATCATCCCCCCAAAAAAAATTCCAACTTAAAATGAAATAAAATTCAAATTTTTCCCCAAAAATTCCCCCCAAAAAATGAAAAAAAATCAAAATTTTCCAAAAAAAATTTAAAAAAAAATTCCAAAATTTTCTCTAAAAAAATAATAAAAAAATCCATATAAAATTCAAAATTTCCCCCAAAAAATTAAAAAAAAATCCAAATTTTTCCCAAAAAAAATAAAAAGAAAAAAAATCAAAATTTTCCACAAAAATTTCCAAAAACTTCCAAACAATTCCAAATTTTTTTCCCCAAAGCTCCAAAATTCCCCCAAAAACCCCCAAATTTTAGGGTTTATTTACAATAAAATTGGGGTTAAAAATTCGCTTTTTTCCCCCTATTTTGCCCCCAAATTAAATTTTTAATAGAATTTTTTCATATAATTTTTATTTTTACATAATTCGTTTTTTTTTGTTTAATTGATTTTTTATTGAATTATTTTAATTTTTTTTTCCTAGATTTTTGTTTTTTTTAACAGATTTTATTTTTTATTTTTTAATTTTTTTTTTTTTTAATTTTTATTATTTTTATTTTAATTTTTTTTTTTTTATTTTTTACTTAATTTTTTTATTTTTCATTTTTTTATTTTTATTTTTTTAATTTTATTTTTACTTTTTATTTTTTATTTTATATTTATTTATTTTTATTTTTATTGTATTTTTTATTTTTATTTTTGTAATTTTTATTTTTTTTTTTTTTTTTTAATTTTTATTATTTTTTTTAAACTTTTTTGTTTTAATTTTTCATTTTTCGTTTTTTTTAAAGTTTTTCTTTTTATTTTAATTTTTTATTTTAATTTTTTTCTATTTTACTTTTTTAATTTTTAAATCTTTAATTTTTTTTTCTTTTTTCGTATATTTTAATTTTTTTTTACTTTTATTTTTTAATTTTTTTTTAATTTTTATTATAAATTTTTATTTTTTAATTTTAATTTTTTTTATTTTTTATTTTAACTTTTTTTTTCCTTTTTTAATTTTTTAAAAAAATTTTATATTTTTCCTTTTTATATTTTTTATTTTTATTTCCAATTTCTATTTCCGTTTTCCATTTTTTATTTCATTTTTATAATTTTCATTTTTTTTTTTTATTTTTATTATTTTTATTTTTCAATTTTTTATTTTCAATTTTTAATTCAATTTTTTATTTTTAATTTTTTTATTTCTAATTTTTATTTTCATTTTTTATTTCCATTCTTATTTTTAGGTTTTCGAATTTTTCTCCTTTTAATTTATTTCATTTTATTTTTTATTTTATTTTTATTTTTTTTCAGGAAATTTATTTTCCCTTCGTTTTTTTTCCCCTAAAATATATTTTTTTAATTATTTTATTTTATTTTTATTTTTATTTTATTTTTTATTTCCATTATTTTACTTTATTTTATTTTATTTGAATTATTTCCTTAGAAATTCCAGATTCTTCCATTTATTTTTATTTGTAAATTAAAATTAATTTGCTTCCTTTTAAAAAAAGTAATTTAAATTTTTTTATTTAGATTTTTAATTTTGATTTTTAATTTTAATGTTTTATTTCGATTTCTTTTAATTTTTATATTTTTCCAATTTAAATTTTTGGGTTTAGTTTTTAATTTTGATTTTTTATTAATTTTCCATTTAATTCCTTTTTTAATTAATTTAAATTTTTATTAATCTGAATTTTTTTATTAATTTGAAGCTTTATTAATTTAATTTTAACATATTTTTAATTCAAATTTTTCACTTTATTTTTTTAATTTTAATTTTCCCCACTTTAATTTATTTAATTGAAAGTTCCCTTTTAATTTCATTTTAATTCTCATTTTTTCTCCCTTTTTATTTGAATTTTCTTTTTTTTCCTCCACTTTAATTTTATTTTAATTTTATTTTCCCCCATTTTTCCCAATTTTTTTCCAGTTTTTCCCCATTTTATTCCCAATTTTCCCCAAATTTTTTCCAATTTTTTTCCATTTTTTTTCCATTTTAATCCAAATTGTTCCCAACATTTTCCCCAATTTTTCCAATTTTTTTTTCAATTTTCCCCCAATTTTTTCCCCATTTTTCCCCCAGTTTTTTCTGATTGTTTTTCAATTTTTTCCCCAAATTTTTTAAAATTTTTTTTCATTTTTTCCCCAATTTTTCCAAATCTTTTTTTCAATTTTTCCCCTTTTTTTCCCATTTTTTCCCCATTTTTCCCCCACTTTTTCCAAATTTTTTCAATTTTCCCCTAATTTTCCTCCAAATTTTCCCCATTTTTTCCCCAATTTTTCCCAAATTTTCTCCATTTTTATCCCAAATTTTCCCCATTTTTTCCCATTTATTCCCAAATCTTTTCCATATTTTTCTCCATTTTTCCCCCAATTTTTCCCCCAATTTTCCCCCAGTTTTTCCCATTTTCCCCCCAATATTTTCCATTTCCCCCCCATTTTTTCCCATTTTAATTCCATTTTTCTCCCAATTTTCCCCCCATTTTTTCCCAATTTTTTTCCATATTTTTCCCCATTTTTTCCCCATTTTATTCCCATTTTTCCCCATGTTTTCCCCAGTTTTCCCCCAGTTTTATTCCAATTTTTCCCCCATTTTTCAGGCACAAAACCCACAGTGTGGAAAAAACCATTTCCATCAGGAAATTCCCAAATTCTTTTTAATTTCGCCGGGAATTTGGGGAATTGCTCAGACTTTGCCAGGGAATTTTTTACAAAAAAAAGGGAATTTCAGGGGGAAAAGAAGACACAAAATTCGGGAATCGCGACTTTGCCGAGGCGCCTCCGACCTGGGGGGAAAAAAGAAAAAATTCAGATCTTTTTCCCATTTTGATCCCAAATTTTTCCCCATTTTTTTCCCATTTCTTTCCCATTTTATTTGGATTAATTTTTTTTTTTATTTTTTTCCAATTTTTTCCCAATTTTTTCTGATTTTTTTCCCTATTTTTTCCCATATTTTCCCCATTTTTTTCCCAATTTATTTCCATTTTTCCCCATTTTATTCCCATTTTTTCCCAATTTTATTCCAAAATTTTCACATTTTTTTCTGATTTTTATCCCAAATTTTCCCCCATTTCCCCCCATTTTTTTTCCAATTTTTCCCCCATTTTTCCCTTTTTATTCAAATTTTTTTCTGATTTTTCCCCTATTTGTTCCCCAATTTTATTCTGATTTTTCCCCCATTTTTTCCCCATTTTCCCCCCATTTTCCTCCCATTTTTTCCCCTTTTTCCCCATTTCATTCCCATATTTTCCCCATTTCCCCCATTTTTTCCCCAATTTTCCCCGTTTTATTCTGATTTTTCCCCCATTTTCCCCCCATATTTTCCCCAATTTTTCCCCATTTTCCCCACATTTCCCCCCATTTTTTCCCCAATTTTTCCCATATTTTCCCTGTTTTTTCCCCCATTTTCCCCCAATTTTCCCCATTTTATTCTGGTTTTTTCCCCGCTTTCCCCCCGGGTTGTCACCTTCTCACATCTGCCCCAGGTGGTTGGAGGCGTCGCCCAGGCCGGGGTGGGGCCCGGCCAGCGCCAGCGCCGGCGCCTCCGAGGACACTTTCTCCTCCTCCCGCCGCTTCAAGCACGCCGCCTTCGGGTTCAGATTCCTCTCTGGGAAGAGAAAAATGCCCGGAAAAACTCAAATCCCTGGAAAGAAATCCAGACAATTCCATGAAGAACAAAAAAAACCCCGCGAAAATCGGACGGGAAACGGCCGAGATGGAGAAGATCAAAGGTGGAGAAGATTCCAGAAGGTCCTGAGAAGAGTCCAGAAGGTTCCAGGGTGGTGGAATTCCATGAGAAGGTTCCAGGGAAGGTTCCAGAAGGTCCAGGGTGGTGGAGGTCCATGGAGAACTTGGAGAACTTCCACGAAGTTCCACCATAAAAAAACCTGAAGAATTTTAGAAGTTCCACCATGGAGAACTTGGAGAACTTCTAGAAGAACCTGGAGAACTTCCATGAAGTTCCTCCATGAAGAACCTGAAGAACTTCCATGAAGTTCCACCACGAAGAACTTGGAGAACTTCCATAAAGAACCTGGAGAAGAACCTGGAGAACTTGGAGAACTTCCATGAAGTTCCACCATGGAGAACTTGGAAAAGAACCTGGAGAACTTCCACGAAATTCCACCACAAAGAACTTGGAGAACTTCCATGAAGTTCCACCACAAAGAACATGTAGAAGAACCTGGAGAACTCATGGGGAACTTGGAGAAGAACCTGGAGAACTTCTAGAAGAACCTAGAGAACTTGGAGAACCTCCATGAAGAACCTGCATGAAGTTCCTCCATGAAGAACCTGGAGAACTTCTAGAAGAACCTGAAGAACTTCTAGAGGAACGTGGAGAAGAACCTGAAGAACTTCTAAAAGAACTTGAAGAACTTCCATGAAGTTCCTCCATGAAGAACTTGGAGAAGAACCTGGAGAAGAACCTGAAGAACTTCTAGAAGAATTTGGAGAACTTCTAGAAGAACCTGGGGAACTTCTAGAAGAACTTGAAGAAATTCCACGAAGTTCCACCACAAAGAACATGTAGAGGAACCTGGAGAACTTCCATGGAGAACTTCTGGAAGAACCTGGAGAACTTCCATGAAGTTCCTCCATGAAGAACTTGGAGAAGAACCTGGAGAACTTCTAGAAGACCCTGAAGAACTTCCACGAAACTCCACCAAAAACCTGAAGAACCTCCACAAATCCCCGCCGAGCCCGGAGCAGAAGACCTCCGCCTGCACCCACCTCGGACCTGCTGCTCCAAGCTGAGGATGACGGCCACGGCCTGATGCAGGATGAGCAGCTTGGTCTGCGGCTTGTCGCTCTTCAGGTGCAGCTGCACCATGCGGCCCAGCTCCTTGAAAGCCTCGTTGATGTCGCGCACGCGCAGCCGCTCCCGCGCGTTGTTGGCCATGCGTCTCTCCTTCTCCCGCTCGGCCTTCTGCTCCGGCGTCAGGTCCTCGTCGTCGTTGGCACTGAGGGGGGGGTTGCACACAGGAGAAGACTTTCAGGATGGTGGTGGTGGTGGTGTGGGCGGAGAAGAAATGGGGTGGTCGTAAAAGGTGGTTGGGGGGGGTTCTGGTAAATGAAGTTCTTGGACGTGGTTATGGAGGGCCACCAAGAAGTTCTGGAGATCTATCAAAATTCTGGAGATCTTGGACATGGTTATGGGGTTCTACCACGAAGTTTTGGGGTTCTGTGGAAGTTGGGAAGTTCTAGGTGGTGGTTATGGGGTTCTAGCAGAGGAAGTTGTTGGGCGTAGTTATGGAGTTCTAGCAAATACTTATGGGGTTCTCTCAAGGTTTTGGAGGTCTTGGATGTGGTTATGGGTTTCTACCACAAAGTTCTGGGGCTCTGTGAAGGTTCTGGAGGTCTAGGACGTGGTTATGGGGTTCTACCGCGAAGTTACGGGGTTCTGTGAAGGTTCTGGAGTGTTAAGACGTGGTTATGGGGGTCCACCATGAAGTTCTGGAGATCTACCATGGAGCTATGGGGTTCTACCAAGGTTCTGGAGATCTATCAAGAAGTTATGACGTACTGTGAAGGTTTTGGAGGTCTAGGACGTGGTTATGGGGTTCTAGCAAGAAGTTCTGGGGTTCTGTCAAGGTTCTGGAGGTCTTGGACATGGTTATGGGGTTCTAAACACAAAGTTCTGAGGTTCTGTGAAGGTTCTGAGGTTCTAGGATGTGGTTGTGGGGTTCTCGCGAGAAGTTATGGGGTTCTGGCAAAGGAAGTTCTTGGACGTGGTTATGGAGGGCCACCAAAAAGTTCTGGAGATCTATCAAGGTTCTGGGGGTCTTGGACATGGTTATGGGGTTCTACCACAAAAGTTATGGGGTTCTGTGAAAGTTGGGAAGTTCTAGGTGGTGGTTATGGGGTTCTGGTAAATAAAGTTTTGGGACGTGGTTATGGAGGGCCACCATGAAGTTCTGGAGATCTATCAAGGTGAGTGAGGTCTACCATGAAGGTCTGGAAGTTCACCATGGAGCTACGAGGTTCTGTGAAGGTTCTGAGGTTCTAGGTGGTGCTTGGGGGGTTCTGGTAAATAAAGTTGTTGGACGTGGTTATGGAGTTCTATCAAAAAGTTCTGGGGCTCTAGCAAGGTTAGGAAGTTCTAGGACGTGGTTATGGAGGTCCACCATGAAGTTCTGGGGTTCCGTGAAGGTTGGGAAGTCCTTGGACGTGGTTATGGGGTTCTACCCAGGAGTTATGGGGTTCTACGAAGCTTGGGAAGTTCTTGGACGTGGTTATGGGGTCCTACCACAAAGTCATGGGGTTCTAGCAAGGTTAGGAAGTTCTTGGACGTGGTTATGGGGTTCTAGCAAGAAGTTATGAGGTTTTATGGAGGTTCTGAGGTTCTAGGTGGTGGTTATGGGGTTCTGGTAAAGGAAGTTGTTGGACGTGGTTATGGGGTTCTATCAAAAAGTTATGGGGTTCTATGAAGGTTGGGAAGTTTTTGGATGTGGTTATGGAGGGCCACCATGGAGTTATGGGGTTCTATCAAGGTTCTGGAGGTCTTGGACGTGGTTATGGGGTTCTGCCATGGAGTTATGGGGTTCTGTGAAGGTTCTGAGGTTCTAGGTGGTGCTTGGGGGGTTCTGGTAAGTAAAGTTGTTGGACGTGGTTATGGAGTTCTATCAAAAAGTTCTGGGGCTCTAGCAAGGTTAGGAAGTTCTAGGACGTGGTTATGGAGGTCCACCATGAAGTTCTGGGGTTCTGTGAAGGTTGGGAAGTCCTTGGACGTGGTTATGGGGTTCTACCCAGGAGTTATGGGGTTCTAGCAAGGTTAGGAAATTCTTGGATGTGGTTATGGAGGTCCACCATGGAGCTACAAGGTTCTATGGAAGTTGGGAAGTTCTAGGTGATGGTTATGGGTTCTGGCAAAGGAAGTTCTTGGACGTGGTTATGGAGGGCCACCACGAAGTTCTGGGCTTCTATGAAGGTTCTGGAGGTCCACCATGAACTTATGGAGGTCCACCATGGAGCTGTAAGGTTCTATGAAGGTTGGGAAGTTCTTGGACGTGGTTATGGGGTTCTGCCATGGAGTTCTGGGGTTCTAAGCAGGTTCTGGAAGTCTACCATGAGTTTTTGGAGGTCCACCATGGAGTTATGGAATTCTACCAAGGTTCTGGAGGTCTTGGACGTGGCTATGGAGATCCACCAAGATTTTCCCCCATTTTCCCCACTTTTTCCCCATTTCCCCGCACTTTTTCCACTTTCCCCCCAATTTCCCCCCATTTTTTCCCATTCCCATTTTATTCCCGTTTCCCCCCATTTTCCCCCCAATTCTCCCCCAGTTTTTCAGCCATTTCCCCCCATTTTTCCCCAATTTCCCCCACTTTATTCCCATTTTCCCCCCACTTTTCCCCAATTTTTCCCATTTTATTCCCATTTTCCCTCCACATTTTCCCCATTTTTTCTTCCATTTCCCTCCATTTTTCACCATTTTTTCTCCATTCCCATTTTATTCCCCAATTTCCCACCAATTTTCCCCCAATTTTCCCCAATTTTTCCCCAATTTTCCCATTTCCCCCCCACATTTTCCCCATTTTATTCCCAATTTTCCCCCATTTTATTCCAAATTTCCCCCAATTTTTCCCCTATTTTATCCCCATTTTTTCCCCATTTTCTCTCCCTTTTTCCCCCGTTTTCCCCGTTTTCTCCCCAATTCCCCCCTTTTTCCCCCAGCTCCCGTCTCCCCCCCGTTACCTAGATCTTGACCTAGTAATGGACTTGAGCTCCTTCTTCTCCTCCTCCAGCTTCTTGTGGTCCTTGTGCTCCTGGAGGTTCTCGTCGGGCTCCTCGTCGGACTTGAGCTCGGAGGTGGCCGAGGAGGCGCTCTGCTGCCCTGCAGCGCCCCGGCCAGGCCTGCGCCCGCGGGACGACACACGGCACCCTTGGCAGCGCCCCCCGCCGGCCACCCTGCCGGGCACGGGCACGGGCACGGGACAGGGACAGGGCACGGAACAGGACAGGGATGGACGGAGGAGGACGGGGATGGGACAGGGATGGGACAGGGCAGGAGGGGCGGACGGGACAGGGGACGGGGACGGGGGACGGGGATGGGGACAGGGGCGGGATGGGACAGGACGGGGACAGGGGACGGAACAGGGACGGGATGGGGACAGGGGGGGGATGGGGACGGGGGGCGGGGATGGGACAGGGACGGGGACGGGGATGGGGACAGGGGGCGGGGATGGGACAGGGGACGGAGACAGGGGGACGGGGATGGGGACAGGGACGGGGGACAGGGGACGGAGACAGGGGCGGGGATGGGGACAGGGGCGGGGATGGGGACGGGGGCGGGGATGGGGACAGGGACGGGGGACGGGGATGGGGACAGGGGCGGGATGGGGACAGGGACGGAGACAGGGGCGGGGATGGGGACAGGGGCGGGGACAGGGGACGGAGACAGGGGGCGGGGATGGGGACAGGGGGGGGATGGGGACGGGGGGCGGGGATGGGGACAGGGACGGGGACGGGGATGGGGACAGGGGGCGGGGATGGGACAGGGGACGGAGACAGGGGGCGGGGATGGGGACAGGGACGGGGACAGGGGACGGAGACAGGGGGCGGGGATGGGGACAGGGGGCGGGGACAGGGGCGGGGGCGGGGCGAGCCCCGCGTGGGCGGGGGCGGCCAAGGGACACTCGCGCTGCCCAAAGCCCCTTGACCAACTGCAGACTTTGGGGGGATTTGGGGGGAAGTTTTGGGGATTTTTTAGGATTTTTTGGGGATTTTTAGGGATTTTTTGGGATTTTGGGGGATTTTGGGGAATTTTTTGGAATTTTTGGGAATTTTTAGGGGATTTTTTAAGATTTTTTGGGGATTTTTTGGGGATTTTTTAGGATTTTTGGGGCATTTTTTAGGATTTTTGGGAGATTTTTTGGGGATTTTTTAGGATTTTTTGGGGATTTTTGGGAATTTTTAGGAATTTTTGAGGATTTTTTGGGGATTTTTTAGGATTTTTTGGGGATTGTTAGGATTTTTGAGGGATTTTTTGGGGATTTTTTTGGATTTTGGGGGATTTTTTTGGGATTTTTTAGGATTTTTGGGGGATTTTTTTGAGATTTTTTTGGATTTTTCGGGGGGATTTTTTGGATTCTTTTTTTGTGAATTTTTTAGGATTTTTTGGGGATTTTTTTGGGGGATTTTTTGTGAATTTCTGGGGGGTTTTTTGGGAAATTTTTTGGGAGTTTTTTTTTGATTTTCTGGGATTTTTTTTTTTTTTTTTTGGGATTTCTTGGGGATTTTTTGTGAATTTTTTTTGATTTTTAAAAATTTTTTGTTAATTTTTTTGAACTTTTAGGGAAATTTTTACGGCATTTTTTGGAATTTTTTATGAATTTTTTAGTGAACTTTTTAAAAAATTTTTTTCGATTTTTTAATGAATTTTTTAATCAATTTTTTTATGATTTTTTTTTTAATTTTCATTTAATTTTTTATGAATTTTATTTTATTATTATTTTAATTTCCCAGCAGGAAAACCACAATTTTCTTAACCAAAAATTCAATTTTTTCTGAAAAAAAGATTGAATTTTCACCAAATTTCTTTAAATTTTTTTCGGGGATTTTTTTTAAGGGATTTTTTTTAAGGGATTTTTTTTTAGGGGATTTTTTTTTTAGGGATTTTTTTAGGGATTTTTTTAGGGATTTTTTTAAGGGATTTTTTTAGGGATTTTTTTTTAGGGATTTGTTTTAAGGGATTTTTTTGGGGGATTTTTTTTTTAGGGATTTTTTTAAGGGATTTTTTTTTGAGGATTTTTTTTAGAGATTTTTTTTATGGGATTTTTTTTAGGGATTTTTTTTACGTTTTTAGGATTTTTTTTAGGGGATTTTTTTTAGGGATTTTTTTTGGTTTTTTTAAGGGATTTTTTTTTGGATTTTTTTTAGGGATTTTTTTTAAGGATTTTTTTTTTGGGATTTTTTTTTTTTAGGGATTTTTTTTTTTAGAGATTTTTTTTTGGGATTTTTTTAAGGGATTTTTTTTTTTTTTAGGGATTTTTTTAGGGGATTTTTTTAGGATTTTTTTAAGATTTTTTTTTTAGGGATTTTTTTAGGGATTTTTTTAGGGATTTTTTTAGGGATTTTTTAGGTTTTTTAGGGATTTTTTTAGGGATTTTTTAGGGGATTTTTTTTAGGGATTTTTTAGGATTTTTTAGGGGATTTTTTTTAGGGATTTTTTTTAGGGATTTTTTGGGTTTTTTTAGGGATTTTTTTAAGGGATAGTTTTTTTGGATTTTTTTTAGGGATTTTTTTAGGGATTTTTTTTAGGGATTTTTTTTTAGGGATTTTTTTAGGATTTTTTTAGGGGATTTTTTTTAGGGATTTTTTTAGGGATTTTTTTTATTTTTTTAGGGATTTTTTTTTTAGGGATTTTTTAGTTTTTAGGGATTTTTTTTAGGGATTTTTTTAGGGTTTTTTAGGGATTTTTTTTTAGGGATTTTTGGTTTTAGGGATTTTTTTTAGGATTTTTTTAGGGATTTTTTTTTTAGGGATTTTTTTTAGGGATTTTTTTTAGGGATTTTTTTTTAGGGATTTTTTTTAGGGATTTTTTTTAGGGATTTTTTTTAGGGATTTTTTTAGGGATTTTTTTTAGGGATTTTTTTTTTAGGGATTTTTTTTTAGGGATTTTTTTTTAAGGATTTTTTAAGGGATTTTTTTTTTAGGGTTTTTTTAGGGATTTTTTTAGGGATTTTTTTTGGGATTTTTTTTAGGGGATTTGTTTGGGGATTTTTTTGGGGGATTTTTTTTTCGGGATTTTTTTTTTTCGGGATTTTTTTCGGGGGATTTTTGTTTCGGGATTTTTTTTCGGGATATTTTTTGGGGGATTTTTGTTTCGGGATTTTTTTCGGGATATTTTTTGGGGGATTTTTGTTTCGGGATTTTTTTTTTTCGGGATTTTTTTCGGGATTTTTGTTTCGGGATTTTTTTCGGGATATTTTTTTGGGGGATTTTTTTCGGGATATTTTTTGGGGGATTTTTGTTTCGGGATTTTTTTCGGGATATTTTTTTTGGTATTTTTTTTGTTTGGGGCTTTGTTTGGGGATGTTTGTTTCGGGCATTTGTCTGGGGATTTGTTTCGGTCGGTTCTTTGCCGGGGTGTCGTGCTCCTCTCACCGCGGTAGGCGTCCTGCGGCGGCTGCAGCTCGGGCGAGGCGGCCGCGGGCCCGGGCAGCGCGGGGCCGGCGCCTGTGCCGGGTGCCAGGGCGCGGCTGCCGTCCTCGCGGCCTGGCGCGCTCACCTGCCGCGGGGCACAGCCTCCAGTGCCGGCGCCGCCCACGCGGCAGCCCCGACACCCGAGGCCTCGGCGCTCCCCGCGCGGGGAAAGCCCCAAATCCTAAACGCCCCCAAAGCTAACTCCTCAAATCCCCCAAATCCCCGAAATTCCCATAAATCCCAAAATCCTAAATCCTGAAATGCCCAAAACCTCAAAATCCCACATCCTAAAAATCCTCAAATTCCCCAAATCCCAAATCCTAAAAACCCAAAATCCCAAAATCCTAAAATCCTTAAATTCCAAAATCCTAAAAATCCCAAACCCTAAAAATCTTAAATCCTGAAAATCCTAAAATCCTAATATCCCCGAAATCCCAAAATCCTAAATCTCAAAAATCCCAAATCCCCAAAATTCCCAAACCCTAAAAATCCTAAAATTCCCCAAATCCTAAATCCTAAAACCCCCAAATCCTGAAATTAATCAACCCCATAAACCCCATAAATCCCATTAACCCCATAGAACCCACCCCCCCCCAAAAACCCCAAAAACCCCCAGTCCATTCCACTAGCCCAAACCCCCCACCCCATAGCCACCATCCCATTAACCCCTCAAACCCCACCAACCACGAGTCCATTCCACTAGCCCAAACCCTTCCCAGTAGCCACAACCACCATCAAACCCCCACCAACCGTGAGGCCATGCTGGTTGCCAAAACCCCCGCCCGTAGCCACCCTTGACCCCCCAAACCCCCCGTCCATTCCACTAGCCCAAAGCCCCCAGCCCGTAGCCACGGCCACCATCCCATTAACCCCACCAACCCCCAGTCCATTCCACTAGCCCAAACCCCCCAGCCCGTAGCCATGGCCACCATCCCACTAACCCCACCAACCACGAGTCCATTCCACTAGCCCAAACCCCCCAGCCCGTAGCCACGGCCACCATCCCATTAACCCCACCAACCACGAGTCCATTCCACTAGCCCAAACCCCCCAGCCCGTAGCCATGGCCACCATCCCATTAACCCCACCAACCACAAGTCCATTCCACTAGCCCAAACCCCCCAGCCCGTAGCCACGGCCACCATCCCATTAACCCCACCAACCACGAGTCCATTCCACTAGCCCAAACCCCCCTCCCAGTAGCCACCATTAACCCCTTAAACCCCACCAACCATGAGTCCGTGGCGGTTGCCCAGCGCCCCCACGCCGTAGCCCGCGGCCAGCCCGGCGAGGCCGGCGCCGTTGGCGGTGGCCAGGAGGGCGGGCTCGGCGGCGGTGGCCAGCGGCGGCGGCGGGGCCGAGCCCACGGCGTGGTTGCGCAGCACGTGGATGGCGTCGTCGAGGCGCTCCAGGCGATCCTCGAGGCGGCTCTGGGGAGCGACAGCGCGTGGGCATGCCGGCAGAGCCGGGAACACGGGGAGCCCCGAGCGGGAACACCGGGGGGAGCCCAAAATCGGGAACACCGGGGAGCCCCAAAATCGGGAACACCGGGGAGCCCCGAGCGGGAACACCGGGGGGGAGCCCAAAATCGGGAACACCGGGGGGGAGCCCAAAATCGGGAACACCGGGGGGGAGCCCAAAATCGGGAACACCGGGGAGCCCCGAGCGGGAACACCGGGGGGGAGCCCAAAATCGGGAACACACCGGGGAGCCCCGAGCGGGAACACCAGGGGGGAGCCCAAAATCGGGAACACCGGGGGGACCCAAAATCGGGAACACCGGGGGGGGACCCCAAAATCGGGAACACTGGGGAGCCCCAAAATCGGGAACACCGGGGGGGGGAACCCAAAATCGGGAACACCGGGGGGGACCCCAAAATCGGGAACACTGGGGAGCCCCAAAATCGGGAACACCCGGGGACCCAAATCAGAAACAATGGGGGGACCCCAAAATCGGAAACACTGGGGGGAAATCCCAAAAAATCCTCAAAAAATCTGGAAAAAATCCCCAAAAATTGGGGAAAAAACCCTAAAAAATTCCAAAAAAACCCCAAAAAAAATCCTAAAAAAATTCGAAATAAATCCTAAAAAAATCCTGAAAAAATCGTAAAAAATTCCTGAAAAAATCCTAAAAAATTGGGGGGAAATCCCAAAAAAATCCTAAAAAAATCCTAAAAAAATGTGGGGAAGAATCATAAAAAAATAGAGAAAAAAATCCTAAAAAAAATACCTAAAAAATCCTGAAAAATTCCTAAAAAATCATAAAAAATTCAGAAAAAATCCTAAAAAAATGGAGGAAAATTGGAAAAAAATTGGGAAAAAAAATCCTGAAAAAATTGTAAAAAATTCCTAAAAAAATCCTAAAAAATTCCTAAAAAATTGGAAAAAAATCCTAAAAAAAGCCTAAGAGAATTCGAAATAAATCATAAAAAAACTGGGGGGAAAATCCTAAAAAATTGGGGGAAAAATTGGGAAAAAATGCTTAAAAAATTCAGAAAAAATCCTAAAAAAAACTGGAAAAAATTGGAAATAAATTGGGAAAAATTGGAAAAAAATGGGAATGGGAAAATATTGGGAAAAAATTGGGAAAAAATCATAAAAAATGCCTTAAAAAAATCGAAAATAATTCGAATTAAATACTAAAAAAATCCTCAAAAAAATCAAAATAAATCGTAAAAAAATCCTAAAAAATTTTAAAAAATTTCGAAAAAAATCCTAAAAAAATTGGGAAAAAAATCCAAAAAAATTCCGGAAAAATAAATCCCTAAAGAATATTTAATGAACTCCTAATGAATAATCAATTAACGCATGATTAATTAAGCAGCTTTGAGCCTGAGAATGCCCAATTTTTAAAGAGAAACAAATCAGAAAAAAATCCAAAAAAAATCCAAAAAAAATCCCCCCAAAACCTGAATAAAATCCTTAATGACTAATTAATGAATGACTAATTAACTAATGAATAACTAATTAATAACGGGCTAATTAAGCAGCTCTGAGCCTGAGAATTCCCAATTTTTAAAGGGAAAAAAATCAGAAAAAAATAAAATAATAAAAAAAAAATCCAAAAAAACCCAGAACACATTCCCACATGAGTAATTAATGAATGCATAATTAACTAATGATAATTAATTAATAACTGGCTAATTAGGCAGCTCTCAACCTGATAATTCCCAATCTATAGGGGGAAAAAAATCAGAAAAAAACCCAGAAAAATATCCAAAAAAAAAAAAAAAAAAAAAAAATCAGAATAAATTATCTCATGAATAAGTAATGATGAATAATTAATTAGCGGATTAATTAATTAATTAATACCTACCAGGGAGTGCAGGGGTCCCTCATAATTGGGGGAGGACGAGGCCTGGGCTCCGTTCCGGGACCAAACGGCGGCGCCGGCTGGGGGGAGAAATGGGGGAAAATGGGAATAGAATGGGGGAAAAATGGGGAAAAAATGGGAATAAAATGGGAATAAAATGGGGGAAAAATGGGAATAGAATGGGGGAAAAATGGGGAAAAAATGGGAGAAAAATGGGAATAGAATGGGGGAAAAATGGGGGAAAAATGGGAATAAAATGGGGGAAAAATGGGGAAAAAATGGGAATAGAATGGGGATAAAATGGGAATAAAATGGGGGAAAAATGGGGAAAAAAAGGGAATAAAATGGGGGAAAAATGGGGAAAAAATGGGAATAAAATGGGAAAAAATGGGAATAAAATGGGAATAAAATGGGAATAAAATGGGAATAAAATGGGGAAAAATGGGAATAAAATGGGGAAAAATGGGAATAAAATGGGGAAAAAATGGGGAAAAAAATCCCAAAATTTGGGGGGAGCTGATGGGAAAAATCGGGGAATTTTTGGGGGGAAATTTGGGGGATTTATTTTGGCTTTTTTGGGGGTTTTTTGGGGGATTTTTTAGGGAATTTTTGGGGATTTTTTTCTGAATTTTTTGTGAATTGTCTGGGATTTTGGGGGGATTTTTTGGGATTCTTTTTTTTTTTTTAAGAATTTTTTTAGGAATTTTTAGGGAATTTTTTTAGGGTTTTTTTGGGATTTTTTGGTGATTTTTTTTCAGAATTTTCTGTGATTTTTTTTGAGGATTTTTTTTTAATTTTTAGGGATTTTTTTTGATTTTTTAATGATTTTTTAATGATTTTTTTTGGAATTTTTTAGGGAATTTTTTTATTTTTTTATATAATTTTGGGGGGAATTTATTGGGAATTTTTGGGGGATTTTTTTTATGGTTTTTTTACAATTTTTTTGAATTTTTTAAGGATTTTTTTATGATTTTTTTGGGGAATTTTTTAGGACTATTTTAGGAAAATATTTTTAAATTTTCTGGAATTTTTAGGGAATTATTTTGAATTTTTTTGGTAAAAAAAAATCCGATTTTTTTTTTTCAAATTTTTGCCAATTTTTCAGCCATTTTTGGGAGGCTTTTTTTAATTTTTTCAAAATTTTTGAGGAAATTTTTATGGGATTTTTTCCCCTTTTTTAGGGATTTTTTGGGGAATTTTTTGGGGAATTTTTATTATTTTTTTTTAGAATTTTCAGGGATTTTTTTTCTTTAATTTTTAAGGTATTTTTATGGAATTTTTTTAGATTTTTTTCGAATTTTATTTTTAATTTTTCCTTAATTTTTTTTGGAATTATTTTGAATTTTTTGGAGAAAAAAATCAATTTTTTGCCAATTTTTTGTCCATTTTTGGGGGATTTTTTAAATTTTATTTTTTAAATTTTTCCCCATTTTTTGGGGGCATTTTTTAGGGATTTTTTTTTGGGACTTTTAGGGAATGTTTTGGGATATTTTTTTTTTTGAATTTTTATGGAATTTTAATGGAAGTTTTTATGAATTTTTTTTTTTGAATTTTATTTGGATTTTTTGGGGATTTTTTTTAGTAATTTTTGTGAATTTTTTCGGATTTTTTTTGAGGATTTTTGGGGATTTTTTAAGAATTTTTTGGGGATATTTTTTGGGGATTTTTTTTTTTTTGACATTTTGAAGTAATTTTTAACTTTTTTATGGATTTTTTAGGGAATTTTTTTAGGATTTTTTTTTGGTAATTTTAGGGAATATTTTTAGATTTTTTTAGGATTTTTTTTTTAATTTTTTTGGGAATTTTTCACGGAATTATTTGAATTTTTTTGGTAAAAAATCCGATTTTTTTTCTTTTTTTTTTCAATTTTTTGCCAATTTTCCGGCCATTTTGGGGGGGATTTTTTTTCATTTTTTTTTTTAATTTTTGGGGGAATTTTTGTGGGATTTTTTTCCCATTTTTTGGGAATTTTTTGGGAATTTTGGAGGCCTTACCTGCGAGCGAAGGGGGCGAGCCCACGGGCGTGGAGGGGTTGGATGGGAAATGGGAATTGGGGAAAATTGGGAATTTTGGGGAAGATTTTTAGGATTTTTTTGGGGAATTTATTGTGAATTTTTTGGGAACTTTTTGGGAATTTTTTAAGGGTTTTTTTTTAATTTTTAGGGAATTTTGGGGATTTTTTAGTATTTTTTGTGAATTTTTTCGTATTTTTTTTCGGATTTTTTGGGGATATTTTTTGGATATTTTGGGGAAGTTTTTGGGATTTTTTTTTTAATTTTTTGGGATTTATTTAGGAATATTTTAGGATTTTTTTTTTTTTAGATTTTTTTAGGATTTTTTTTAATTTTTTCCTTATATTTTTAGGGAATTATTTTGAATTTTTTCATTAAGAAAATCAGATTTGTTCCCAATTTTTTTCCTATTTTTTTGGTTAAAAAATCAGATTTTTTTTCAATTTTTTGCCAATTTTCCGGCCATTTTGGGGGGGGGGGGGGGTTTCATTTTTTTTTTAATTTTGGGGGAATTTTTGTGGGATTTTTTTCCCATTTTTTGGGAATTTTTTGGGAATTCTGGAGGCCTTACCTGCGAGCGAAGGGGGCGAGCCCACGGGCGTGGAGGGGTTGGATGGGAAGCTGGTGTTGGTGTGATCTGGAGAATAAATCTTGGAGAAAAGCGGGAAAGGGAATTAAAAAAAAGGGGAAAAAAATATTGGGATTGGTGAGAAATCGGGAAATTGAAATGGTAAAAAAAAAAAAGCCCCAAATTCCCACCCAAAACCCCAAAATAAATAAAAAAAATCACAATAAACCCCAAAAAATCCCGAAAAATCTAAAGAAAAATCCCAAAATAAAGAAAAAAAATCCCAAAATAATAATAAAAAAAAAAAATCCAAAAAAATCCCCAAATAAATGAAAAAAAAATCCCAAAAAATCCAAAGAAAAATTCCAATTAAATCCCAAATAAATCCCAATAAAAATCCCAAAATAAATTTTAAAAAATCCCCAAAATAAATTAAAAAAATCCCAAAATATCCCAAATAAATCCCAAATAAATCCCAATAAAATCCCAAATAAATCCCAAAATAAATTTAAAAAATCCCAAAAAGTCCCACCCAAAAATCCCAAATAAATCCCAAAATGAATCCCAAATTAATCCCAAAATCCCGAGAGCGATCCCGAAATAACGAGGGGAGAAAAAGGGGAGGGGAAAAAAATGGGGAAAAAATTGGGAAAAAATCCCAAAAAAACAGATAAAAATGGGAAAAAAATCAGAAAAAAATGGGGAAAAATTTGGGAAAAAATGGGAAAAAAATGGGAAAAAATTCCCAAAAAATCAGAAAAAAATGGGAAAAAATGGAGGAAAAATGGGAATAAAATGGGGAAAAACTGGGAAAAAAATCGGAAAAAAATGGGAAAAAATGGAGGAAAAATTCCAAAGAAATTCCAAAGAAAAATGAGAAAAAAATGGGGAAAAATTGGGGAAAACATTCAGGAAAAATATGGAAAAATTGGGAAAAAAATCAGAAAAAAGGGGGAAAAAATGGGAATAAAATGGGGAAAAATTGGGAAAAAGAATCTGAAAAAATAGGGGACGAATGGGAATTTTTGGGGAATTTCTTTCAGGAATTCTGCCCCACCCCTGGGAATTTTTGCAGACCAACCCTGTGCCTTTTGTCCGACCCTTTTTCCCGAGGCTGGCCATTGCCCAGGGGGACATTTGGGAATGGGAAAATGGGGAATGGGAAAAATGGGGAAAAATGGGAAAAAAACCAGAAAAAAAAACGGGAAAAATTCCAAACAAATCAGAAAAAAATGGGAGAAAATTCAGGATCAATGGGGAAAAAATGGGGGAAAAAATCAGAAAATAGAAGGGAAAAAATTCCCCAAAAATTCGAAAAAATTGGGAAAAAATCAGAAAAAAATGGGAAAAAAATTGGAAAAAAAATAAAAAAAAAAAATCAGAAAAAGATGGGAATAAAATGGGAATAAAATGGGGAAAAAACGGGGAAAAATGGGAAAAAAATTGGAATAAAATGTGGAAAAATTGGGAAAAAATTGGGGAAAAGTTGGGAAAAAATTCAAAAAAAAAAAAGAGAAAAAAAGGGGAAAAATTAGGAATAAAATGGGGGTAAAATGGGAATAAAATGGGGGTAAAATGGGAATAAAATGGGGGTAAAATGGGAATAAAATGGGAATTTGGGGGGAAGAACATGGGAATGTTGTTTGGGACTGGTGCCCCACCCGTGGGAATTTTTGCAGACCAACCCTGTGGCTTTTTCCCGACCCTTTTTCCCGAGGCTGGCCATTGCCCAGGGGGGACATTTGGGAATTCCGCGGGCGGGGATTCCTTACGGAGGCCAAAGCTTTGCCCAGAGCGTCCCGGTCTGCGAACTTCCGGCCGCTCCGCCGCCGCGGCTGGCTGCAAGAGAGGGGAAAGGGGCCAAGGCTGGGGCAGCGCTCGGGAACCGCGCGCGGCAGAAAGGGCAGCGCTTCCCAGGCCAAGAGCGAAGCGGCGCGGGAACAGCGCCTGCTTGTCGGCAGAGGTACGGGCCTTCGGCGGGAAAAATCAGGATTGCTTTTGGGGAAAATTCCGACTTTTTTAGGGAAAATTTCAGAATTTTCCAGAAAATTTGGGGGTTTCTGGGAGAAATTTGGGACTTGTGGGAGGAATTCCTGAGATTTTGGGGGGAAATTTGGAAATTTGAGGGGAAAAATCAGAATTTTTTTGGTGAGAATTCTGATTTTTGATGCGAAAAATTCTGATTTTTTTTTAGGGAGGATTTTAGGGTTTAATGGAAAATTTGGGGATTTATTTGGGGGTTTTTTTTGGATTTTTGGGGGATTTTTTTGGGATTTTTTGGGGATTTTTTGTGGATTTTTTGGGGAATTTTGGGGATATTTGGGGGGATTTTTTGGGGACTTTTTTTTTATTTTTTGGGGATTTTTGGGGATTTTTTTGTGGATTTTTTTTCTAATTTTTGGGGGGATTTTTTGGGGATTTTTTTGGAATTTTCAGGGAATTTTTTGTGATTTTTTTGTGATTTTTTTTTTGTGACTTTTCAGGGATTTTTCCCCTCAATTTTTACAAATTTTTTAGGAATTTTTCCTATAATTTCCCCATTCTTCTGGGAATTTGTTTTAGCAATTCCAACACTGACAATCCCAATCTTTTCCTTTCATATCTCATAAAAATTCATCATTTCTCCACCGTTTTCCGACCGATTTTCGCCGTTTTTTTCACCGATTTTCTCGGGAATTGCGCCGTTTTTTCGGGAATTTTTGGGGAATTCTGGGGCATTCCGGGATACTCACCCAGGAGGGGCTCGGCGCCGTTGGCCGGGGGGGTGCAGGCGGAGCCGAAGTTGGCGGCGCCGCGGTGGAAAGAGGCCATGGGCGGCAGCGAGGAGCTCAGCTCGGCCGAGGAATGCGCTGGGTAACTCTGGAACAAATAAAGGGAAAAGTTGGGAATAGCCGAGCGAAAGTGGGTGGAAAAGTTGGGGGAAAAATGGGGGGGAAATCCCTGAAAGTTTGGGGAAAATCGGGGGAAAGATGGGGGAGAGAAGAAGAAAATGTGGGGAAAAAATGGGGGAAAATTCAAACTATAATGGGGGGTAAATGGGGGAAAAATTGGGGAAAAGTTGGGAAAAGACGAGCGAAAGTGGGGGGGAAAATGGGGGAAGAAGGCGGGGAAAATCCCTGTAAGTTTGGGGAAAATCAGGGGAAAGATGGGGGAGAGAAGAAGAAAATGTGGGGAAAAAAATGGGGGAAATATCAAAATATAATGGGGGAAATGGGGGGGAAATGAAAAATAATAAGGAAAATATTTAGGGAAAATCAGGGAAAAAAATGGGGAAAAATTTGGGGGAAATGGGGGGACAATGGGGAAAAAATGGGGGAAAAATCAGGGAAAAAAAAGGGGGAAAAAAATTCAATAAAAGATCGAAAAAAATTTAAAAAAACTTCCCAAAAGTTTGGGAAAAAATGGGGAAAAATTGGGGGGAAAATCGATAAAAAATAAAAAAAGAATCCAAAAAAAAGTTCAAAAAAATTCGAAAAAAAAAAGAGAAAAAAATCCCCAAAATTCCCCCCAAATTCCCCAATTTTCCTGGAGTATTCTGGAATTCTTACCAGTCTGTCGTGGGGGTGCAGGCTGCAGGAGCCCCCCTGGGCCAGGTGGCCCGAGCTGCCCAGGAGGGCCCAAAAAATCCCCAATCTCCCAAATCTTAATCGGAATGAATCGCTAATTGTGAATTTGAAATTATCCCGGAGAATCCAGAAAGATTCCCAAAAAAATCCTGAAAAAATCCCCAAAAAATCCATGAAAAATTGGGAGAAAATGGGGAAAAAAATAGGGAAAAATTGGGGAAAAATCAGAAAAAATTCGAAAAAGCTCCCCAAACATTCCAAATAAATTCCCAAAATTCGGGAAAAAATGGGGGCAAAAGTGGGGCAAAAGTGGGGGAAGAATGGGGGAAAAAATGGGCAAAAAATGGGAAAAAAAATCGATTAAAACATCGAAAAAAAAAAAGGGAAACAATTTGAAAAAAATCCCCAGAAAAGTCTTCTAAAAACCCCCCAAAACCCCTCTAAAAATCCTCCAAAAAATCCCCCAAAAAATCCCCAAAAATTCCAAGCATGTTCTGAGAAATGGCTAAAGACTTGGAATAGGATTGGTCCGCAAGGCGGGAAGGTGTGCGGAGGCCGCCTCTTACCAGTCTCTCGTGCGGGTGCAGGCGCAGTAGGCGCCCTGGGCCAGGTGGCCCGAGGTGCCCAGCAGGGGCCCGTAGCCCCCCTGGGCCAGGGGCGCGCCCGAGCCAGGGGTCCGCGGAGCGCTGCAAAGGAAGCAAGAGCACGGCAGGTGACACAGCTGTGCCCAGAGCCTCGAGGGCAGCGCGAGCACACAAGATACAGGGTGAAAGCTGGCCCGGCACTGGCGACGAGGCGGCCGCAAGGCAAAGGCGAGCGAAAGAAAGTAAAGCAGGCCTACAAAGGAAACAGTGCTGCCAATACAGCAGAGCAAATCACAAAATAAGCACCAAAAAAGCCCCAATCCCAATACAAAGCAAAAAAATCAAAAATTTCCACCACCAAAAATAAATTCCAAAAATCCTAAAAAAATTTAAAAAATAAATTGAAATTTCGGAAAAAAATCCCCCCAAAAATACAAAAAAAAAATTAAAAAAACGTTGTAAATAAATTACTACAAATTCATAAAATAAACCCCCCCCAAAAATTAAAAAAAGAAAGCAAAAAATCCTCCAAAAATAAAATAAAATAAATAAAAAAATCAGATTTTTCCCAATTTTTTTCAAATTTATTTTAAATTCTTCCAGAATTTCTATGGAATTTTTGGGGGATTTTTTTCCAATTTTTTCCCAATTTTTAGATTTTTTTCCAATTTTTTGGGAAATTTTTTATGCATCTTTTGGGTTCTTTGGGAATTTTTTTGGATTTTTGGGGAATTTCTTGGGAATTTTTGGGGATTTTTAAGGAATTTTTTGGATTTATTTGGGATTTTTGGGGGATTTTTTTCCAAATAGTTTGTGATTTTTCTGGGAATTCTTCCAGAATTTTTATGGAATTTTTGGGGATTTTTTCCCAATTTTTTTCCATTTTTTTTTGATTTTTTCCTATTTCTTTTCCAATTTTTTCCGATTTTTTTCACCATTTTTTCTCCTATTTTTTCCAAAATTTTTCCATTTTTTTTCCAATATTTTCCAATTTTTTTTTTGCAATTTTTTAAAATTTTTTTTCCTATTTTTTTCCAATTTTTCCCCCATTTTCCCCCCCATTTTCCCACCGATTCTCTCCAAATTTTTTACATTTTTCCCCCTGATTTTTTTTCTATTTCCCAGAATTTTTTCGGGATTTTTTTATTCCTTTTTTCAGCTCACCTTGCATGAAGAAAGAGGAGGGGAAATTCCCTTTGGCCGCTGGAAATCCGGGAGAATCCCGATTGAAATCCGCAGGGCTGGCGGACGGAGCGTAGACCTGGAAAACGAAATTGGGCAAAAAACATTCCCAAAAAATCCCAGAAATGGGGGAATGCTCACGCAAAAAAATTGGGAATTTTTCAGGATTTTTTTGCTGATTTTTTGGGGAATTTTTTGGATTTTTTTTTCCATTTTATTCTGATTTTTTCCCATTTTTTTCTGATTTTTTTAGAATTTTTTTCCCAATTTTCCCCCATTTTTTCCCAATTTATTCCCAAATTTTTCCCCATTTTTTCCCCAATTTCTTCCCCATTTTTCCCCATTTTATTCCAAATTTTTTCCCATTTTTTTCTGATTTTTTTCCCATTTTTTCCCCATTTTTTCCCAAATTTTCCTGAATTTTTCCCAATTTTTCCCCACTTTTTTCTGATTTTTTCCCCCAATTTTTCCCATTTTTTCCCTGAATTTTCCTCATTTTTTCCCCATTTGTTCCCATTTTTTCCCCATTTTCCTCCAATTTATTCCCAATTTTTTTCCATTTTTTTTCTGATTTTTTTCCCAATTTTTCCCATTTTTTTCCCATTTTCCCCATTTTTTCCCAACTTTTCTCCAATTTTCCCCAATATTTTTTCATTCATTTTTTTCATTTCTTTCTTTAATTTCCCCCCAATATATTTCTAATTTTCATTCATTTTTTCACCTTTTCCCCCAAAAACCCCAAATTATCCCAAATTTCCCAACCCCTAAAATCCCCAATTTTAACTTTTTCCCCCGAAATTATTTTTTAAACCCCAAAATAATTTGAAAAACCCCCAAGAAATTCAATTTTTTCACCCTTAAGCCAGCACTGCAAGAGTTAATTAACATATGCCGCCTAATTAGCATAAATTAGCATATTTTTTAAAAAATCTGATTTTCCCCCTTAGTTTTTAAGGATTTTTTTAGAGGGATTTTTAAGGATTTTTGAAAACCTCAAAAAATTAAACTAAAAATCAAATTGAATTAAAAAAAATCCGATTTTTTTCCCCCTTTTAAAAGAATTAATTATGCGCCAGTTGAGCTGCAACTCATTAATATGCAAATTTATGCACCGGTTGGTTGCGGGATTAATTATGCAAAAATGCAAATGAGCGCTGGGTTTGATTAAAGTGGGGTTGGGGCTTTGATTTAAGGGGAAAAAAGGGGAAAAAATTGGGATTTTAGGGGGGAAAAATGGGGGGAAAATCAAAAATAATGGGGGAAAATCAGAGTAAAAATCCCTAAAAAAATCCCAATAAAATCCTAAATAAATCATAAAAAAATCCTAAAACAATCCTTAAAAAATGCTAAAAAAAAATCCTTTAAAAACATCCCTAAAAAATCCTAAAAAATTCCAGGAAAAATACGAAAAAATCCCAAAAAATCCGAAAAAAATCCAAAATAAATAAATAAAAAATCCTAAATAAATCATAAAAAATCCTAAATAAATCATAAAAAAATCCTAAATAAAGCCTAAAACTATCCTAAAAAAATCCTTAAAACATCCTAAATAAATCCCAAATAAATTGTAAAAAAATGCTAAAAATATCCTAAATAAATCCACCAAAAAAATCCTAAGTCTTAAAAAAATCCTAAAAAAATCCTTAAAAAGTGCTAAAAAATCCTAAAAAATCCAAAATAAGTAAACAAAAAATCCTAAAAAAATTGAAAAAAATCCCCAAAAAATCCTAAATAAATACACAGAAAAATAGAAAAAAAAAACTAAAAAAAATCCCAAATAAATGCTAAATAAATCTTAAAAGTCCTAAATAAATCCTAAAAAATTATAAAAAAATCGTAAAAAATCCTAAAAAATGCCCACATAAATCCTAAAAAAATCCTAAAAAATTACTAACAAAATCCCTAAAAAATCCCAAATAAATCCTAAAAAAATCCCAAATAAACCCAAAAAATCCTAATAAAATCTGAAAAGAATCCTAAAAAAGTCCCAAAAAAATCCCAGAAAAAATCCAAAAAAATCCCTAAAAAATCCCCAATAAATCCCCAAAAATCCTCGGGAATATTTTTATAAAATTCCCAACTTTTTTTGGCTTTTTTCAGGGGTTGCAATTCTGGATTTGAACTCAAGGGGGCGACTCGGCCTAAGGAAAGAATAAAAAATTCGGGAATTTTTTTGGGAATTTTTAGGATTTTTTGGGGGGATTTATTTGGGATTTTTTTTTGGAAATTCTGGGACAGTAGCAATGTCCTCATTTGCATAAATTTGAATACATAGCCAACCTCATTTACATATCAAGGTCTTGAATGCTGCCTCATTTGCATATCGGCCGGGTATTGGTCCACCCTCATTTGCATAAACCGCAGGTGTCTGTGCAGCCTCATTTGCATATCGAGGTGATAATGATACAAATCAGTCTAATTTGCATAGCAGTCTATTGATACAGTCTAATTTGCATATAGGTACACTTCTCATTTGCATCTTGTCCAGGTGTCCCTACAGCCTCATTTGCATATCGATCCGATAGTGATTGCAGCCTTATTTGCATAGAATTATCATATTGTAATGGACTCATTTGCATATCAGTCTGATATCGGTCCAGCCTCATTTGCATATCGATCTGCTATTGATTAGGGAATCATGAATTAAAAAATTCAAAAAAATCCCAAAAAATCCCTAAAAAAATCCTAAAAAAATGAAAAAAAAAAAAATCCTTTAAAAATCCTTAAAAAACCCTAAAAAAACCCAAAACCAAATCTTAAATAAATCCTAAAAAATCCTAAATAAATCCTAAAAAAATCAATAAAAAATTGAATAAAATTAAAAAAAATCCTAAAAAAATCCTTAAAAAATACTGAAAAAATCCTTAAAAATCCTAAAAAAAATCCCTAAAAATTTAAATAAAATTCAAAAAAAAATTCCTAAAAAATTCCCTAAAAATTCCCAAATTCCTAAATCCCCCAAAATTCCCAAAAAAATTTCCCAGACTTACAGACGAGGGCAGCCCGGTGGAACCTTCCGGACTTTCTTTGTCTGAACTTCTGGAAAGAAGGGGGAGAAAAAAATTGGGATTAAAAAATCAAAAATTCCAAACATTTGGGGGTTTTAGGGAATTTTAAGGGGGGAATTTTGGGGGATTTTTTGGGATTTTTTAGGGATTTTTAGAGGGATTTATTTGGGATTTTTTGGGGATTTATTGTGAATTTTTGGGGGGAATTTTAGGGATTTTTTGGGGGATTTATTTAGGATTTTTTTGGGAATTTTCTCTGGATTTTTGGGGATTTTTTTAGGATTTTTTTGGGTATTATGGGATTTTTGGGGGATTTTTTGGGGATTTTTGGGGATTTTTTAGGGATTTTTTGGGGTTTATTGGGGAGTTTTTACAGATTTTTGGGGGATTTTTTTAGGATTTTTTGGGATTTTTGAGGGATTTTTTTAGGATTTTTTGGGGATTCTTGGAGGCGTTTTTTGGGATCTTTTTGGGATTTTTTTTGGATTTATTGTGAATTTTGTGGGGATTTTTTGGGATTTATTTTGGATTTTTTTGGGCATTTCAAGTAGATGTTTGGGGGCATTTTTGGGATTTTTGGGGGATTTTTAGTGATTATTTTTTGATATTTTGGGGATTGATTGGGGATTTATTGGGGATTGATTGGGGATTTTTTTGGATTTATTTTGGATTTTTTTGGGCATTTTAAGTAGATGTTTGGGGGAATTTTTGGGATTTTTGGGGGATTTTTAGTGATTATTTTTTGATCTTTTGGGGATTGATTGGGGATTTATTGGGATTTATTTTGGATTTTTTTGGGCATTTTAAGTGGATTTCTGGGGGAATTTTTGGGATTTTTGGGGGATTTTTAGTGATTTTTTTTTTGATCTTTTGGGGATTGATTGGGGATTTATTGGGGATTGATTGGGGATTTATTGGGATTTATTGGGGATTGATGGGGGATTTATTGGGATTCATTGGGGATTGATTGGGGATTTATTGGGATTTACTGGGGATTGAATGGGGGTTTTTTTGGGATTTTTGGGGGAATTTTTTTGATTTATTGGCAATTTTTTGGGGATTTTTCGGGATTTTTTTGGGATATATTTTGGATTTCTTGAGGTATTTTGGAGATTTTTTAGAGCTTTTTATTTTAATTTTTTCGGGATTTTTTTGTGATTTTCTTTTATAGTTTGGGGATTTTTTTTTAATTTTTTTAAAATTTTTTATAGATTTTTTTAAATTTTTGGGATTTTTTGGGGACATTTTCAGGCCATTTTTAGGACATTTTTAAAATACTTTGGGGCCATTGCTGGGGTCACTCTGGGCTCTCTCTCTCACCCCCGGCCGCTCCCTGGGCTCATTAGTGCCATTTGTGCTTTGGGGCCATTGCTGGGGGCACTCGGGGCTCTCTCTCTCACCCACGGCCGCTCCCTGGGCTCATTAGTGCCATTTTGTGCTTTGGGGCCATTGCTGGGGTCACTCTGGGCTCTCTCTCTCACCCACGGCCGCTCCCTGGGCTCATTAGTGCCATTGGGGCTTTGGGGCCATTGCTGGGGTCACTCGGGGCTCTCTCTCTCACCCACGGCCGCTCCCTGGGCTCATTAGTGCCATTTGTGCTTTGGGGCCATTGCTGGGGGCACTCGGGGCTCTCTCTCTCACCCACGGCCGCTCCCTGGGCTCATTAGTGCCATTTGTGCTTTGGGGCCATTGCTGGGGTCACTCTGGGCTCTCTCTCTCACCCACGGCCGCTCCCTGGGCTCATTAGTGCCCGTGGGGCTTTGGGGCCATTGCTGGGGTCACTCGGGGCTCTCTCTCTCACCCACGGCCGCTCCCTGGGCTCATTAGTGCCATTTGTGCTTTGGGGCCATTGCTGGGGGCACTCGGGGCTCTCTCTCTCACCCACGGCCGCTCCCTGGGCTCATTAGTGCCATTGGGGGCTTTGGGGCCATTGCTGGGGTCACTCGGGGCTCTCTCTCTCACCCACGGCCGCTCCCTGGGCTCATTAGTGCCATTTGTGCTTTGGGGCCATTGCTGGGGTCACTCTGGGCTCTCTCTCTCACCCACGGCCGCTCCCTGGGCTCATTAGTGCCATTTGTGCTTTGGGGGCCATTGCTGGGGTCACTCGGGGCTCTCTCTCTCACCCACGGCCGCTCCCTGGGCTCATTAGTGCCATTTGTGCTTTGGGGCCATTGCTGGGGTCACTCGGGGCTCTCTCTCTCACCCACGGCCGCTCCCTGGGCTCATTAGTGCCCGTGGGGCTTTGGGGCCATTGCTGGGGGCACTCGGGGCTCTCTCTCTCACCCACGGCCGCTCCCTGGGCTCATTAGTGCCATTGGGGCTTTGGGGCCATTGCTGGGTCACTCGGGGCTCTCTCTTCACCCACGGCCGCTCCCTGGGCTCATTAGTGCCATTTGTGCTTTGGGGCCATTGCTGGGGTCACTCGGGGCTCTCTCTCTCACCCACGGCCGCTCCCTGGGCTCATTAGTGCCATTTGTGCTTTGGGGCCATTGCTGGGGTCACTCGGGGCTCTCTCTCTCACCCACGGCCGCTCCCTGGGCTCATTAGTGCCATTTGTGCTTTGGGGCCATTGCTGGGGTCACTCGGGGCTCTCTCTCTCACCCACGGCCGCTCCCTGGGCTCATTAGTGCCATTTGTGCTTTGGGGCCATTGCTGGGGTCACTCTGGGCTCTCTCTCTCACCCACGGCCGCTCCTGGGCTCATTAGTGCCATTTGTGCTTTGGGGCCATTGCTGGGGTCACTCGGGGCTCTCTCTCTCACCCACGGCCGCTCCCTGGGCTCATTAGTGCCATTTGTGCTTTGGGGCCATTGCTGGGGTCACTCTGGGCTCTCTCTCTCACCCACGGCCGCTCCCTGGGCTCATTAGTGCCATTTGTGCTTTGGGGCCATTGCTGGGGGCACTCGGGGCTCTCTCTCTCACCCACGGCCGCTCCCTGGGCTCATTAGTGCCATTTGTGCTTTGGGGCTATCATTGCTGGGTCACTCGGGGCTCTCTCTCTCACCCACGGCCGCTCCCTGGGCTCATTAGTGCCATTTGTGCTTTGGGGCCATTGCTGGGGGCACTCGGGGCTCTCTCTCTCACCCACGGCCGCTCCCTGGGCTCATTAGTGCCATTGGGGCTTTGGGGCCATTGCTGGGGTCACTCGGGGCTCTCTCTCTCACCCACGGCCGCTCCCTGGGCTCATTAGTGCCCGTGGGGCTTTGGGGCCATTGCTGGGGTCACTCGGGGCTCTCTCTCTCACCCACGGCCGCTCCCTGGGCTCATTAGTGCCATTTGTGCTTTGGGGCCATTGCTGGGGTCACTCGGGGCTCTCTCTCTCACCCACGGCCGCTCCCTGGGCTCATTAGTGCCATTTGTGCTTTGGGGCCATTGCTGGGGTCACTCGGGGCTCTCTCTCTCACCCACGGCCGCTCCCTGGGCTCATTAGTGCCATTGGGGGCTTTGGGGCCATTGCTGGGGTCACTCGGGGCTCTCTCTCTCACCCACGGCCGCTCCCTGGGCTCATTAGTGCCATTTGTGCTTTGGGGCCATTGCTGGGGTCACTCGGGGCTCTCTCTCTCACCCACGGCCGCTCCCTGGGCTCATTAGTGCCCGTGGGGCTTTGGGGCCATTGCTGGGGTCACTCGGGGCTCTCTCTCTCACCCACGGCCGCTCCCTGGGCTCATTAGTGCCATTTGTGCTTTGGGGCCATTGCTGGGGTCACTCGGGGCTCTCTCTCTCACCCACGGCCGCTCCCTGGGCTCATTAGTGCCATTGGGGCTTTGGGGCCATTGCTGGGGGCACTCGGGGCTCTCTCTCACCCACGGCCGCTCCCTGGGCTCATTAGTGCCCGTGGGGCTTTGGGGCCATTGCTGGGGTCACTCGGGGCTCTCTCTCTCACCCACGGCCGCTCCCTGGGCTCATTAGTGCCATTTGTGCTTTGGGGCCATTGCTGGGGGCACTCGGGGCTCTCTCTCTCACCCACGGCCGCTCCCTGGGCTCATTAGTGCCATTTGTGCTTTGGGGCCATTGCTGGGGTCACTCGGGGCTCTCTCTCTCACCCACGGCCGCTCCCTGGGCTCATTAGTGCCATTGGGGCTTTGGGGCCATTGCTGGGGTCACTCGGGGCTCTCTCTCTCACCCACGGCCGCTCCCTGGGCTCATTAGTGCCATTGGGGCTTTGGGGCCATTGCTGGGGTCACTCTGGGCTCTCTCTCTCACCCACGGCCGCTCCCTGGGCTCATTAGTGCCATTTGTGCTTTGGGGCCATTGCTGGGGTCACTCGGGGCTCTCTCTCTCACCCACGGCCGCTCCCTGGGCTCATTAGTGCCATTTGTGCTTTGGGGCCATTGCTGGGGTCACTCTGGGCTCTCTCTCTCACCCACGGCCGCTCCCTGGGCTCATTAGTGCCATTTGTGCTTTGGGGCCATTGCTGGGGTCACTCGGGGCTCTCTCTCTCACCCACGGCCGCTCCCTGGGCTCATTAGTGCCATTTGTGCTTTGGGGCTATCATTGCTGGGGGCACTCGGGGCTCTCTCTCTCACCCACGGCCGCTCCCTGGGCTCATTAGTGCCATTGGGGGCTTTGGGGCCATTGCTGGGGTCACTCGGGGCTCTCTCTCTCACCCACGGCCGCTCCCTGGGCTCATTAGTGCCATTGGGGGCTTTGGGGCCATTGCTGGGGGCACTCGGGGCTCTCTCTCTCACCCACGGCCGCTCCCTGGGCTCATTAGTGCCATTTGTGCTTTGGGGCCATTGCTGGGGTCACTCGGGGCTCTCTCTCTCACCCACGGCCGCTCCTGGGCTCATTAGTGCCATTTGTGCTTTGGGGCCATTGCTGGGGTCACTCTGGGCTCTCTCTCTCACCCACGGCCGCTCCCTGGGCTCATTAGTGCCATTTGTGCTTTGGGGCCATTGCTGGGGGCACTCGGGGCTCTCTCTCTCACCCACCGGCCGCTCCCTGGGCTCATTAGTGCCATTTGTGCTTTGGGGCCATTGCTGGGGTCACTCGGGGCTCTCTCTCTCACCCACGGCCGCTCCCTGGGCTCATTAGTGCCATTTGTGCTTTGGGGCCATTGCTGGGGTCACTCGGGGCTCTCTCTCTCACCCACGGCCGCTCCCTGGGCTCATTAGTGCCATTGGG
The DNA here is from genome assembly GCA_032173965.1 of Sitta carolinensis. Classification (NCBI taxonomy): domain Eukaryota; kingdom Metazoa; phylum Chordata; class Aves; order Passeriformes; family Sittidae; genus Sitta; species Sitta carolinensis. The sequence goes on along the minus strand of CM063313.1, from coordinate 3,110,946 downwards.
GGCTTTGGGGCCATTGCTGGGGTCACTCGGGGCTCTCTCTCTCACCCACGGCCGCTCCCTGGGCTCATTAGTGCCATTTGTGCTTTGGGGCCATTGCTGGGGGCACTCGGGGCTCTCTCTCTCACCCACGGCCGCTCCCTGGGCTCATTAGTGCCATTTGTGCTTTGGGGCCATTGCTGGGGTCACTCGGGGCTCTCTCTCTCACCCACGGCCGCTCCCTGGGCTCATTAGTGCCATTGGGGCTTTGGGGCCATTGCTGGGGTCACTCGGGGCTCTCTCTCTCACCCACGGCCGCTCCCTGGGCTCATTAGTGCCATTTGTGCTTTGGGGCCATTGCTGGGGGCACTCGGGGCTCTCTCTCTCACCCACGGCCGCTCCCTGGGCTCATTAGTGCCATTTGTGCTTTGGGGCCATTGCTGGGGGCACTCGGGGCTCTCTCTCTCACCCACGGCCGCTCCGTGCAGCGCTCTCCGGCGCGCCGCCTCCTCCTCCTCCTCCTCCTCCTCTCCTCCGCCGTAGTGCGCGTAGAAGGGCGAGGCGCCGCTGGCCTTGCCGGGCGAGAGCGTGGCGGGCGCTCCCAGCTCCAGCTCCCCGGGCAGCAGCGCCTGCGGCGACCGAGAGAGCGCCCAGTCGCGATACAGCGCCCCAGAGCGCGAGAACCCGCGAGGAAATCGCGACGGGGCGCGAGAAATCCCGGCTAAAGCACAATCGAAACGGGGAGAAACCCGCGATATGGCGCGATATACCGCGAGAGAGGCGCCAGAGAGCGCTAGAACCCGCGACATGGCGCGATATACCGCGAGAGAGCGCCAGAGAGCGCGAGAACCCGCGATATGGCGCGATATACCGCGAGAGAGCGCCATAGAGCGCGAGAACCCGCGACATGGCGCGATATACCGCGAGAGAGCGCCAGAGAGCGCGAGAACCCGCGATATGGCGCGATATACCGCGAGAGAGAGCGCCATAGAGCGCGAGAACCCGCGACATGGCGCGATATACCGCGAGAGAGCGCCAGAGAGCGCGAGAACCCGCGATATGGCGCGATATACCGCAAGAAACCCGCGATAAATCACTATAAATACCGGAGAAACCTGCGAGAAACCCGCGATATGTCGCGATATACCGCGAGAAACCCGCGATAAATCACGATAAACAGAGGATAAACCCGCCCTAAATAGCAATCAATCCATGATATATCGCGATAAATCACAATAAGGCGTTATAGTGATAAACCCATAAGCCTTCCCGATAATTTCTCGATAAATTCCCCGATAATTCCCCAATAATCAATTCACAATAAATCTCAATAATTCCCGATAAATTCCCGACAAATCCCAATGATCAATTCTTAATAAATCCCAACAGATTCCCAAGAATCAATTTCCCAATAAATCCCCGATAAATTCCCAATAATTCGCCATAATCAATCCCCAATAAATCCCTGATAAATCCAAATAATTCCCAATAATTCCCCAATAATCAATTCCCAATAATTTCCCAATAAATTCCCGAAAAATCCCAATAATAAATTCTCTATAATTCCCCAATAAATTCCGATAATTCCCCAATCATTCCCAATAATCCACTCCCAATAAATCCCCAATAATTCCTGATAATTCCCCAGTAATTCCCAAGAATCAATTCCCAATAATTCCCAATAATTCCCAATAATCAATTCCCAATACATGCCTGATAAGTCCCCAATAATTCCCAATAATCAATCCCCAACAATTCCCGATAATGCCCAATAATCAATTCTCTATAATTCCCAATAATTCCCCAATAATCAATTCCCAATAAATCCCCAATAATTTCCCAATAAATTCCCCAATAATTCCCAATATTCAATCCCAAATAAATCCCCAACAATTCCCGATAATTCCCCAATAATTCCCAAAAATCAATTCTCAATAAATCCCAATAAATAATTGTCAATAATTCCCGATAAATTCCCAATAAATTCCCAATAATCAATTCAGAATAAATCCAAATAATTCCCGATAAATTCCCGATAATTCCCCAATAATCAGTTCTCTGTAATTCCCCGATAAATTCTGAGAATTCCCAATATTCAATTACCAATTTATCGTCAATAATTCCCTGATAATTTCCAATAATCAATTCTCTATAATTCCCGATAAATTCCCCAATAAATCCCAGTAAATCCCCAATATTTCCCAATAATCAATTCCCAACAATTCCCAATAATCAATTTCAAATAATTCCTAATAATTTCCCGATAATTCCCAATAATCAATTCCCCAATAAATCCCTGATAATTCCAATAATCAATCCCAAATAAATCCCCAACAATTCCCGATAATTCCCCAATAACTCCCAATAATCAATACCCAATAAATCCCTGATGAATCCCAATAATCCCCAATAATTTTCCAATAATCAATTCCCAATAAATCCCAGTAATTCCCGATAAATTCCCGACAAATCCCAATAATCAATTCTCTGTAATTCCCCGATAAATTCCCCAATAATTCCCAATAATCCATTCCCAATAAATCCCCGATAAATTCCCCAGTAATTCCCAATAATCAATTCTCAATAATTCCTGATAATTTCCCAATAACTCCTGATAATCAATTCCCAATAAATCCCAGATAAATCCCAGTAATTCCCAATAAATCCCCGATAATCAATTCCCAATAATTCCCAATAATTCCCGATGAATTCCCAATAATCAATTCTCTGTAATTCCCGATAAATTCCCGATAATTCCCGATAATCCATTCCAATAAATCCCCGATAATTCCCTGATAATTCCCGATAAATCCCAATAATCAATACCCAATAAATTCCCGATAAATCCCAATAATTCCCAGTAATCAATTCCAATAAATTCCCAATAAGCCCCCGATAATTCCCAGTAATCAATTCCCTTTGATTTTTATATTTGATTTCTTGTATTTGCTTTATTTTATTTTATTTATTTTTTAAATTTATTTATTTATTTATTTTATTTATTTCATTTTCCTTTATTTAATTTTTTTCTTTATTTCCCTTTATTTCTTTAATTCCCTTTATTTCTTTAAGTTCCCTTTATTTTATTTTATTTTATTTTATTTTATTTTATTTCACTTTATTGATTTCGTTCACTTCCTTCCTTTCTTTATTTTCCTTTACTTATTTTATTTCTTTATTTATTTTATTTCACAGATTTAGGTATTTAATTTCTTATTTTATTGATTTAATTTCTTGTTTTATTTATTTATTTATTATTTATTAATTTCTTTTTTATTGATTTCCCTTTTTTACTTATTTCGTTCATTCATTTTCATTTCTTTTATTTATTTCATTCGATTGATTTTATTTTTCATTTATTTCCTTTAATTATTTAATTTCTTTGATTTATTTATTTCTTCATTTATTTAATTTCCTTTATTGTATTTATTTTACTTCCCTTTATTTATTTAATTCTCTTTATTTATTTCATTTCACTTTATTTATTTTTTTATTTGATTTTTTTTTAATTTCACTTTATTTCTTGATTTCCTTTCCCTTTAATTAATTCAGGGTTTTTTTAAATTTCCTTTATTTTATTTCCTTATGTTCCTTAATTCATTTTCCTCTAAATTTATTTTTCTTTCATTTCTTTTTTTACCTTTCCCTTTTTATTTTTATTAATTTTATTTTATTTTATTTTATTTTATAATTTTATTTATTTATTTTATCTTATTTATTGCATTCATTTATTTTATGTATTTTTATTTTATTTATTTTAGTTATTTTATTTTACCCCAATTAGTTTCTCATTTTCTCATTTTATTATTTTCGCATTTCATTATTTATTATTTTATTATTTAATAATTTTTTATTTGTTATTCTATCATTTATTATTTTATTATTAATAATTTTATTATTTTCTTATTTATTGTTTTATTTATTGATTATTTAATTTTTCTTATTATTTATTATTTAATATGTTTAATTATTTATTATTTCTTTATTCATTATTTATTTTTATTATTTTATTTATTATTTAATTATTCATTATTTATTTGTTATGTAATTATTTTATCTCTTAATTCCTCATTTTCTCCCTATTTATTAATTTATTACTGAATATTCCATATATTAATTTATTTATTAATTCTTAATTTATTATTTTTATTTATTAATTTCTCAGTTTTCATTTACTCGTTATTAATGTATTGATGTTTCATTTATTAATCTATTAATTTTTAATTTTTAATTTATTCATTATTATTTTCTTAGTCATCCATTCTTTCCACATTTTCCTTTTTTCTTTCCCTTCCCAAACCCCCAAATCCCCAATTCCCATTTCCCAACCCTTTATCAGTTTTAAAATTTCAATTTTCCCCAAAAAGATTCCCAAAAAATCCCCAAAAATTCCAAATAAAAATAAAAAAAAAATCCTCAAAAAAAAAAAAATCCCCAAAATATCCGAAAAAAAATTCCAAAAAATATTCCAAAAAAATACCAAAAAAAATCCCAAAACATTCCCAAAACTTCCCAAAAAATTCCCCAAAAAATCCCCAAAAAATTCCCCCAAAAATCCCCAAATTCCCAAAATTCCATAAAATCACCCAACCCCCTCCTAAAATACAAAAAAGATCCAAAAAAAAAAAAAAATCAAAAACAGTTAAAAAAAATCCCAAAAATTCCAAAAATCCCAAAATAAAAAAAAATCAAAAACAATTTAAAAAATCCCAAAAATTCAAAAAAAATCCCAAAAAATTCCCCCAAAAATTAAAAAAAAAATAATAAAAAAATTTAAGAAAATTCCAAAAATTTTAAAAACAATCCCAAAGTCCCCAAAAAATCAAAAAAAAAAAAAGTTCCTGCAAAAAATCCTCAAAAAAATCCCAAAGAAAATCCAAAACAATTGAAAAAAATTCCCAAAAATCTAAAAAAAACCCACAAAAAATCCCAAAAAATTCCCAAAAAATCTCAAAAAATCCCTCCAAAAAAAAAAAAAATCCCCAAAAAATTTAAAAAACTAAAGAAGAAATTTTAAAAATCCCAAAAAATCCCCCAAAAATTCCCAAAATATTCCCCCCAAAATTCCCAAAAAATCCCCCCAAAAATCCCCCAAAAATTCCCAAAAAATTCTTAAAAAATTCCTAAAAGTCCTGAAAAAATCCGAACAAACTTGCAAACAAAATTTGAAGAAGCTTCTGCCGCAATTGGCTGCGGATGGTGCGGCGGCGCCAGGGGCCGGCAGCACCCACAGCACCCAAGCACCCACAGCACCCAGAGCAACAGCACCCAAGGCCCGGCAGCACCCACAGCCACGCCCGCAGCACCACGAGCACCCACAGCACCCACAGGCCCCCAGCACCCACAGCACCACACAGTGCCCCCGCAGCACCCACAGCACCACAGTGCCCGACCGACAGCCGCACGAGCTGGCCGCCGAGAACACCCGCCACACTGACAACAGGCAGACACGAACAAGCACCCACCACGACCACACTGCCCCGGACAGCACCCACCCGGACACCCACAGCCCGTGCCACCTGGGACAGCCGCGAGGGACGACCCCGGACACACATGCCCACGGGACAGCACCCCCACAACCTGCCCACGGACAGCACCACACCGGACAACGCACCACCCCGGACACCACTGCCCACGGGACAGCACCCCACCCCGGAAACCACACACTGCCCACGGGACAGCACCCAACCCGACACCCACACTGCCCACGGGACAGACCCACCGGGACAACAAACTGACCCACGGGACAGCACCCACCCTGGGACACACAACTGCCACGGACAGCACCCACCCGGACACACACTGCCCACGGACAGCACCCACCCGGGACACACACTGCCCACGGGACAAGCACCCACCCGGGAACACACACTGCCCACGGAAGCACCCACCCAAACTCCCATCGACACACCCACCCGAAACAACATCCACAGGAAATCAACATCCCACTCGAACACAATTCCTACACACACAACCCAAGATCCAATCCAGGAAAATCCCAAACAACACCAATGCCATAACGAATCGGAAATAACAGCCACACACATACCCAATACAAAAATTCCAAAATCCAAATCCCATACAATAACAAATCCAAATCAATATCAAAATCCATACCAATACCAAACCAAACCAAATCCAATCCCAAAATGCAAATCCAATATAGCAAAATTCCAAATCAATGCAATATCAAAATCCAATATCCCAATCCAACAAAATAACCAAATCCAATATCCAATATCCAATATCCAATATCCCAATATCCAATATCCCAAATATACCCAAATCAATATCCCAAACCAATATCCAATATCCAATATCCAAACATATCCCAATATCCAATATCCAATATCCCAATATCCAATATCCAATACCAATATCCAATATCCCAATATCCAATATCCAATAATCCAATATCCCAATATCCCAATATCCAATATCCCAATATCCAATATCCAATATCCAAATCCATATCCAATACCCCAATATCCCAATATCCAATATCCCAATATCCAATACCAATTCCCAATATCCAATCCCAATATCCAATATCCCAATATCCAATATCCAATATCCAATATCCAATATCCATATCAAATCCAATATCCAATATCCATTCCAATATCCAATATCCCCAATATCCCAATATCCCAATATCCCAATATCCAATATCCCAATATCCCAATATCCCAATATCCAATATCCCAATATCCAATATCCCAATATCCAAATCCCAATATCCAATATCCAATATCCAATATCCCAATATCCCAATATCCAATAAATCCCAATATCCAATATCCAATCCAATATCCAAATCCAATATCCCAATATCCAAATCCAATATCCAATATCCCAATATCCAATATCCCAATATCCAATATCCAATATCCCAATATCCAATATCCAATAATCCAATATCCCAATATCCAATATCCCAATATCCAATATCCAATATCCCAATATCCAATATCCAATATCCAATATCCCAATATCCAATATCCAATACCCCAATATCCAATATCCCAATATCCAATATCCCAATATCCAATATCCAATATCCAATCATCCAATATCCAATACCAATATCCAATATCCAATATCCCAATATCCAATATCCCAATATCCAATATCCAATATCCAATATCCAATATCCAATATCCAATATCCAATATCCAAAATATCCCAATATCCAATATCCAATATCCCAATATCCAATATATCCCAATATCCAATATCCAATATCCCAAATCCAATATCCCAATATCCAATATCCAATATCCAATATCCAATATCCAATATCCAATATCCAATATCCAATATCCCAATATCCCAATATCCAATATCCAATATCCAATATCCCAATATCCAATATCCAAATCCAATATCCCAATACCCAATCCAATATCCAATATCCAATATCCAATATCCCAATATCCAATATCCAATATCCAATATCCCAATATCCCAATATCCAATATCCAATATTCCAATATCCAATAATCCCAATATCCAATATCCAATATCCCAATATCCAATATCCCAATATCCCAATATCCAATATCCAATATCCCAATATCCAATATCCCAATATCCAATATCCAATATCCCAATATCCAATATCCAAATCAATATCCAATATCCAATATCCCAATATCCCAATATCCCAATATCCATCAATATCCAATATCCAATATCCCAATATCCAATATCCCATATCCAATATCCAATATCCATATCCAATATCCAATATCCAATATCCAATATTCCAATATCCAATATCCAATATCCAATATCCAATATATCCAATATCCAATAACCCAATATCCAATATCCAATATCCCAATATCCAATATCCCAATATCCCAATATCCAATATCCCAATATCCAATATCCAATATCCAATATCCCAATATCCAATATCCCAAT